>JACBWW010000006.1:32850268-32862768 GCA_020086605.1 Lanius collurio
CGCGGCGGGCCGCGCTGGCGGCCGCGGGGACGCTGGGCGGGCTGGGGCTGGCTCTGGGGCTGTGGCGGCGGCAAGCCGCGCTGGCGGCGGCCCGGGAGGACGAGGAAGAGAAGGAGCTGCGGCAGCGGTTCATGGCGCCGCCGGTGAGCGGGCTGCGGGAGCTGCGGCGGCGGCGGCGGGAGCTGCGGAGCCGCATGGAGCTGCTCATCATGGAGACGCAGGCGGAGATGTGTCGCGCCCTGACCGCCTTGGACCCCGGCGCCTCCTTCGCCGTTGACAGCTGGGAAAGGAAGGAAGGTACGGGGGAGCCGCGGGGGAGATCGCGGACACCGGCACCCCGGGCTCGGTCACCCCTCGGTGACCCTGACCCGGAGCCTGGCGTTGGCAGGCGGAGGCGGCATCAGCTGCGTGCTGCAGGATGGCGAGGTCTTCGAGAAGGCGGGTGTGAACGTGTCCGTCGTGTCCGGGCTCCTGTCCGAGGAAGCAGCGCGGCAGATGCGGAGCAGGGGGAAGTCTCTGAAGGCCAAGGACGGTAAGGAGTCCAGCGGGCAGTTGGGATAGGGAACCGGGACGTGTTCACCTGAATATTCCCGTGCAGGTACTCTGAAAGGAACCAGACATTTGGGCAGAACATGAGGAAGGCCAGACTGATCAAAGCTCAAAGGTTTTCATTTGTATCAGTGATTTCTAATCAGTAAGCCTCACAGGTGGACTTTCATATCCCTAAAAAGCCAGGTACAGGAGTGCTTTTCCCTCTGTTTTGCTGCTGTATTGCTGTATTGTAGGCACCGGTGGTCTCTCAATAATGATGCTGTAGCTCAGCAGTGAAACAGTGCAGGAATTATGTATCAAAGAGGTGGAGGGAGAAAAGCAACAACACCGGAAGGCTAAAGAGGACTCAACGCATGTTTGTGTAGCAAACTGTAAATGTGAGGACTAGGGGTGGTAGAAAGCTTTTGCAGTGCCTTATGTTTTAAGTGGTCTTCATTTAGTGGGTTCTCCAAAGTATTGTCACATTTTAGAACAAATACCAAAGAAAGAGTTTAGTTAGGTGCACAGAAGTGTATGGATGAGAAGTAAATTGCCCACTGATTAATAATTATGGTGACCCAACATGAGACATTTTCCTGTTGTGGTTTGGAGCCTAAGGGAAAATAGTGATGTTCCTTAAATGACAGCAAGTGAAGTTTTTTGAAAAACTGAAGGGCTTTCTCTGTGCATCTTTTTATCTAGGGAAGCTGCCTTTTTGCGCCATGGGTGTGAGCTCTGTTATCCATCCAAAGAACCCTCATGTTCCAACCATGCACTTCAACTATAGATACTTTGAGATTGAAGAAGCAGATGGTAAGGATTATAATCTAATGAGGAACGTATGAAATGTGTGACTCTGCACAAAAGTGTGAATGCATGGCTGGGGTAAGAGATCAAGAACCAGTGCAGGTTTGCTCCCAGCTGTGAAACTGCCATCCTATAGTCAGGATCAGTGGTCCAAAACGGTTTTCCCTCCTTTGAAGTTTGTTTCATCTTTACCTGAAGTCACTGATCATCATGCTACCTTGTAGTCAAATCTTTCACGGTTGAAGTTTAGGGATACCACTGAAAAATTATTTTGTTTTGTATTGTAGAAGTAGTTGTTAGTTCTTGATGAAGCACTAGCAACATGTTGCTGTTCAGAAGTTTGAAGGAAAAATGTTGATGCTTACTTCTGCTATAGGAACTAAACAGTGGTGGTTTGGTGGTGGGACTGACCTCACTCCAACTTACCTGAATGAAGAGGATGCTGTTCATTTTCACAAGACTCTGAAAGAAGCCTGTGACAAGCATGATCCAAAGCTGTATCCCAAGTACAAGAAATGGTATGTGGAGGGAGATGTGCTTGGGGGGAAGAGAAAGCAGCACTAGATATTGGCAGTTAAGTGTGTGCTAGGAACTGTAGATTCTGCTGCCTTTTGAAAAGTATCAGAAAGCCCCTAATGAAAATCAGAAGTGTACTGGGACAAAATGTTGTCTAAAGAAATGTGTTATTTACAGAATCCTGGATTTTTCAAATCAAGAGGGCTGACAAGTAGGATTGTAAGTCTATAGCCCAAAGAAAAACCAAGCTGACTTCAAGGTTTTGTTGCAGTAGGCAGCTTAAAATTCCTTTTAGCCTCTTGTGTTAAACTAGGACAAGACTTCTGCCCTATGGACTTACACAAATTCTGTTTACAGTGAACTCATGGTAAATGTGCATAATTCAGTATAAGCTCTTGGCCCATCACTGCAGTTCTGAAAATCCCACTTCTGTTCTTCTGCCTTCAGTCTGGCCTTCACGGACTTTTTGTTCTTTTTTTTCCTAGTTTCCAGGTAAGTAAAGGACCATGTCCTTAATGTAGAAGCTTCATAATTTGATGAAGCTGTGGGGTTTTTTTCTCTGGTGACACATTCACTGGGAGTTCAACAGCTTATTTTCTAAGATGCGAACTTTGAATGTTCTCCTTGAGCTGAGAGATACAAGTGATGGGATCCTCCACTGTTAAGTGGGAACTTGCTGTTCTGTGTGTGATAACCCTATCTGCCACAAGCTATGCATGCTGGAAGGTGGGGGTACCTTTTTGTAAGCTACTAGGTCTTGTCTGAGGACAGGAGATAAAGTGGGTGTTACAGTTTGGGTGGCAACCACTTAGTAGAGAGACACATCTTAGAGCTTTGAGATTACAGTCTTGTTCTCTGAGGATTTTTTGCATGGTAGTTTAGACAATCTGCCTTAATGGTCAGGTTCTTTGCAATCTTAAGTAGGCTATGCAATGCCAGCTGCAGGGGATAGGAGACTTTTTCCCACTTTTCCAAAAGATAAAAGTTATTGCATTTACCACATTGTCTACCTGATCTAGGTTTAAGATTTTTGTCAGGCTTATTCTCTTTTATGTTTCTGAATCAGCATTTTTTCCTAACTCTTCCTGCTATCATAAAATAAAAACCATTGATCTTCCCACTGAAAAAAAAAATAGCTTAGGTTATCTGTTCCATCTCCTGTCTCCCTTGTTACAGCTATGTCATATATAATGCTTGAGAATGATTGTGGATGTATAGAAAACTGGTCCTGTATGCCTAAAGGAAGGCAAGGTTTTCTTGATGTTGATGGTTTCTGCTTCCTATTTCCCTTTGCTTTCTCCTTCATGTGAAGACTTGCATGCCCAAGCAAGGAATTATAAGCAAGTTAGAGTTAAGTCAGTTAAGTGATTTCACAACTAAATATTCCCCATAAATACAAAAGAGATTATTCTAGTGTAGGACAAGCTGCCCTTACTCATGTTTAAACTTAAACATGAGTCATGAAAAGCCACTGTTACAATGACTCAATCTTCCAAGTTTTAACTATTAAAAAGCCTTTTTCCAAGAAAGAGTACCATGACAGTTGCTTTCTCATCTGGTCTTGGCACCTTAGATTACTTTTGTTTTAATGAAGAAAATTCTTTTACTTGAATGGCAAAGAGAATAAAGTGATTCTCTTTCAAGTTTGAGTTCATATGAAAGCTGTCCAAATAATTTGGGAAGTACATATAATGCTGGGAATGAAATCTATCAAGAGCCCTTAGTTTGGAAAGTTTTGAAATCAGATGTCCCTGTTCTGAGTAGGTAGAGGATGTGGGTTGGATCGATACACATGGATGCATCTGCCATGGTGTTCAGCGACTGTGTGGTGATGTGTAGCTTTAGAGGGACCATTTAATCAGAGCTTTTACTGCAAGTGACATGGGAGTGCTGTCCAGGTGGTGCTGCACCATCCCGGTTCTCGGAGGTCAGTGCAGCAGTGGGGCACCCAGCCCTGCAGGAACTGACTTGTGGTCAGTATTTCACAAGTGCTGTCCTGCACCATGCAGCTGTTTGGAGCCCTGTTCTTTCTTTGAATACTGTGGACCATATTGGTAATCATCTGATGCTTCTTCTAGGTGTGATGACTACTTCTATATCAAGCACCGTGGTGAGCGAAGAGGGATTGGAGGCATATTCTTTGATGATATGGACTCTCCCTCTAAGGAGGAAGTATTCCAGTTTGTAAAGAGCTGTGCCAAAGCTGTCGTGCCTTGTTACATTCCCATTGTGAAAAAGCACTGCCATGACTCCTTCACACCAGAGGAAAAGCTATGGCAACAGCTTCGAAGAGGACGGTGAGTACTGAAGGAACAAAAGTATCCACAGGAGGTGGACTGTGCTGGCAAGAAAAAATACGAGCTAGTTCTTTGTGGTTACAGGTTTATGTCCTGTTGTGTGGGCCAAAAAAGCTCCCCAAGAATTTCAGCATTTTTGTGCATAGTACTGATTCTGAAATCCAACACTAGATTGCTAAAGAGAGTGCAAAGAAGGCATTTCCCACTCTCCCATGTTGCAACACAAGCAACCCAAACAAAATACCACAGTTTCTTTCCAACTCCTTCAAAAATCAAGAGAAGCTCCTGCTATGTAACAAAGGCAAAGGGGTTTGGGTGTGCTTGGTGTTCTGAATCCTGCCCTCTCCTGTGGCCCAGAGATAGGATATAGGGCTGCCCTGTCACATGAGGAGCTAAGGGTGAGGGAATGGCACTTCTTATTCAGTAATAAAGCAAAACCCCAGAAAGCCAGGAAATAACTGTACTTGAGTACTTCCAGCTCCTTACATACATATTTATTCCATCTGATCTTGGCATTGAAATTCTTGTAAAGGAATTAGGGATTCCGGTAAAGGAATGCAGAGGGTTGAATTTTTTTATTCTGGCATGGTCCAAGGTTACTGTAAAAGACTTTGGAGGATGCTTGTTAATGCTGCAAAACCTTAAGTACATTGGTCAATACAGTTGTACTCTGTTCTCCACGTCCTGTGATTGTGTGAGCATAGGGAGAAATGAGATTACATGTGCTTTGTGCTTAACTAGTCTTTTGTTTCTGCCTGTACTGCAGAGAAATCTGTGAGACTGGCATTGAAAAAGTGCAAGCACTCAAGTTCAGATCACTGGCCTGCAGCTGTTGGTCAGATAAGCAAGCGTCCTTAACTTGGTGGGACTGTTCTGGGAACACTGGGCTTTCAGGATCCTGTTGATCCTGTCTGTTGATGTGATTTAGCAAACCTGCAAAGTTTAAAAGGGGGAGTAGCTTTTCTAAGTTGCAGCCAGGACCAGCTCCTGAGGCCTGCCTATTTTCCTAGGTCTGTTCACAGGTTATTGGGCTATGTAAGGCTTTCCATTTCTGCAAATGGATAAGAGGTTTTCCCTCCCTGTTTAAGTGCAAACACCTCTGTACTGGCTATTAAGATAATCCCTGATGAATTGTCACAGTTCTGTTCCTATGCTGGGAACAGATAATGGTATATTTCCATCACTTACAACTCCCAACCAGCACTCTGAAGCTATCTGACTTCTGCTGCTTTCCAGATTTCCCCAAGAAACAGAAAATACTTTCCTGACCTTGCTGTTTATGTGTCCTTCAGCATGGAGGACTGCACAGTAGAACTTCTCCTCTGGTCATTTTTAGTACCTTTAAGGCCCCTCTTTATGTCTGACACCCCCCCAAAGAAGAGAATAACCAAGGTAAATGTGGTGTCGAGCTTGTCAGCAGGGCTGAGGCCTGGGAGAAGTATAGAACAGCATAGGAGCCTGCAGAATGCTCTCCTTTGAACAGTTTGTCTGCTCTAGCTGAGGTCACTTCTCCCCGAGCTCTGTGGATTGACAATGTTACACCTGCATTCCTATGCAGAGGATGCTAAAGAGCAGTTGACCCCAACATAGCAGAAAGACAGGCTGATTTTGTAGGTGGTCTGCCAGTTGAAGAAAACACTACCAACTTCTGCTAATAAGCTTTTTTTTTTTTTTCTGTTGCATCTCTTCATTCCCATAGGTATGTAGAGTTCAACTTGGTTTATGACAGAGGTACAAAGTTTGGCCTCCTGACACCAGGATCAAGAATTGAAAGCATTCTTATGTCTCTGCCACTGACTGCAAGGTAAGCGTGTAGTTAGGTGGGGTTGCAGTAGGCACTGTTCTGAGTAAATTACTTCATAGCATTAAATCAAAGGTCTCTCCTGGTGTCCAGTCTCTTAACAGTGGCAAGTTCATTCCTGATACAAGAACTGGACATGTAAAGTTCTCTTTTCTGCAAATGCAGATGCTTCTCTGGTCTGCTGCACTCACCTAGTTGCCAGTAGTGTGGCGTAGAGATTTTGTGGCAAAAAACCCTATGGTTTTTGTGCTTAGTTCCTCTTGATAGATTTCTTCTCCTTGCTTCATGGGTTTTTGTTCAGTAGCTCTTAGAAACCATGAGAGCTTCTGGCAGTCCTGAAAAATGTGTGGCAAGGAGGTCTACAGTTTAACTGTGTATTGTATGAAAAAATGCTTTTTGTTTTCTACTTGAACCCGATGACTTCATCTGACTTTTCACTCAGTAACACGATTTTCTTCCTGTTCATTTTCTCCATAACAGTTTTTATTTTACAGGCTTCTGGAGTTTTTTCATTGTCTGTTTTCCAGGCTGACAAGTCCTGCTCTTTTTAGTCTTTGTGCAGTTGTTGTTTCATACTTGGGCCACTTTATCTAGGCTTAAGTTTTCTGTGCCCTTTCTGAACTGGGGATAAGGAATAGACAATGTAAGGCTGCATATTTGTATCCAAGATGCAGATGTGCTGCTGACTCATACAGTGGCATAATGATGTTTTAATTAATTTTTCTTTCTAATCCTAATATTCTGTTTGCTGGTTTTGACTGCTGTTCAGCATTGAGCCAGCTTTTTCATAGAACTGTTACAATGCCAAGGTCTTTCCTGGGCAATAAAATTTAACTCAATCTGTATGCACATTTTTTCTGTGTCCATCACTTCACATCAATCAACAATGAATTTCACCTGCGATTTTACTGCTCAGTTGCTTGGCTCAGTACGATTTTTAACTGCCCTTTTAGGTTCTAACCCATCTTGCTTACTCTTGCAACACCAGCAAACTCTGTCATTTACTGTTTATTCCTACTTTCAGGTTGCTTTTGGGTATGTTGAGTAGTACAAACCCTATCATGAATTCCATACAGTTCACTAGTGACCTCCCACTGCTAGGAAAACTGTCTGCTACCCCGTAACCATGAAGGCAGTGCTGTTCTCACGGTATACCTTCATCCCACTGACGATACCAGATGTGTCCCTGACGTGGTGGTGTAGCATGCTCCTATGTTTTGATTTCATTTCTGGGATTGTCTGGGTTTGCTCTCTTTCATCAATGTAACTAGCTCACTTCACAGCATGAATGGATCATTCCTAAGGGAAAAATGGAAAAAGGATGTACTCGTCTCTCAGTGACTGCTGACACTTTCCTTTCTCTGTTGTGCCTCTTTCAATTGCCTTTTCAATGAAAAGAAGGGGTCTTTCACCCCCTTTGTTTTTAAAACCAAGATTCAACAAAGACTTGTAGAGCTTCTAGTTCAGGTTCTGGAAAAAGGTCTTGTGTCCTCACTGTCAAAATTCTGAGGGTTCCTTTTCTTATCCATCTTCCTTGTGATACTAGTGTGTCACAAGAGACTGCTAAAAGATTTTTGCAAATAAACCTGCATGCTTTGTGGGGAATGGGGCACTTCTCTTTCCTTTTTCCTTGTCCTTCCAGCCTTTTCAGAAGTTGGTAAAAGATGAAGCTAACGTTTCTCCCCTCTCCTCTGGTGGCGTTATTATTTGTTTTTACTGAACAAATGAACCTGTGATTTGTAACCGTATCTGTTGTCTGAGCCAAGAGTATCAACTGTGTATGTAGCTTTGTATCCTTAGAAAAGGCAACTCCAATCCAAACAGAGCCTGGTGCAGAAGAAGGGGCTGCCAGCTGAGTGAGTTTCCCCTCTCCTTGCAGGTGGGAGTACATGCACACCCCACCGGAGAGCTCCAAAGAAGCAGAAATCCTGGAGGTTCTGCGAAATCCCAAAGACTGGGTGCACTGACACGGATCATGAAGAAGATGGATTGCTTGCACTGAGCCATTCTGAGAGAACAGGAATGCCTGCAAACCAGCCCATTCAAACTGCTGTCATGTGGTGTTTCAGTGTGTCTATTTATACTCTTACCTCGTGCCTTAATTATGCAGTAGACTTGTTAGAACTTGCAAATATGTGAACTCAGTCTTTTAGATTGATGGGCTAACATGGTCACCCCCTGTTGCTGTTGCCTTGTGAAGGACTGGTGAAGGCCTCACAGGGCTACTCTGCATGTTTTACAACTTCCTCAACTGATTTGGTTGACTGCAAAATGGCAAACTACTGTGATGTGTTCAGGGAAATGAAGGCATTATGTGTGCCTAAATAGCACTGCTTACCCTTATGAAATGTTGGGATGCTTAAAAATGTTTTTTAAAGGAATAAAGGGAAGATTTGATATGATTTTAAACCTTAAACTGTCCTTTCGGGAAGCTGTGGAAAAGGTGGTACTTAATCATGTGTATTTTGGTGCTGTTCTAATGATTGTAGCGGGGGAGGGGGGCAGAAATTATTTTAACATGTGCTGCATGAGCCTAACTTGGCTGATCAGTATCTGGGAGAATGTGGGGTGAGGTCCCACTGTTTTACCGCATGAGAACAGAAAGGTCCGTTTAAGGAGAAAATCAGAACTGAGCATCTGTGCTGCAATCACGACAGAACAACGCTGCTCCGGCCAGCTCCATTGCCAGGGAAGTCAACGGTGAATAAGGACGCTGCTGGGCGTTGACCTAAGGCATCCACTTATACCTTCACTGTTCCCAGATTAGAAATGATTGTCGTGTCTCCCAGCACGAACTTCGCTGAGGACCCGATACGGTAAAACAAGTGTGGGGCGGGTTCCACTTCCCCCTGTCTTTCGAGGAAAAAAGTCTCGACTCCGTCTCCCCGTCGGGGAATCGAACCCCGGTCTCCCGCGTGACAGGCGGGGATACTAACCACTATACTAACGAGGAGTGGGATGAATGGTAATTGTCCCCCCGCCGCCAGGTGGTACCAGCTCACCTGCCGCCGGTTCCTGCCATGCGGATGGCGGCTGCCCCGGCCCCGTGCCCGGGCAGGGTGAGGAGACACGCCGGCCCGGCTCGCTCTCGCTGTCCCACTTTGACCGCCCACATCAAGCTTCCTGTTTGGGGGTAGCGCGTTCCTTTCCGTGTTACCCCTCCACCCCTAAAACAAAATGAAGTTATACTGTGATAAAGCAGCGATCTCCTCGCCTGCGAGGGAGGAGGAAAATGACAGACCTGGCCCGTACGGGGATCGAACCCGCGACCTTGGCGTTATTAGCACCACGCTCTAACCAACTGAGCTAACCGGCCAATCTCTACGGGGTATTTTGACTACACACACGTAAAGCACTTCCAGGAACTGAGCACTGACCTGTAGCATTACTGCGATCGCTCTTCCCCCCCACTGCCTCGGCTGGTTTCATGGAGCCGTGGCAGAGCAGCAAGGGCACTAGCCGGGGTAACGAGCATGCCCAAAAAATTGAGAGTTTCAAACTTCCGTTTTTCTCTTCCTGCTCCCTCCTCCGGTGCGCGGGCAGCAATTATCGACGGCACGGAGGGGCTGGGCGCGGCTGCACGGCGGACGCATACCTCCCCGAGCGGCAGCAGCACCACCGAACGCTGCGGAGGAGTCGTTCTCAACCCTTCCCTCTCTCCCTTAGTCCCGTCACGCCGCGGACAGGGGTGTGGGGGCAACGGGATGAAGCTGGAGCACTCCCCGGGGGTAAAACACAACTATGGCCTCCCCGTCGGGGAATCGAACCCCGGTCTCCCGCGTGACAGGCGGGGATACTCACCACTATACTAACGAGGAGCGGCACGATGGGCCTTTTCCTACGGTGAACTCCAAAACCCATCTATAGGACCCCCGCCTGCCCCTAGCGCCGTTGCAGCTCCCGGTGCTGGGACACAGGAAAGGGACCCCTTCTCTCGGTGATAGGTCATTTGGATCACTTGTGAAATCAAAGCATTGATTAAAAAATGCAGAAAATATTTCAGAATTGAATACCTCTGTGTCAGAGAAAAAGTTGTAGAGGAAGAGGACATCATGAAAATCCCTTCTGTTATAGATAAGTCAAAATTCATAAGAAATTAAACGATATCAAGATAGGTTATGAATGTGAAATATAGCAGATTGTACATTGTACCTATGTCCAAATATGTTGTGCTTGGAATATGCCTTGACATGTTTCCTGGCACCTTGCTCAAAGTTACAAAACACCTCTCCCAAAGGTGTAAATTAGCATGAGAAGTGAAGGCAAACCTGAGAGGAGAAGTGATCACGTATCTACCATCAAGAATCCAGATACCCATCTGGCACATCAATCTACTACGAATTCATTCTGCCCAGTTGGAGAATCCTTTCCATCTGAAAGGAGTAATAGATATGATCTGTTACTCCCTGGACACTGCTGATGAATGGACCTCTTACTCAAGACTCTTCATTTTAATCACACAAGGATTTCTCAGAAATATCATCATCTGAACAGATCCTTTACCAGAAACGCTAAGATGGGTTACTGGAAAATACCAACTGAAATACAAAGAGAGTCCCTGAACACATCAACACCTAAATGGACCCCTGATCACTGGACCAGAGGACCATCAAAAATGAAAAGGACAAAGGATTCCCTAGCCAGGGGAAAGAAAAACAGTATAAAAACCAGACTCAAAAACCTTGAAGGTGTGCACTACCATCCCTAACTGCTGGTGTTCAGGGCTATGTAGCTGTCACCCAGAGTCAAGAACCTAGGCTTGGCCCTGCCTTTCTTTATAGTGGCTATTCAATGAATGTCAATTTGATCATAAAATAAATTCTGTTTGTTTTTATATTAATAATTTGTCTCGTGCAATTTATTAATATAATTCGATTAATTGGCAGTTTCATTTATAACACTTCCCTTCACAAATTGTCAGAATGAGTGCTAAGTTGAGCTCCTCTCCTTTGTTGTTTCATTTGCCACTAACATGACCTATCATTAAATACATCAATAAAAAACATATTAGGAAGCCAAAAATAAGGTAATATCTGCATAGGGCAGCATATATAACTGTATCACGACAATACAAGAGCTTCCTCAAACCCGGGCAACATTTACCACAGATATTCCCACATGCCGCAAAAAAGATCCCAAAGCTGCCACTAAAGCAATGACCAATACAGGGTGTGAGGGGACAGTCACAGATCATGTGTAAGAAAATATGGAGTTAGGAAGGAAAAGGACGGGAGACATCTGATTGTAAAAGAGCAGAAAAACCCACATGTGCATGACGAAGAAAGAAGCAGAAAGCCTCACAATAAAGAATTCTGAACTGAAAAAGCATCATTTCCCAGTGACATGTTGAGCCTTAAAAAAAAGTGGGCTGTTCACAAAAAATAATTATTTGATTAGCTGCAGAACTGGAAGAATCTGCAAAAAGACATATACCTAAAAAAGCAACCCTGACATGGTCTAAATTCAACAGGTGCTGTTTTCCTTTCCTTAAGCAGCACCTTTCAATCACTAATACTGTGAGACTCCAAGACTGTAGGTTTTCCTCCATCAGAGACCACAGTCCTCAGGAAGTCAATCAAAAGATTCCAGGAAACAGGACTAAAGCAATAGAATCACTCCAGAGGTAAGATGAAGAGTTCCTGTTTTAAGTGGAATATTGATTTTAAACTCTGTCTCAAGCTTTCTCAGAAACACACTTCTAATGGATTTTGTTAGAATTTCGAGGTCAAGAAA
Organism: Lanius collurio; assembly: GCA_020086605.1. Classification (NCBI taxonomy): domain Eukaryota; kingdom Metazoa; phylum Chordata; class Aves; order Passeriformes; family Laniidae; genus Lanius; species Lanius collurio. The sequence continues at coordinate 32,861,954 of JACBWW010000006.1, forward strand.
TGTTGCAACAAAGACAACATTCAGAGCAGAGATAGGCTGTAAAGTCACTTTGTGTTTCTGCTGTTTTGAGTAGACCTCATCTCACTGTAAAATAAATTCAGAGCCACTGGGATAAGACCTTTTCCAGAGCAGGAGATTGCTCAGTAAGGAAAGAACTGCGAATTTGTGTTCCAGGAGCCAGAAGCTACGATGCAACTGCAACAAAACGCAGTGTCCTTCTGCAAGACAAGGGATTGCAGCCCTAACTCAGATTATTACCAACCCTGATCAGTTTTTTGGGTTTTTTTTAAGGTTATCTCTATTTATTGATCACTCAGTCCTTTAAAACACCATTTTGTAAGAAAATGATGAAATACTATTTCAAAAATGCAAGAAGCACAGTTGGTTTTGCTCTGATAATACATAGCTATTGTGTCATTACAGTTCAAAATACATTTCCAAATACGTTTCCCAGCCTTTCAGGATAAGTAGGATGCCTAGGGAGAGGTTTATATTATTTTTTCTTTCTGGAGTAAAAAATAAGTAATTGTTTTCTCAACTGTTGCATCAGGAATGTACAGGCGAAAGGTGGTGAATTTTTGATGACACAGGTTTGTTTAAATGCAATACTTACAACTGAATGTTTGAAACACGTATTTCCTCTTGCCTTCCCCAATGAGTCAAATGTAATACTTTCAACATCTTTCCTTTCCCAGGAAAAATAACAGAAAGGAAAGCTAATGTCTTTACAAACAATTCGATGGGTGAAGGTGTGGGTGTTAATGTCTTTGAAATTTGCCTTATTGTCGCTACCAACTTTGGGCAGCAGGTTTGTT
>JACBWW010000006.1:32867768-33214595 GCA_020086605.1 Lanius collurio
TGGATACACAATCAAACATCAGTCTTGAAACAAATTCTTGAAGTTGATAACTTTCCAGAACAGTTATAAAAATGTAGTTGTTTGTTCAAAGTAAGCGACCAGCTCAAAACAGAAGTCTGCACAGTTAGTTGTAGGTATAAATTACTTCCTGTTGGGTATTGCAAGGGATGATTAGATGCCAAAGAGAATTTTGAGGTCAGCCAGAGTGAGCTTCATGAAAGTCTCTCCTTTGCCTGACAGAACCTGCTGGGCAAGACCTTTCTTCCTCTTCTGGAGTTGCAGGATCTTTTCTTCTACTGTTCCTTCACAGACAAACCTAAATAAAACCAAATCAAAAGACAAAAAGCTACACCATCTCAAGCACTACAAAAAAGTGTCAGTGTCATAAAAACACTTCCTCAGTAAATTTTGAAAGCTTCATCTTACTTAGAAATTAATAATTAGCAAATTATGTGATCAACAAAACACACCTAAACAGAAACCAGCTGTCCTCATATCCAACTATGATAACATTTCAAATATAAGTCTGATGCACTTCAGGCCTCAACTTTGGTCATCTAAAGTAACAGTAATTCTGTAACAAAATCCTGTTAAGAATGATTGCTTGATAACTGATGGCACTTATACCAAAAACACTGTACCCAAAATAGATTCGTCTTTGAATTTGCATTTATAGTAACCAAGTTAATCTTTTAGTACTTAGTTACAGATGCTTTTTCTAAAAGTCAACTTTGCCACTTATTAGAATCTCCACTCAATTAAGAGAAATGGTTTGGTGCCCAAACTGTTCTAAGGAATGAATAGGACATTGCCACTAATCCACAAGCTGAAAAACAAGAAACCCCTGCTAGCTGTCAGGACAGCAGCATGCATGCAAGTGCCACACAGAACACACGAAAACGTTTTTATCTCAGTGTCCAAACCTCAATGCCACTGTCAGATCTTGTGTCTAGCTCTAAGCAGAGAAACCAAGGACTCTGACTGACTCAAGCCAGGCAGTATGTAAGGAGCAGCCCCTCATTCTGCTAAGTAAAATGCTGACCTGTGTATCACAACATCCTTCTGCTGCCCCACACGGTAAATACGGTCACATGCCTGGTCCTCCAGAGCAGGATTCCTGCAAGGTAAAAAGAAAAAAAAAAAAAGTTGCCCGATTTTCCTGCCTCCAACGGAATTCTGTTTTCTTCCTCTGTAGAACTAAAACTGCTCCCAGACTACCTTAGGTTTACCAGCTTGATGGCCAGCATTCACCCTGACTGCATTTCCCTTTGCCCTAGGTAGAAGTATTCTACAACTCCACACAAAGCCAACTGCATGACTGAGACCCCCGGTCCCTGTGGCCCCAAGTCTGGCCAACAGCTGGTACTCAGATAAAGCCGAGTAGCTGTCAAAGAAAGAGTGAATGTTTACACAAGAAATGGGTCCACCTCACAAAGTTACAAGGAATACTTGATGGTATAACTTCCATATTGTAGAAGCATCTCCTTAATGCTGCTACTCAGCAGCTGGTTTTGTATGAGGCCCATTAGATTGCTTTGCAAGTTCTCATGAGTAACATTTAGTTGAAAAGAACTGTGGTTCTGACTTTGATGAGACAACACAAATACCAGAAGCTGGCATACACTGTTTTCATATGTAAAACCCAAAGGTACTTTAGCTATGCCCAGTTACTGACTATGCTAAACACAATCAATTTGTTTCAAGCCAAATTGCCTGGAGGCATTACTGCACCATATTCATTACTGCAAGAAATTAAGCCAGGGACTGCCAAGTCCCCAGAAGCCTTTTGTGATACAGAGCTGCAAACCTGCTTCTTTGGATTGCTCTTATGCTCTACTTTTTCTTGCCCCTACAGCACTGTATTTCATGGCACTGAGCACAGGACTGACAAATCAGTGTCTTACATGAAGGCTGTAGTAAAAACACTTTACCACAACTAACGTTTTGCCCCTACTATAAGCTAAACACTTCCCTCCTAACCCAGTTGCATCAGACATCACAATACATGCAATGAGAAAGCAAGCAGCATGCCCTAAATATCCTCTTCAAGATGGAATTTGTATTTCCCTTTACCAGTGCATGTCAAGGAGAAAGAGATGGTTTCCTCCAGTCAAGTTCAGGCCAACGCCTCCAGCCAGCAACGAGACCAACATTACCTTCAAAGGCCAAAAGAGAGTTAAGGAACCAGTTTACAGTCACCAAGTCAGACATCACAGCTGCTCATAGCAGTGCTAGAGACTGTTTCCCTGCCCTGACTACATACCTGAGGCCCTTTGGGATTATTATTGAACTCTTCTACCACATCCATCCTCTGTTTGGGATTGACAGAACCATCCACTGTGGCGTATTTCAGCCCCAGGCGCTGCAGGTGCACAGCCACAACTTTGAGCATGCTCGTCCACTGAGAGACAACCACGCTGGAGAGAGAACAGGGAGTTCACAACCAGCTCTCTGTGTACTGGAACAGTTTGGTCATTGCACTATCTCACCCAAGGGGCTACAACAATTCAGGCACCTTTACCCACTGCAAACTGGAGCCCCTTCCCAACTCAGAAATAGAGGCACCAGTAGGTGTAGTAGTAGAACCTGTTGTGGAAGACTAATACCCAATAAACTTCACACAAATTAAGTCTGTAACTTTCACCTCCTGTTTTTGGATTTTACATTTCCATCTCCCGACCACAAATCTGAGTCACAACACTGAGCTTTTTCTGCAAAACATAAAAATCAATAGCAACACCAAATTTAGATTCCACATAGCCTCTCACTCCCCAATTTCTTGGACTAAACAGTTTGTGAGGCAATAATTTGTTTGTTAGTTTCTTGAAAGGGAACAAAAGCAACGTTGGTTCTCCCTTTATGAAGGGAATGCTTTTTTGGAAAAGACTGGAAAAAAGCTTTCTACAAGTCTTCTGATCAATGCATTCTTTTACCTCTAACAGGTTCAGTTTTAATCTCTGCTTTAGTCCTCCACTTCTTTTAGGCTGTGGGGTGGACAAATATTTCTCATCACAACCAAATTATTCCCAATCCTGTTTCTGGAGAATAGTCTTCCTGAGCCTCAAGGCCTGAGATTTCTCATGCATTCCCTTATGTTTACACTTACCTGTATCTTAAACTCCCCTCTTTTGTCTTAGACTTTTTTTTTCCAACACTCGTGTTTAACTACTGCAGTACTGTCACCATTTTACCATACCACGAGTTTTGTATTCAATTATTTTAAACTATTTCTGCTGTTGTCAAGAAACAGTGTGCTTCTCTCCATCACTATGACTAAATAAAAGAACACGTTTGCTAACCTTTTCTGAGGCTCTGAGTGACTTTGAATAGTTTTCAATTCAGCCAAGAGTTGAGCTATCTGCAGGGAAAAAAAATCCAAAACATTAGTCTGTTTGCTCTCATAATCCAGCTCATGCTTGGAGATTCTTCATTAAAGTAGAAAGTGATTAAAACAGCTTTTCAACTGGAATTTCTTTTGTGCTTAGAGTTTGAAGAGATTTTAATAGTCATTGGTAAGAACACTCCTACCACAGAAAACAGGGTCAGGACATCAAATCACACAAGCTTGTCTTACAGATTCCAATCTCCATATGAGAGGTTACTGCAACCTCTCCTCTTGTTGCCATCCCTTTTTCCTAGCTCTTCACAAACACCTTGGTCTCACATGCAAGCTCTTCTGAACTTCTGTGAATATGCTGTTTTAAGATTTTCACTGACAGTTTTTCAGCAGTCACATTCTCACAGCTTTATTAGAGCTTTATTACCCCCAACAGCTTTACTGCCCCATAACACCTGAGTAGTTGAAGCCTTCCCAGAAGGGGTTCATCAGGCTATCAACCTACACATCTGATTTGATCTAAATTGGACATGTAGCCTGATCTGCAATTACCAAGGTGTGACAATTCACAAGCCACTTAAGAGGCAAAGTGCTGAAATCCAAGCTTCTCAAGGAAGGTAAGAATGCCACAACCAGAATACCTTGGTGCTCTCCCTGGTGATTTCAAAGATATCTGTTTGAAAAGCTGTGCCATTGAGGTAGACTGTTGATTTGCAATCAGAAGTCTGGAGCTCAGAGAGTGTCAAAGCACCAAGTTGTTCTTCAATGGAGAGTGCAAGGCCTTCATTGTTCAAATTAACTTGATCCAGAGCCTGTGGAAAGCAAGCAATATAATAAGGGATCACAGTCAAACCTGAGATCAAATTCAATACTGATCCAGCCAGCACCATACCTGCTGAGCACACCAGGTTTGAAGGCTGCTATGCAGTATGAAGACAGAACAATTAAGAAACACTACTGGATCGGACAACAGTCCCTTTGGACCTTTATTCTGCCCCAAAAGGGGCAGTGTATGGAAAGCATATGATCTTAGCCATTTCCTGTGGTCCAGTCTCCTCAGACCCACCCACAGCCTTTAACAACTGCAGGGTTACAGATGTTAGAACATAAATTCCTGCCTGTTCCCCTAATAGCTGAACTTCTCCACAGCTGCTTTATGTGACAGAGCCAAGAACTCCTGAAAGATTAGTCTGCTTCATACAAGGCAACCTCAAAGCACTTACAAAGCTCTCCAACACACAAGCCTTGAAACAGGCTACACTTGTGCACTTTTCAAGGCTAAGTTAAGATTAACAATTCTTTACCATTAAAATTATAGTTCCCTTTTTATCTGAATAAAGGTATTTCTAGAGACACAGCTGCCCATGTAAGTCATGCTGGGGAACTCTTCAGTAGAAGGTAAGCCCATCTAAAACATCTTGGGCTTTAAAACACAGAGTTCTAAAATTGACTCTGTTCATACTCCCATAGCTAAGAGAAGCAGAGGTGTTACCAAGTCTGTTAACTTACATAAACACAAAATCCCCACAAAACCCCTCACACAACACAATGCAATTACCACTTTCAGTAAGGAGAGATGGCAGCAGCACTGACGGAGCCTCAAGAGCATGGACAAGACATGGACAGTACTTGACACATGGGAGGCACTTTGTGACCCTGCTAGAAATTCCTTTTGACTGACTCCAAACTCTCGTGCAACTGTCAAGGAAGGAAGACAAAACATCAAGAGCTCTTGGAGGCATTTCCAAGCACTGTTCATCTACCTTCAGGAAGAGGTTCATGAAGAGGAGTCAAGAATCAATAGGCAAGGAAATACCTGATTTAACATAGGAACCCATCAACCCCCACTTTAATTAAAAAAAGTTAAAAAAAAGGCATCAGGACAAGTCAGAGTACCATACACTAATACTGACATCTATTCTCTGAGCAATTGGACCTTTAATTCAAAGGAAATTTTAGTCCCAGGAAGGTTAAGAGATTTTCCCAGAGCCACAGCAATAAGAACATACTTCTAGAATACTAAGATATGATTCTTTGTAACAACAGGGGAGCATTTTCCAAATAAATTCTAAGTCAGGAATGGTCCCCCCTTCTGAACTGTGCACTCAAGAGGCACTTCTGAAAATGTTTTCAGGGGAGGGTGTGCTCAAACCTTTCTCGAAGGGGTTACCACCATCATACTCTCTGCCTTCATTTTTTTGCTCTTGTCTCTGTAGGTAGGATTGTAGTGTTGACCTGGAAAAACAAGACAAAGACACTGGGATTCACAGCAAGAATAAAAGGCAAGAGGGACTCGAGTTTAGCAAGCTGATGATGCATTAAGGTAAGGAAGGTTTCATTAATCATTCAGTCACAAAAAGATCCCAAAAAACCACCCAGTTTTGTTTAACTTGAATATGATCAAAACCAAAGATGCATTTTGGAAATCACAAGAGGAAGCAAGTCTGCTTTTTGAATATGAGAGAGCACCTTTAAATGTGTAATTTAAAAGGAAGGAAAACTCTTTACAGTGACACTGCTGAAAGAGCCTAGGAGAACACAAAGTGATGCTGGCTTGCATTACAGCTATTTGGAGAGGCCAGCATAATTTCTAATCGTACAAGAATCACAGAGCAAAGATGATAATTCTCTCCTTTACAGGTGCTCACACATCATCATTTAAGAACTACTTGCTGCAATTCCAAGTCTTTGGAGTCTTGAAACCAGTGAGATTAAGTGTAAGGCTAGAATACAAAGCTCATACAAAGCATGAATATATGGGAGAAAAGAAATTAATCAGTTTTGCCTACTACCAGAAAAAGCAATGCATTTTCAAGCACACTAGACACATAAATCAGAAGGGGAAAAAATTAACAGGAGTTTATGCAAAAGCACCTCTCATCTGAAGTGAATTTCTCTTCTGATTTCCCCATCAAAAAGAAACAAACCCATGAATACCATATCTCTACCCACATTCATACCTGGATCTTGCAAAGAGCACATTGTACACAGACTGCTCCTCTGCTGTAAGTTTTAACTTATGCAATTGTGTGCTACGCTGGGGCAGAGATACCTGAAGGGAAAATTCACAGGATCAGATGTATGTAGTGCAAAAGTCTTACAGATCATCACCAACACCAGCAATCCAAGATTTAACACAGTACTCTAAGTCTCAGAAGACAGCTGTTTGTTCACTAAAGCCATGTGTATTAATGCAACTATGACACAACACAGGCACTCACGGAACTCCAAGGAGCCTGGTTAATGCTCAAGATAAAATCTTTATTCCAGCTCATTCAATAACAAGAGGCAGGAGCTATTAAGTATGAACTGCTTGACAACTACTACAGAGGTATTAATTTTTGTGTTGTTAAAGTAGCTTATTTCCCCATTCAAAATCAGACAGTACACCAAAGCTATACATTTTAAAGGCTTAAGACACACTTATGACCTAATACTCCGTTTAACGGACTGTTTGTAAAAAGCAATGCAGAAAGCCAATGCTACAGCACACACTAGGTCTATCTGACATGTGGCAGCTTGGGTTCTCAGAGATCTAAGCTAGTCCAGTGATCTAGACTGTTTTTCCACTAAGTGGCCATCTATGTGCAATTACTTGCCATATTTTTGTCCATATGTGATTTATAACTGAAGGGTTTCATTATTCTCTTTAATTCTACTTTCTAGGTAAGCAACAGAAGCATCCCGCAGGCATTTGCTTCTCTTTCTCAAGAGAGTGCAGCAGATAAGAAACCCCACCCATTAACAAATTTATGCATGTAAATAACCAACTGTCTGCTGCAAGGAAAACAATGGAATTATGGTAATAGTTGTTGAGGGTGAAGTTCTTACCAAGGGCTTGCCAGCTGAATCCAGCTGGTCCTTTGTTCTCTGCAGTAAGAGGCTCCTGGTTATGAGGCTTAGCCTCTCCCCTCCCTTCCTTGTGTTGTTATCTACCTGGTACTTCCACACTTTGTACTCATCAAAAGGAGAGCAACGTAGAAACCTATGACAAGAAGGAAGGAGACTTCATACCATGGGAAGAAGAGTTCTTCAGTGACTCTGGAGTCACTGAAGACCCAAATTCCTTGCTATTGCTTGCTACCAAAACAAACCATTTCCAAATGCCATAACAGCAGCACCAAGGAGCAGTAAAACATTTCCAGTGTAATGGTGGTGATAACTTGTTTGCTGAGATGTCTTTCCATAACTAATACTGTAAGCACCTCTTTCTGATTCTGTACCCATCCCTTCCTCTTAGCCCCTTATGTTTCAAGCATCACCAGCAAACAAAGGACATCGAGCTGCAGAGGCACTTGCCAAAAAGCATATTCATCTGTTATTTCAAAATACCAAACTTCTTGACAATTAATTTCAATTATCCAAAATTAATTTCAAATGCAAGTTCTCTCTGGTTTTCCAACACCATTTATAACCTTCCCCCCTCCTCCCAGCAGTGAGGAGCACCTGTTCATCATTGTTCAGAGAATCCAAAGTTTTCACCCTTTCCTTCAATGCCTTTGCAGCTCAACACTCTGAGAAGGTCCTCCCAGGCTGCCCTACTAACAATGGGGATTAACTCATAAAACTTCTGTTCAATAAGAGTGGTTTTGTGCATACTCATCCTGAAGTCATAAGAGATCCAAAGTAATTTGCCCTTTGTCCTCCATGGAGGTGGAAAAGCTACAAGCAACAGCAGACACATGGTCACCCTTGTGCTTCTGTCATGAAGACTTTTTGCCTTTTCTTTCATACCCGTTATCCCTTTTTACAACTTTGGTATTCTTAGTGCTTTTTTGCCTACATTCTTGGACTTGTTTGTTCAGCCAGGAGACTAAACATTTTAGAAGCTTTGTAGGTAGAGGTTAGTGTGCCCCAGACCCCAAGGCCCTCTCCAGAACACATTCTGTAAGCTAAGACAGAACCATCCAGGGAAAGGGTCCTTGGGGAGAGGAGGTCATTCCAGCCTCTCACTGGGGAATTTCTGATAAATATGCTAATTAGTAAGACTTATAATGTTATACCAGATCTTTTGGGGGTGGGCACTGGGGTGTGCATTTCGGTGCATTCCACCTGGACATAGTGCACTTATGGATCCTTAAAATAAATACCAAGGTAAAATCCCTTTTTCCCTTCTAACCACGTATATGAGTCTTGATTTTAAGACCAGGAAAAGGCATCAGTGCAATCCCTCAACCACAGCCTTTGCAATCCAGTACCAAGTGTTAATATAACTAATCTTATACCTATCTTAGAGACATCTCAAACTTAGAAACAACTTCAGCACTTCATCAGAGAAGAATTACTAGGACTGGATCCCTGTCCACGAGGTCATGTGCAACCAGCTCACCTCAGGAGAGAGTACATGTCCAGCAAGTTGTTCTGTATTGGCGTCCCAGTGACAGCCCATCTGGCACTGGCTCTCAGTTTGCACACAGCTATAGAGGTTTTAACCCTTGGGTTCTTAATATTGTGAGCTTCATCCAATATAATTCGAGCCCAAGCTACCCTGAGCAGAGGGGAACAGGGAGATGATCCACTCTGAAAGAAAAAGCAGACTATAATCTGGATCAAAACCTTGCTAGACCCTCCAAGGAGCCACAAGCAAACACGTTTTTCCAGCAAGAAGCCTTTTCCTGATGTTGGTCAGGAGCAATTTGTGCTCTTACTGTCATGTAAGAAATGGTCTCCAAAAATCATCTCTTTAAAGCTTCCATGTTTAAATTTGTAAGCTGAAAACTGCAAAATATTTGCCTGATCTTAATAACAACTGCTAGTATTTTGCTCATTTTCTTGCTTTTAACATTTTATCATATGTTCTTCCTTCAAGAGGTGTTTCATATCAGTTAAATTTTGCTATGCTGAGATGAAGGACCACATATAATTATTCTGATCTCTCAAAAATTTTATAGAAGCCACCTATAAGTTTAAGAAAAAACAAGTCCTGTTTTCTTCAATAGCTATATCTAGAGCTGTGAACAGAGGTAGGAGACAGCAATATCCACACCAGCATGGGACTTCATCTACACTGCAGTCATTTCACTCAGCAATCACTTCATTATTTTCATAGCCCAGCCAGCACACTGCTGTTTCTTCAAGGCAGCATGGAAGCTGCCTCAGTCTCAATTAAGACTGACCCAGAGCCTGAACACAACAGGTTTCTGGTAGTTTGGAGTGACATTAGTGCTTCAAGCAACAAAGAACATCAAATGGGAGATTCTATTGCTCCTTCACCTCAAAAGGAGAACAAGATTCACCACTGAATTCTTAAAATTATTTTTTTTGACATTTCAACTGTATTCAGTGTAGCATATTCTATAATTCTACAGAACAGATATACTGTGAAATTATCTGTTCTTGCTGCACTTCACAGCACTTTCATCACTGTGCTTGTATAAAAACAATCAACAGGGGCTTATGAAAAAAAAAATCAAGCTGCTGCTCACTGTAGCACATATAAGGTGCTACTTGAAACAACAGTGGTTTGCAACACCTTAGAATAAAACCTTAAGGAAATTCTCTATTGACATTATGGCTTCTCACCCCTACATCATGGTCCTGGGCAGGAGCTTCCCCCTCCTCTTTGCTTGTGGGAACCTCCTTGGAGAGAAGGCTGTAGGTTGTGACAACAACATCATATCCAGAAAGCCTGCATACAGGGAAAGCAGTAATCAGGAGCATGAACATGTAAGGAATTCATTTTGCAAGGCAGACTAAATGCATGCTGAAGAATGCATTTAAGAACTACACAGCTCTATAGGAGCTGAAATGCTGAGTTTTACAGAAAACTGAGCTTCATCGCAGTCAAACAGGAAAGCTGCATCATCCCCATTTTATGGATACTGGAAGTAGACACAGTAAGCTCAAGATGACAGTAAAAGCCCATTGTCCAGAATGCACAGCACATAGGATGAACCCTACCTGGGGCCTGGCACTCAGGAATATTGCTTATCATGGCCTAAAGAGGTTTAGAAAATATTCTGATCTATACATAAAGCTGATTTAAAAAACACAACTATAAAGCACAAGCATGGAAGATACTGCCAATCTTTGCATGCAAGAGATATTTTAGAGAATATATAACTTTTTTTTTTTGCTATCAGAAGCAGCAAAAGCCTCCACCAGAACCACTGACCATGGGCACAGGCCTGTAAATGTTTTACTAAATACACCTTGACAGCACACATCAGCCTGACTTTCTGGATCTTCCATATTTCAATACTTCACGCTCTTCCATCATTCTACAGCCACTGAATTTCAACCTAGATAAACACAATTTCTTGCTAGTACTTTGCTTTTCTTGGTGATATTTATGGTTTAGCACTTACGCCTCTGCATGTTTATCTCGATTTGGCCCGTGATATAAACAGACCCTCAGTTTGCCAAAGGCCACACGTTTCTCAATCTCCTTCTTCCAGTGATGGATCAAGGATGCAGGACAAATGACTAAAGTGCCATGAGAAGGGATAACAGTGGTCTCTAAAAGAAAATAGTGCAGACAGGTTTCAATGTCTTCACATTAGATCAGAACAACAACAGAATTTTTGGAAATTCACAACTCAGAAGAGCATCCAACCAGTTTCATGAGGATACGGACAGTACAGACTGTGGACACAGAAGCAACACTCTTTTAAAAAGCACTAACATTCCCAATGTCTGTGGACAAGATAACAAGTGATCTTTGGAGGAGAGTTGGAAAGAAAAAAGATCAGTCACAAGGAGGTGAGTAGTAAATATTTTAAGTCCTTATGAAAACTATGCATGTGTTTAAAAACTATGAAACCTTTTGCAAATCCAGCATGTGCTGGCTTTAACTATTTCAGGAAAACAGTAGAAAAAAAATCCCCAAACAGTATAAAGTAATGAGTTGGAAAATCCTACATGGCCAATGGAAGAGAAAAACAACCCTGATTGAGAGAAAGGCTACGCAAGGAAGCAGAGTAAAATTTAGCCAAACGGAAGTTTCCTGCAGAAGGAAAGTGAGCATGGATACAGTGTGTTGTTCTATGACCCCATTAAGCTATAATACTTCAGGCATTTCAAATGGCATATCATCATAATGTATGTGCTGTAGGATGGCAACAATTCTGTACCATTTTTGGATAGCCATATTTCTAACGTCTCCTTTCTTTTCTCTGTCTTCAGCTGCTTCTGGGCCAGAATGAGAGCAATCATTGTTAGAGTCTTCCCCAAGCCCATGTCATCCGCTGCAAAAAGACACACACCAGTTATCACCTGCAGAAATGAGCGCCCTTATCTTAGATCTACACTGAGGGAAATACTACAACAGAAATTTTCTGTTTCTGGGGAACGCAGAAAATTAAAAATTGAAAATTTCAGGGTATAGTTCAGTAATTGGTTAATACCTTTAGTTGGTAAAAGGGCACAGAAAACAAGCTCTTTTGACATGCCTACAAAATAACCAGTAACTGGCCTCCAACTAATTTACATGCAAAACTTTGCTGCCATAGATCTGCCCCACAAAATCCAGTTTCCCGTTCTGTTGCTCACCCAGAATTCCTCCACACGGTCTCTGACTCTCTCTCCAGAGGAGCCATGCGAGCGCTTGTTTCTGGTGCTGCAGCAGCGGAACCTGAGGGCGAGACAGAGGATTTGAAGGAAACACCTGGCAAAATTTAGACACTTCTGCTTCTTGTACCAATTATCCTGTTCAAATGTTTTACTACAATCCTACTAAAAGGAGTTTACCTAATCTGGTCTTTTTCCACGTGGACTGTGATACCCAAGGTAAGCAACTCCTGAAGACAGGAAGTCAGCAGTACCATAGATGAGTCTTCCCAGTGCCTCATGCACAAACCAGCCTAGTGCCTCACAGTGCTCTGAGAGCGCAGATAACCACAGCTCATTCAGCTGGAAAATCCACCCCAGACTGCCTTGCTTACAACAGCTATCACTGCCAAGGAAAGGGATTGAGGACACTTGCCCTTTCCTCACTGAGTCTAAGACCCTGACAGACTCTTAGAACAGGAAGAGGGACTACATACTTCCACCACAGGACATTTAGTGGCCTTCCCCACCACTGAAAAGGTCCCAAGACAATGTGACAAGTGGCAACATACATGCATCTACACACCATCCTGCAGAGGCATGTGCCTTCCAACACCTTGCACATAACCTCAAACATGAGTTCTGCATCACCTCACAGAGAGAGCTGCTCTTGGCAGATCAGAACTGACTACTCTTGAGTCCATCACATTGCATGAACTCAATCACCTGCTACACTTTTTTGAAAGATTATTTCTTATGGCTCACCAGGAAGAATTAAAAATGAGGTTCTCAGCCTGTTCCTCACACCTCTGTTCTGCCCAACATGTACAAACAACATAGATGGAATGTAATCAGAGTATCTCCTTCCATTAGGATGCAAAGTATGTCAAAGTGGGAGGGAAGGAATGCTCTAGGGTACCACTCAGAGATTATGATTCACTCATCAGCATGACAGCTTCCATCCTTGCCAACCCACCTTCAGTCCAGAGGGATCTTCAGCTGCTGTCTCCTCTGTGGGACAGGATTCTAGAGATTTGTGAAGATGATTAATAGCCTCAAATGTGGCACTGTGTACGGCCCTGATTCGGTCTTCTGTCATTCTTCCCCCATACAGATTCTGCACACCAACACTCACTGCAAAGATACAGTATCAGAGATGGGTTTACAAAGCTAACATTCCCAAACAGATCTTTTGCTTCAGAGATTGACTTCAGTGGCTGCAGATGCCTGAGGGAGAGTAGGCAGCTCACAGTAACAAAAAAGCTTTAGTACTCTCACATATATCCACAAGTTGCAGGATTATTTCAGAAATAGTACTCAACAGTGTTCTCAGTAATGACAAAGTCTTTCTATACTTACTTCCAAACCCTTGGCCACTGGAATCCCAAGTAGCAGCAGCCAAGGGGTGACTGTGTGAGCCTGCAGAGGCCTTTGCTGTAGAATCCTGGAGCGGAAGTGGAGTTATCAGCTTCGTACCACCTTGCCTGTCAGCTGGGTTACACAAAGATTCTTCACAGCTGCTTGTGCTATCCTGCCCTTAAGGAGAAAGGAAGCATAGGCTGAAAAGATTGCACAGTGAACCCCAGAGCCTTGCTCTACAGCCCAGAGAAGAGCCTTCGTTTTGCCCAACAGTCTGCTTGCAAAATACTGTGAAGTATTAAATACTGTGAACCAATTAAATAGCAGGTTACCATATCACCTGAGCCACTACAACATATGCTCTTGGCCTGCTGCTGGGACAGGCAATGTGTCCAGCTCCAGCCCCAGAAGGTGGTTTATGGCAACACAGTGAACTCTGCAACTGTGATCAGAGTAGTGCAAAATGGTCAGTTTTGCCCACTGTGCCCAGACAATTTACTAATCTTGAAAATGTCTCTCTTGTCAATATTTTGAACACAAAAACTATTGAAATATCCAAGAACAAGTGGGCCGAGAGCTCATGAGCTTTCTGTAACATGATGGAGGGAGTTAACACTTCACTGGCTTGTCCTCATAGAGATACCTGTCTCAGTCATGTAGCCAAAGCTGGAAACCTAGATCCTAATGGTGGGAGGAAACTCCCTTGGGAAGCCACCACATTTCAGAGGAAACTTTTGAGTTGTTCCATTCATCTGCTCCCAGACACCTATTTTGCAATTTACGCTTTCCATCTTCAGTAAATCTCAACAAACATTTTACAGACCATATATAAGTTTATGCTGTATTTCCTCCATATTAACAACTATTTTAAGACAAATTGCTTTGTAAACTTCTGGAGGCAAAAAAACCAATTATCCCTACCTTTTCCACTAGTATCTGCTGATGAGATGTTAAGAGCACTGAGTGCAGCTTCCAAATCCTGCACTTGCTTTAATAACCGTTCCCCTTTATCTGGCAGCAACTGAATGTTCACTGTAGCCAATGTACTCTGCAAACAAGAAAGAAATCAAAAGCTGAGTGTGGTTACCAAGCTCTCTGCCAACACAGAACAGTCAGGTCAGAAGTCTAAAAAGAACTAATCTTATCCCATTCTGATTTGTATTTTGATACTGTTATGTAATCTCCAAAAGCTTTCAAGTGCCATTCAGTACAATTAAACAGTCTTTTAGCAGAAAATAAACTAACCATTAGTGTTCTTCAGAAAAGATGGAAGGACACAAGGACTCCATTTTATGAAACGGGTAGTCAAGTGACCTGGACAATCTTAACCTCTCTCAAAGCACCCAACATTTTACCTACTTGCACCTTTCTTTCTACACTTGCACAAGCAACAGTTCTGACTTGGAGGTTCTTTTCTGAACTCTAGGCAAACAAAGGGGTTCACAAAAAAAGATGTAGAACACAGTGATTGGCATTAAAAAAAAAAAGCAAACAGGCTAAACAGGTAGTTTATTTCATCCTAGTGTGAACTTTCATAGCTAGATCACTCCTACTGCACAAGGCCAAGAGAGGCTACCAGAAACAGCCATGTTATTTATAGAAGTTAAGCTGGCTGTGCACTATCCCATCTTATGTAAATTACTTTCAGGGTAAAAGACAAGACACCTCAGGTGGGCATCCCCAAATTCAGAAGGCTGTATTACCTTATAGGTAATTGTTTTGTATCTACTTAATACAACCAGTCTGTACACAGGCTGAATTCCCTCTCACACCACATCATAAATCACATTTTGAGTTTCTGCTGCGAAGAGATACCACATTCTGATGCCTGTCATGAGTAAGGGAAGTCACTCTGAAAACAAAACAATCACTCTCCTCCAAATAATAGGTGAAATAAATGACCTTTTTCTGTTTCAGCTGGACTACGAGATGGTTATGAAGCACTTTGGGGTCCTTGGGTTCTTCCATGTGACGTGATGCTGCCGCTCCTGGCAAAGATGTCCCCTGCACATGCTTTCCTGACTTTTCTGAAGGAATCTCAACTGATTTCTCAGGTTTACTTTTACCTGATGAGGAACAAAGAAATTGTACTTCATCACTGTCACTGCCAGAAGCTTCACCAGGAAACCTTGGTCTGAGTTGTGCCCTGGGGAGCTCTGCCTGTGCACCTCCCCTCAGGGCAGCACACTGTGATGCTGACTGTGCCCCTGTGGGGGAAGGGGCATCTTCTTTAGACACTGGTTTAATTCCACTGTTCTTCTGACCAGTGCAATCTTTCTCTCTCGTTTCTTGGTCCCCACAACTTTTTAAGCTTTTGTCTCCAAGCTGCTCCTCCACTGGAGGTTTGGTACTTGTACTTTGCTTTCCAACACTTAGTGGCAAGAGTTTTGATCTCGCGCCTGGCTCCTTGTCCACACGCTCAGAAGGCTTCTTGGATTCACTGCCACCATATTTCTCTTCCTCTGAAAGTGTATTTTTCCCTTTCCTGGTCTCAGAAAGGCCAAGTTTAGATTCAGACACTGTAGTCTCCTGAAATTCTGAGTCACTTTTACTTCCTGTGGATGGCTTATTTTTATTTTTGAGTTCTTCTAGAGGTTCTGTCTCTGTGGAGGAATCAGAGGCTGATTTCTTTTCTTCATGTGACACCAGCACTCTCTTATTCTCTGCTTTAACTCCTTTTGCTTTACTTTCCTCTCCATTTCCTTGCTTCATCTGTTTCCAGGATGATGGTGCACAATTCTTGTCTAGCACTTTGAATGGATTTCTTTGGCTAGTGGGATTGAAGAAAGGTGCTGTGCTGGGCTGGGATTCCAAGGCTTTTGACACTTTGGTAGCTTTTGGGTCCTGCAATACATACAAGGGAATAAATGCTAACACATAAATTATTAAAGCCTGTTAACTACATATACAACCTGATCACCTCAAGCAAGACTTCATTCTTTACCAAGATCATCTTTCCTATGATTTTAACAGAATTAGGATAAACATTTCATTAGAAATCCAAAACAAAACTGGTGGTTTTCTACTTCCTTTGCCATTCCCATTGTTTTTTTGGATCAAGTCCTAACACCACAATCTCTAGAAAACAGGACAGCCAGGAATCAAATCCACATTTCTTCTAAGACTGAAGAATAGTGAGTACTTCACACAACTTCAGAGAAAGAGAAGTCTCATCTACAGAACAGCAGGCCTCATACACTTTTCAGTTAGCAGACAGAAAATCTCCCACTAAGTAGTTTCAGAGGTGAGTATTGTATAGGGAATGAAAAGTCATGCCAGAATAAGGTGACACCAGAATACAAAGAAAACACTCATACCTGCCATGGGACGCTTCCACAGAATTTCTTCCCATTCATCTTACTTTTAAGGCACCGGTAAAACAACCTACCAAGGATTAAAACAAGATTTCAACCCCAGGAGCCAGTAAAGAAGCTCTAAGCATCCTTTAAAAAGTATTTTGCACCAAAACACATCACAGACAAGTTCATCTGTACTTTACATTCTGACCTTTGCATAACAAAAGGCCAGGAACATGGACAACAGTGCTTTTTACAAGAGCAGTGATCTCTGGATAAAGATTTCTAGGGTTTGGGGCTTTATTTTTTAATTTTGGCTATAGAACAGTAACTGCTCAGACAAAAATACCATCTATGTTTAGAGCCTTAGAAGCATCTTATGATTTAAAGGTGTAAGGAAACAACTCTTCTTTTAGTTACACTGCAGAGACTACCTCATCTTTATGGCAACTCAGGGACTGAAATACTTTGGACATGATTTCTTTTTTAAACTAGCAGCCAACCAGGACTGCTGCAAGTACTTTATCACAATTAACATTGGTGAATTTGATGCGAAGTTTGGATGAACGCAGCTACAGAGCCCTGTTAAATTCTGTTAAAAACAAACATTATCTGATGAACCAGCTTTATACTATTGGATATAACTGCTAATAAAAGTAGCAAACTTTTGGAAACAGGGTAAATGAAGGCCTCAGGGCTCAATGACCCTTTTCAATTTTAGGCCAAAACCGCAAGTCAGTCTCCATAAAACAATTCCAAACATTTCAACATGTACATTAAACCCCCATTTCCACTTTGAATGACTGGTAGTTCAACTCTCCTACTTGTTCATAAATAATAAAGAGAGATAAGATCCTCCTGATCCTAAGAATGACGATCTTTATTTTTAAGATGCAGCATGCTACAAAGTAAGTCTTTTATGGCAGCATGCCATAAAAATGAGATACTCTAATAATTGCCCTCCTTTCCCCATAGGACACAGGTACAGCTTAGGTGGATGTTAAATCCTCATTCCAGAAAAACTACCAGATCACAGGATTCAAACTTTCTGACCTGTAACTGCAAAAACTAAAGGACCATTAGTCAGAAGCACTTTGAGGAAATTATTTTAAGAACTGAACATAGGATAAAGAAGAAACATAAGTTTTACCCTAAAACCATAGATTTTAAGGCAGACACACAATTTTTAAAAAATTTGAGGAACTTACTGGTACTCCTCTCTGTCCGGCTGCTGAACCAGAACTTGCAGCTCCACCACGCACCCCTCATGGATCAAGCAGTGAGAAGCGGGAACCCTGAAAGGAGGAAAGGAGAAGCGGAATAATAGAGACAAGACAAGCTGCCCAGGAAACTGCCAGGGCAAAACCATCACTTGCGACAAAACTAAGATTACGTAAGAAAACAAGTTTGCGGCTGCTGACACAGCAGTGAACTTCCCTCAGGACAGGCACGTGTGTCCCTTGTCCCATCGTTCCCCTCTTGCCGCCCCCTGCCCTGCACCTACGGCGCCGGGAGGACGAAACTGCAGGTAGCGGGGCCCTGCGTCCCGCACACGTAGAAACTCTTCCCTTTGTTGGGGCCATCGCGGACGCCCGTTTTCAGGAAGCAGAGGGACCCTGCGGAGCGCAGAAGAGCAGAACTGGTCAGTTCGAGACCCCCACACAAAACCCCGCCGGGACCCCCGGGCCGCCCCTCACCATGCTCGGCGCACGGAACAGCCTCCATAGCCGGGCGCGACCGCCACGCACGCTCTTTGAACCAGCCAATCCTGCCCGGCCGGCACCGCCTCCAATCAGCGCAGGGCAGCCAATCACCGCTGCGCTGTGCCGGCCCTGATCCCGCCCCCCTCCGCGCCCTCAGCGCCGGGAACAGGCGTGGGGAAAGGACACTGAGGGGGCGTGGTCATCGGTCAAGGGGGCGTGGTCATCGGTCAAGGGGGCGTGGTCATTCCGTCAAGGGAGGCGTGGTTACCAAATGGGCGTGGTCTCGGGCCCCGCCTCGGGGTCCCACCCGGCACGGCCGCGCTCCCAGAGCCTGCCCGGTGCGGAGGGAGCCTTGTTCCACCCAGGACACCTCCCCGTCCTGGAAACGGCTCCAGCTGCAGCGGCTAACAGGCCCATCCTGCCAGCTGGACATACGTTTGAAAGTAAAATATGCAAAGATGAATTTAAGTTGAAGTACTAGTACAAACAACACAAACCATCAGGCATTGGGGATAAGTTGTTTTTTGTCTCTTCTGTATTTAAGACGGGAAATACAGTTTTACAAAATGCGTGCATTCCTCAGTTACCGCTTTTGTCAATGACAACTCAAGTGAGAGAACGACTCCGGTAATAACAGAATTACGGAAGAGTTATAAGGTGTGTACAAAAATATGAACAACATTTACACTAAATAACAGATTAGTGATATTAACACTGGCAGCCAAATTCAGCCACGATGTAAACTCTTGCAACTCCCCTGACCTGCCTGAAGCCTGTATTTGTCTCAGTACCTGTGTGAAAAACGTGCTTTTTACACAATACTACTGCTTTTGTGTTTTCACACGTGCTTTGGAATTTTTTCTCCTAAACACAAGAGCATTTTGGGCCAGCACCAACTCCTTCACGATGCATTCATACTTTGCATGTGCACTTCTGACATTCAGCAACGACTCTGCTCAACTTGTTCTGAAGCAGGAATATGGAATAAGGGATGCAGACAAAATACTTCCAGGCAAGTGCATAGCTCAAGGAATGTTCAGTACTACAAGCAACTGTGATTGTAGTGTTAATGACAGCAACAAAGACCTCGATGCAGGGCGTTCCCGGCAAATACTGGGATTTTTGGTTCTTTTTTTCCTAATGTGTGCCCACAGATGCAAATTTCTCTAACATATTAGAAGGAAAAAATGCAGGAGTTAGAACCTCACTCTTATTAATTGGTCTATTCCTGCATTATGCAAAGAGCCATCTTACTGGAGTTTAAGTGTTCTTGCTCCAACAGCCTGTTCTTAAATCAGCAAACCATGTACTGAATTTTAAGCATGCAGCTATATTTTACATGGGATTCAGACTAGTTCAGAAAGTCAAGTTGCTTTGTCCAGAGATGGACATAAGCTTGTGCTGAAATACATCTCTGAGTTGGGAACACAGTCAAATAGGATGTCTAAATACAGTACTGCACCGAGGCTCTGCCTCACAACACTTTGCTTCTGTGCCTCTGAACGAGTTGCACAAAGACAAAACAAGTATACACCTCGTTTTTGCCTGGATGGAAACATCCTGCTCCTGATTTCCAAACAACCTGCAGCAAAACCTCATACAAAGAAAGCACTTCTGGGGAAAAGGAGAGGCACAGGGGAGCAGACACAGAGTGAACAAACGCAAATCCTTGGTCCTTAAGTCCATTTGCTACTGACACCCACCCCCAAGGAATTATCCTGCTCACATCTCCCTCTCTTTGAAATACAGAGTAAGGCAGGGCTGTAACCCACCAAAGTAAGGAAGGGGATAGCCCAGGAAGGCACAGAGAGGTTCCTCAAGCTGAACATACTCATAGGATCCACCTTATCCCTCTTTTCCTTACAAACTTTCCCACCTTTGCAGCTAGTTTCACCACCAGCAGCTTGGCTGTGCCAAGTTCCTCTTCTTTGGCAAGCAGGGCTGATCTGCCCTCTGACAAAGGCCTAACAAGGTAATGTCTGTACAGTGCTTAAGAACATGCAAAGTGCAGTATAAGTGCCAAATGTTCTTATTTTTGAAATTACTGAATTAATACTCCAAAGAAATAGAAGCACTGAGGTAACTACAGCTTAAATACTACATTCCCTCAGGATTTAAAAAAAAAACAACTCTCTTCTCTCTAGAAGATGAATCCTGAATATGAAGTGGTAATATCTTATTTATGTTCCACTCCACTGAGTGCCCTTTCAATAATAGCAATACTGGGGACATGAGCTGAAGTTCTCAGAGAAACTAAGAATTCTGCACTAATGATTTCCTCAAATCCCCTATCTATGCTGTTCCCAGCACAGGTCTGCTTCTAGCCATTACACCCAGAGGAGCTGGAGTCCTGTGCTGCTGAAGCAAAGCAGAGTCCAGTATCAGATCTAACATTCTAACCAGAAAGAAATATCCCCCAGCAAAGGTAAGTAGGACCATAATCTGCACGAGCTCTCTGAAAAGTTCAGGTTTTGCCCTTAGTGAAGTCCTTGTTCTTCAGCTGGGAGTCTCTGACAGTAAGACTTTATGTAGTATCCAATGCACAAGCTCCTATCAGAGCACTCCAGCTATCAAGTACCAGCTGATTATCCTGCTGGTCAGAAGAGGATGGATGCAACAATGAATTAAAGACTGCACATACTTTTTCTGTTTTGTTCTTGTATCAGCCTTGGCCAATAATGGACCCAAGATTCAAGTGACTAATGATCTGGTCAGTGAAACCAACCCCTGCATTCCTATGTACTGTGTGATAATGACATGGCAGAAGAGTCAAATAGCACCCTAACCAGTAAACAAACACTGCTGCAAAATGCTGACACAAGTACCAGAATTCAGCTGTTTCCAGGTGTTGAAAAAACACTGGAAACATCCCGACACGGTATCCTGGTTCTAGTGAAACACTAACAGCTGCAGTAGGCCCCGCTTAGTGGTTTCATTCTGTTTTCTTACTCCAGTGCTCGTGTCAAATGTTCCCTTCATCGATGCTCTGCAACTTCAGTCTTTGGCTGGCATGGGGCCTGGCACCACGCCGCGTGTTCCCACTGCTTCCTGCCAGAGTCCGCAAGGGGAACAGGGCTCCTGGTAAAGCATCTTCCCCAAACAGGCTGAGTTTCACATCAGCTTCAATAGCTCTGGCCAGACTGGCTGCATAACTGTCCAGAGATTTATGGACTTCAGCTTTTACATGAAGAACAGAATTCTTTGCAGCTTCTGAAAAAAAAAAAAAAAAAGATAACAGTTGATAAGCATGGTTGTGCAAATGCTTGAAAAGTAATATAGATCTTGTTGTAAAGGCATGATCTGCAAAATAACTACCCTACAGAGCACATTTACCAACAATACTCAGGTTTCCTACACCATTCTGTGACCACAAAGCTTGAGTGTCCTGGGATAATCTGTGTTAGTGCAGTTGTTTTTGTAGCATTTGTATACCTCTCTACCCACCAACATGTTGAACAACACAAGAATTCATCCCAAACGTAACTCTTCAGTGAGGCTGCTGAAAAAATTTAAAGCCTTGGGGATCCTGAAAACCCTAAGACTCACTAGGGAGAACTGCTAAACCTGTGGGGACCTGAGCACTAAGATTTCCCTCTTTCACTCAGACAAGAAATTAGATGTCTGCTTCTATGTAATCACTCAGAAAGATAGTGGGAAAAATGTATGCTAATGTATTTGTACAAGGGAATATTCATCTCATGCTGAGAAGAGGACAAAAGGGAATTTTGCCAAGATCTTTAAAATTCCATGGAAGAAGTTTTCTCATTATTTCAGGTTTTATTATTACTTGATTCTTAAAGGCATTCTGCTTATTTTCATACTGTCCACAATCATATATTATTTAGAAAATTCAGTTGTTATTATGGAGTCTTCTACTGAAATTATTTTAACTATCAGCCTAAATTAATGTTCCAACATTTTATAGATGAACACAGCAACGTTCTGTCAGCTCAGAATCAAAAAGCAAGTTGACTGAAAAAAGTGCATGGGATTCATCTGTTTTCACCCATACCTGCTGAGGAAGATACCCAGTAAAGTGAAGTGGAATTTAATTTAAAAAAAGTAAATTAAAAAAAATAAAATTATATTCAGTTCATTGAAGTCTGTAAATGGAAGAATTTCAAGTCTGTGACAAAGTTGAGAAGAGGCAGCAAGTGAGAAACATAGGCCCAATGCAATCAAAATATAAGGACAGGAAAATATATGCCCTGAGAAACACAAAACAGATTGTAACAGCCACCAAGATGAGTGGAGTTGCAGACAGGATACTGCTGTGCAATATAATTTTTATATACTGTGGTAATCCCAGCTTTTAACTCTTGCCCTTGCCTGCTGCTACTTGAGATCTGGAAGAAAGACCTGATTTTGCTTTCTGTTGTACCTGTATGAATGATCAGGTCTGTTAAGGCAAACAGTGGTCAGATACTTTTCGAGACAATTCTCAAGGTCCTGGGAGGCTTCCTGAGCCTTCAGTAGAGTTGACTCTGGGCATTTTCATGCTTACCTCTACACTCACCTTTAATTTGCTCTACTTCATCTTCAAATGTCACTGAACTCCTCCTTCGAGGGGGACAAATGCAGTGTGGGGCATGAGGGCCATCTGAGCTATAATCTTCAAGAAGCATTGTATCTGTTCCTGAAAAGAGCAAGAGTCCTCAAGTAAAACAGTAAGTCTGGGATACAATATGGTGGCAAAAAATTTTCAGCAGTTCCTTCAGAAGATGTCTAAACCCAGCTTTTGTGAGTAAATTTCAGCTCAAATTAAACACTGCACAGGAAAAGAATGAGGTCTATTTTCATTCAAAGGACTGGGAACTCTCCTCATTAGAGACTGGGCATCACAGGCCCCAGGATCATGTACTGCCTGCAGCAGGCAACACCAAAGAGGGACTAAGGCTTCCTTCTGCTCTTTAGTAACTCACAGTAAAAGCATCCAAGTGAAATAGTATTTCACAGTGGATCACTATAAATCCATTCCCAGACTATGGACTGTGCTGCCTCCTTAACCAGCAGAGGTACTTCTAACAGCATTTGCTGTCTCTTTAGTTTTGTTCATTTGTTTAAACTGCTTTCACAAGACGGTAACACCACATCCTCTTCATTGAGACAGGTTTACCAGGAGGCTGTTCTCCTTTATCACATACAGCTGCAGAATATCCACAACAGGCATAAAGCTACCACCACAAAACAACTACCAAAACTAAATCCCAGCTCCACAGACTTTCTTTACAAAAGTAGGAAACAAATCCCTTACACCAAGCAACCTTTAAAAGATCA
This sequence comes from Lanius collurio, assembly GCA_020086605.1. Taxonomy (NCBI): domain Eukaryota; kingdom Metazoa; phylum Chordata; class Aves; order Passeriformes; family Laniidae; genus Lanius; species Lanius collurio. Next base: position 32,891,228 of record JACBWW010000006.1, read on the forward strand.
CCCTCTGGTGTCTCTAAAGCAGAAATACTCCCTAAAATAACTATTGCAGTTAAGGACTGGTAGCTGAGTTAACTACCAGAAAAATCTAGTGACAGATCTGGATAGAAAATTACCATCAGAACTCTTTTCTCCTTTTCCAAACCATCTTCAATTGAAAAATCTTAAGTAGTAATGAAATCATAAGCTGAAACCATCCCAAGTGTTTGTGCTTACACTGCAGGATGAACAAGACAAGGTCTCTTACAAAATAGGAAACAGAGAAGCACACTCTTCACAGCACTTTTTTGTGCTGTTCCTTGTGGATACAGAAAAAGTCTCCAAAAAACAACAGAAACTGAAGGAGAAGGGCACAGAAGCAGTGCATCTTGTTCCCAGGACACATTACCAAGGGAGGGTCATCATTCCGTAAGCAGCATTTTGCAAGTAAATCTACTGAGAGCAAGGGAGGAAAAAAGCAACTGCAACAGTTTTGTTGTAACAGCTGGAACAGATGCTTCGTGTCATTTGTCCACCAGGAGACATCTGTGGGTGTAAATACTGACTGTCCAGGAGAGTGCTGCCAAGTGCAAACTTCTGCCCAAGTAGGGAGCAAGAGACTTGGAGTTACCTGAATCCTGTGAGCAGCTGAAACCTGTGTCTCCTGTGCTGCTGCTGTTTCCCAGTGGCCTCCCACCTGCCATGAGGGCAGTAAGGTGAGGAGATAGTCCCAAATCTGCAAGAAAATTTCGGTTTTGTTACACAGTGAATGGTTAAGGAATTTGCAATAGTAAACTTCTCTTCCAGTAATGCCCACTCCACTGCCTCTTTTATTATTCTGCGTATAAAACTTACCTTGCTGATGCAGAGAGCACAGCTTCTGGACTTTACACCTTAGAAATCCAGTCAGCAGCTCTCAGGTTTGGAAAGGCAAGTCTCCTTTCTCCCTGCACCATCTCCCTCCCACTCTTGTTGCAACTGCATGTGTGTTATCAGCCAGACAAGTTGAGCACCAAGCAAATGCTCTGACATGGATGGGGAGATTTGCCAGGCATCTTCTACACAGAGAATAACCTGGTAGCCACTGGGAGCTGTGACAATCCCTAAGTGTGGGAAGAAGCTTATGAGCAAGGCTGGGCACAGAGATGCCCAGCTTCTTTCAAATCTCCAAAACAAGAAGAGAGGAGATCCTGGGATTTTTACAAAGGTGCTGTATTTGGATCCCACCTTGAAATTTTGTTGTAGGTTTGTTGGGGATCTTTCTCCCCTCCCTATCAGCCTCCAGCTAAGACATCTGATAAGAAGCTGACAGCTTCAAGTCTATCACTTGAAAAAAGAAAGAAATTTCCTATCTTTTCCCTCCCTACCTCAGTTTCCATTGTATTCATCCATAGCATTTCCTGGATACAGACTTGCCAAAGCTCCTGCAGCTTGTGATGTGGCTACAGCTCCATAATTCTTTCATTTACATGACAGTCCTTTGCAGTGCTCCCAGGCTGCAGAAAAGATAACCGATGCCTTGCTGCTCTCTTCCTTCAGCATTTTAGATCATCCTTCCCAATTAAATAATTTTAGTTTCTGCCTCTGCATTAAATATCCCTTGAAGATGTTCTGTTTTCGGAAGCTTCTGAATAGGACCAGGGAAATTACTAAAAATCTGAATGTCATTGCATTGCTACTTAAAAAAAAAAAACAAACCACCAAATGGAGCAGCTGGAGGTGTCAGTCTGCAACTTGGGGAGACACCAAACAGTTCTACGGTTTTAAACGGTTTTACTTTGTTTATGATCTTTTCTTCCCGCCATTAAGCCTAAAAACTGAACTTGCAGAAACAGTTACGCTGGTGAAACCTTACTGGATTTCAGAGAGTTGCAGCATAAGGCCATTAATCAAAGAAAAAGTGCTGTAAAAAGTACTGTCAGTAGAGCTCAAATCTGGGCAACACAAAATGGAAGGCACACAAAAGGAAATGCTGAGAAAGAAGAAAAGAAATTATTTTTATTAACCTCATCACTATGTCTTCTCTTCCTGAGAAAGTTTTATTATAGAAGGAGAAAGATTTAACTGTAAAAAAAGAGAAAAATTCTCCTTTCAAATATCTATAACCTGACTGATAAAAGACTTCTGAAAACTCCAGAAACATTCAACTTTCTTTAGAGAGCCCTGAAACATGCTAAACATAGGCAGATAGGAAGCCTTGTCTTAGTGGTATTAAGGAAGTGTCTTTTGCAGCTAAATCTTACCTGTGATCCTGTTGGAAATGCTGAATAGCCTCGATGTCCTATGCCGCTGGACAAAGGACTCGCGGTAATACCGATCCCCAAAGCACATTCCCAGGAGTTCCTTGCGCACTGTCTTGTTCCACAGTCCATAAATTAGCGGATGGCAAATGGCACTGGAAAAGGACAGCCATGTAGCCAATGTCTCCAAAGCAGGGGAAATACTGTTTTTCCCCCAAAGTGCCTCTGATGTGATTACCACCATGTAAGGCCCCCACGTAATGACGAAAGCCCCGATGACAACCAAGATGGTTATGAAAGCTTTGCACTGGTTGGCTGAGTAAACGACTCCTTGGAAAGCGTTCCTTCGGCTGCCAGAGGAGGACGTGGAGGTGCTTGAGTTCTTCCTCCCGTTCCTCTGCGAGTCCTCCTCCACAATGACAATGCTCCCACAGTGGATTTTGCGGGCCTTAATCCTTGCCACGCGGAATATGAATCCATAGCAGATCATCATGACCACAAAGGGCAGTAACGCGCACCAGATCTGCCAAAAGGCCGTGTAGGCAGCCTCCTTGTGCCAGGCTGCCACACACATCCACTTGAATTGGTCAAACTCCAGAGAGGACCAGCCAAAAAGAGGAGGGAGGCAGCCAATAAGGGAATGCAGCCACACGTACACAAGAGCTACCACTGCTCTGTTGCCCGTTATCTTCATCGGATAAACCATTGGGTACAGCACAGCGTAGTACCTGGGGGGGAAAGAAAAGAAGTAGTCCACAGGAGCATATAAGACATACAATAAAGAAAAGAACATGCTTTAATAATGTTGATATCTAGTTCTTTCTTCTTCAAACAAGCTCAGAAACTCTCTTTCTAGAAACAGTTGCATGCAAAAACAGGTATCACTGCAGTCAAGACTATCAAACTTGGCTGAAGGCACACATGCAACCATTACATCTGTTCCGACATGTGAGTGTATGCTTAGGGTATAATCTGGAATTCTAAATCACTAGTTCATGTTTATCAAATAGTATGTTATTGTACCATCAATAACTTTAAAAAAGTCTAGATGCACATCTGCATTTTCCATGATTGATGACATCACTTTCTCCTGCTCCACATCAAAATTTCACAAGGGGCTGAAAAAAAAATGTCACTCCAGCAGTACACCATGTTTCCATCTGCAGTACTTCTCAACTCTATGAACAGCCAGTGAGTTACTCTACGAGATGAGCACACAATTTGTTGCCATTCATTACCAAAGAGCAGCTTACCGGTCTATAGCTATGAGTCCCAGAGTGAGCATGCTGGCTGAGCTGATCAGCATGTAGAGCAGGGCTGAGAAATTGCACCAAACAACCCCGAAGATCCATTCTCGCCTGATGGAGCTGGTGACAACAAAAGGCAGCACGAGCACAGACAGTAGGAAGTTGGAAAGGGTCAGGCTGAACACAAACTTGTTGCTCAAGGTGAGAAGGTACGACTTGCGATACAGGGTGACAACAATCACCAGGTTGCCCAAACAGATGAAGATGGCAATGACGATTATAGCAATGGACTCGGTGACTCTGACTGCCCCATCTTCCTCCGTGGTCAGGTTCCTCAGGCCCTTTCCATTGCTGAGGGAGGAATTGCTGCTCATGGTCAGAGCGTGCAGATCTGGAGCAGCCAAGACATGCTGAGCAGCTAGAAGCAGAGCAACGCTCAGAAACATTCAGGTAATAGTTCTTCAAACTCTTTCCAATGACTGGAGGCCCTTTTGCCTTTGTTAAAATTTACTTGCAGTACACAGGAAACCATTTCAGATGGGAAAGTGAAGGGGCAGTAAATTGCCTATGGGCACACCAAAGATGACAACACTAAGCCTAAAACAGGGAAGACAAGAAGAGGTGAAGGGGGAAATAAGAAAGAAAATAAGCACATTTTACTTTAAAAATGTCTAAGGTTCTTGTTTCTAAATCCTACTTACCAGCTCCTTCACCTAGGCTGTGAAGAAACAAGAATGTCACTATCAGTCTTTGTTTCTCTTACTTTAAAGAAAAGTAATTTTAAAAAAATATTCTGCCTGTTTATCCTGATTGTTACCTTGTATTCTGACTATGAAGCATTTACTGGTGGTCTATGGATGCCTGGCCAGTCATACCCTGCTGACTCTTTCTTAACAGTTGTTAAGTAACATTCAAAGACTCAGGGACCACTTCATGTACTCTCTCAACATCATTTCTCCACGTTCATAATCACCTTAGCTACAGTACTGATTGTATTTTACTGCCTACATCAAAGAACTAGGGGAATTGGCTTTCTGTATGTGAGGTCTGAAAGACACTTCCTTGCATTAAGATGAGGTCCATGCTACAGAAATGCTTGAGAACCTTTAATCCTTGACTTCTCAATGTTAGCATCCATCCCACTGATTCACAACCTCATCTTGTGAAATGTTATTTCTCCTAATTCCTTGGCAATTCCTCTTTTCCCTGCTGCCTCCAAATAGCATTCACTACCTAGTTCATTCAGACCTTCAACCATCTACAGCAAAGCATAGTGAACAAACAAAACCAAAAAATGCAAATATGCAGAACAAAAAAGTAAAAGAGTCCACCAATTAATATAAAGTTGATTTTAGCATTTCTTGGAAGTAAGAGACTCAGGAAAGTTATCCGAGCTAATTCTGCAGCTGTGCCAGACATGGGTCCCAGACAGACGGGAGTACTCACAGAAACACTTCCATCTGCGTGGCTGCTGTGGCATTAGGCAGTAGTGTCAGCCTGGAAAGACGCCTTTTTTCCATTTTTATCTGTACTTTCCTAAGAACATAATTAAAGACATTACTGGGCCATGTTTTGTAAAAACGTAACTTAGCTCTTCCCCAGCCTCTGACTGAGGATATTTGCAAAAACACTTCCTCTCGAGTTTCTTTCTCTCTCAGCATGCCTGCACCACCTCTGTGTGCCTTTCCAACACTTTTTGGCCGGAGCGGGTTTTGGAAAGGCGGCTTCCATCGCGGCCGCTCCCTCCCACTGCGATGCCCGGGGCACCCGGCGCTCCCCGTCCCCTCACGGCCCTGCTGCACCCTGGGGGCGAAAGCGGCCTCTGGCAGAGGTGGCCCTCCCGGGGCAGGGCAACCCGGGGCGGGGACAGCACCGCACCGCATCCCATCCCATCCCGTCCCGTCCCGTCCCATCCCTGCCGCGGGAAGCGCGGCCAGGATTCCCGCACTCACACAGCGGGTGGGACCGAGATGGAAAAACGGTGGGGAAAGGGGGTTTCGCCATATTACCCCGCGGTCCCTCCGGCAGCGAACAAAGGGCTGGAACAGGGTCCTCCGCCCGGGGCATCCATCGCCTCCCCCCACCCGCCGGCGGCGAGCGGGTCCCGCCGCTGCTCCCGCCGTCTCTACCCCCGTCCCAGCTCCGCACTCACTGCCCACCGCTGCCGGAACAGGACGTTCCTCAAACGGGACCCTCCTCAAACGCCGCGGCCCGAGCCTCCCCCGCCATGGCCACGGCCCCGTGCCTGCCCCTCCCGCCGTCCCGCCCCGCCGCCTCAGCCAGCCGCGCCCCCTCCCCGCCCGCCATGTTCTCCGCGGCCGCCCCGGGCTGGTCCGTGCTCTGCCCGGGACCCCGGTTAAAAGGAGGGGGGCACATAATTTACACGGGTGAGTAAAGTCACTTGCTCCGGCTCGTATTACCAGGCAGTCGCAGAGCCTAAGTGCTAAGACTTCCTAGACCCCCAAAACACTATTAAAAGTAACACAGAGAAGATTTGGGGAAGTTTTTCCCACACACACGCCTGAAGCAATACATCGGATATAAGTGTCAGTATAAAGGGTGAACGATAATTAAATGCCGTACTTGTGCATCTCTAGTTCCTGGCTTTCCCTGGAGGGAAAGAGCACAGAGGATGACTGTCCTGATGTGAGCTGTGCTGTTTTAATTGCTCTGGGGAGTTTTTAATGCTGCATAGTTTCCAAACTGCTGTCTCAGTTTGCTCCAATGCTCCAACGGCAAGAGCTGGACCGTGTGTCTTGCTCCTGTGCCAAGGGAAGTCCATAAGGATGACACAGTCCCTTTCGATGACACAGAAAAGCAAGAGAAGCACCCACCCATCACTGCTGGAATACGAATCTAATATATAATTTTCAACAAGTTCTATTGATGCTTTTCTACAGGACTTTTTAAAGCTTACCAGGCCATTGCACTTTGACATTTTAAAAAGAGCATCTTTGGAAAGCATTCAAAAATATGTCGAATCAGCACAGGCGATTCCACAATGAGCAAAAACTGATGCACAGAAGTTCAACTTAAATGTGATTAAGAACTTATTTCCTGTGCAAGTGACTGTGCACTGGTTGCCCAGAGAGGTTGTGCAGTCTCCCTTGCTGGAGATACTCCAGACCTGTCTAGACACAATCCTGTGCCATGTGCTCTGACTGACCCTGCTTGAACAGCCAAGTTGGACCAGATGATCCATTGTGCCCCCTTCCAGCTTTGCCCAGCTGTGATTCTGTGTGCACATGTGTACTGTCTAACACAGCACAGGGCACCAGTGTGATGGAGCCAGGTAATGATCCAACTGTGAGTGTGGCCATGGAGATGGTGCAGGGCCACCAGAGGCTTCTGAGCTCCCCATGACTGCTCCTACCCAGCCATCCCACTGCTCTTGGCAAGGTACTCATGGGGAAGTAGCTGGAGGCACAACCACTTGTGGGGCATACAAATATTTTCTGCTGGCTTCTGCAGCCCAACTTCCCCGGAACAGGGGCTTGGGTGAGCTTGCTGGCTCTTCATACTGCACAGAGGAGATTGGAGAGCCCACTCTCCCCATGGTGGCTCCGGCAGCACAGAGAAGTGTGGATCCCCACCCCTCACCCACCTGCTGCCACACATCACTTCACAGAGCCACAGACTGGGTAGGCTGGAAGGGGCCACAGTGGGTCATCTTGTCCAAGCTCCCTGCTCAAGCAGGGTCATTCCAGAGCCCATGGCACAGGATTGCATCCAGACAGGTCTGGAATATCTCCAGCGAGGGAGGCACCACAACCTCTACAGGCAACCTGTTCCAGTGCACAGTCACATAGTAAAGTGCTCCCTCAAGTTCAGGTGGAACTTCCTGTGCATCCGTTTCTTTCCATTGCCTCTTGTCCTATTGCCTGGTACCAACGAAAAGAGCATGGATCCATACTCTTTAGATATTTGTATACATTGATGAGGGCTCCTCTCAGCCACCTCTTCTCAAGGCTGAACAGGCCCAGCTCCCTCAGCCCTTCCACCAAAGGGAGATGCCCCAGTCATTTTCGTTGGCCTCCGCTGGACCCGCTCCAGGAGCTCCATGTCTCCTCTGTCCTGAGGAGCCCAGAATTAGACAGAGCACTGCAGATGAGCCTCACTAGGGCTCAGCAGAGAGGAAGACTCCCCTCCCTCCCCTGCTGGCAACACTCTTCCGGATGCATCCCAAGATTCCGCCGCCGCCGGGGCTTCGCGCCGCGCGCGCCCCTGGAAGCGGAAACGCCACGAGGCGGCGGTTCCGGGGGCACCGCCGCTTCCGTGAGGGCTGTGCGGGAGGAGAGGGGCTCCGCCGCCTCCGCCGCCCCTGCCGCCGCCCCTTCCGCCACCTCCTGCCTTCTCCTCGGCGGAGAGGAGGCAGCCATGCACCCCGTTTTCCAGAGCAGCCGGCGCGACTTCACCTTCGGGCCGTGGAAGCTGAGCGCCGCCCGGACGCACATCATGAAGTCGGCGCAGGCCGAGAGGTGGGGCGGGCTCCGGGCCGGGGGCGCCGGGAGGCGCAGCACAGCACGGTGTCCCTGCTGCTCGGGGAGCCACCGCGGGGCCCCGGCCCTCACAGCGAGGGCCTTGAGGCGTCGGGTGGCCTTGCGAAAGAAACACAGAGCGCTCCTAGGGTGGGGGAGACGCTGTTCGGCTCAGTTACGGGAGGGGACCGGGGTTTTTCCTTCTCTTCAAGCTTGATTCTTTGGCTGGAGAAACTGGGGTGATTTGGGCTACAAGTAATTTCCAAAATTTTGTTTTAATGATTGTAGAAGGCAGCCTGCAAGAAAGACGAAGAGGGACTTTTTCCAGGGGCACGTAGTACTAGGACAAGGGGGAATGTATTCGAAGTGAAAGAGAAGAGATGGAGATTGGATCCTAGGAAGAAATTCCTGACTGTGAGAATGATGAGTCACTGGAACGCGTTGCCCAGAGAAGTTGTAAATACTCCATCCCTGGAGATGTTCATGGCCAGGTTGGATGGGGCTTTGGGCAAAGTGCTCTAGTGGAGATGTCCTTGCCCATGGCAGAGGGGTTGGAACTTGACCTTTAAGGTTTCTTCCAACTCTGCCATTCTGCAGTTGTATGATTATAATGGTTTTGGATCTCTGTACCTCTGTGAACTGAGACCTACTGACTAGAAGCCTAGTTTTCTTAATTAGTTTTGAAAAATGATCTTTTTAATGTCTTATACCATGTCATGGTAACAGCTATTTTAAGATAGTGGTTTTCATTAAAAAGTTATAATTTGCTGTCTTCTTATAGCAATTTCCAGTCCAGTCAAGCCACTGGGGGAAATGTTCCTGTATCAGCATCAAGTACTTAAGTCAGATTTGCTAATGTGGAACTGAACAGTTCAGCTGTGCCATAACTGACCTTAGTGGCAGATGAATTTGGCAGGTATTTCTTGGCTTCACTTTCTGGAATAAATTTCAGCATACATAGGAATCTTGTCCGTCTTGTTAAATGTACTTTTGTTTATCTTGGTTTTACTTTTTCTGAGGCCAGTGAGGCCTTCTCTGGGAAGAAGAGGCTGGTCCTGGCTTGGATGGGTGCACTATTTGCTGGGTGATGGCTGAGCTCAGAGTGATGGTGAATGGACTTACATCCAGCTGGTGTCCTGTCAGCAGTGATGTTCCCCCGGGCTCAGTACTGGGGCCAGTTCTATTCAATATCTTTATTGATGATCTGGACGAGGTGCTTGAGTGCACCCTCAGTAAGTTCACAGATGACTCCAAGTCAGGTGGGAGTGTTGATTTGCTGGAGGGTGGGAAGCCTCAGCAGAGGGGTCTGGACAGGCTGGATTGTTGTGCTCAGGCCAATTGTAGGAGGTGCAACAAGGTCACTGTAACCCATTTTGTCTTTTTTATTGCTTGGGGAACATAACTAGTATCTATAGGAATTTTATTTCTGGAAAATATATGTTGCATTCCCTCAGCAACCTGTGTGGAAAGGGGAAGGATAAAATGTACCGTAGCCAAGAACTCTTTTCTGTGTAGGAGTTGGTTTTTGCAGGCCAGGAGTTCCTATACTTGATGAAATGGAAAAGTCTGTAATGTTACTCTGCCTTCTCTGGGAAAAATGTAGGATCTTATTCTCCAAGTCTATGAATTTGCTATTTTTATTTTAGTTAGGTTAGCATATTGTTCTTTTGTATGCAGGGTTATAGGAATAACCACTTTTGTTCAGGAATGCCTTACTATCGATGTAAACATTATGATTAGGCCACTCTTCTCCCTCCCCTCCTTCAAATTAGTGTATTTCCTAAAGCTTTCTTCTCTCCAGATGTCATGTATTCCTTTTTGATCTTGCTAAGTCAGGTAGGTAGGGAGGAAAAGAAGTATAAGAAGCCTTTTGGAAATGAAGGTGAAGTGTTGGGGTTTGTGTCCATTTATTTATATATTTATTTATGTATATATGTACATAAGTTTAAGTGTACGGACAGATGTGAAACAAAATATGAAATAGGATGCTTTGAGATCTTTTGCAGGGATGGTGCTTACTCGGTTCATGCAATACCTTGTTCAGTTGGGTCTGTGGCTTTGGCTGTGGCTTTCCTGTTTAAAGTTAAAAATACCAGTATGTGTCTTTGACCAGCTTGAAAAGCTATTAGAGCACAGTAGTGTCTTCTGCACTTTTTATGTACTCTGCCAGGGTTGTTTTAAGCATCTTTTTATAGGCTTCTAAATTTGGAGGTATGGACCACTGTGCAGTGAATTTAAACGTGCTGCTGATGAGTCCTTGTTCCTAAAAGTTTTTTTTTGAGCTAACACAGCTTGGAAATTGCTTCTACATGCTTCTCAAGTATTTTTTTGATTCCTCATATGTGAGACTTTTCTACGAGCCTGATGGAGAAGAAATGTTTTAGAAATACTTTTGTGGTGAAAAAGTCACTTCGGATCAATGACTCTGCATTTCAGGTGAAATGAATTAACCTGGGAAAACAACAAAGTCTTGCAGAACACATTGAGGATGTGTCTTCTAAATTATCATGGTCTAAAGAATTCTTGTTTCAAAACAAGGACTGCTTTCAGTGAGCTGTAGCTGACTGATGTCTCTTTTGTTTTTCTCTGCAGGTTGGCTGATGAATTACACATGCCTTCCCTGCCAGAGATGATGTTTGGGGACAATGTCCTAAGAATACAGCATGATCATGGTTTTGGAATTGAGTTCAATGCTACAGATGCTTTAAAATGTGTCAATAATTGTCAAGGTATGATCAAAGTCGCTTGTGCAGAGGAGTGGCAAGAGAGCAGGTACAGTATTTTGTGGCCAGTAGGCAAGTACTGGTGTGTTGTATGTGAAACTGTCATTCAGTAGTTAAAGGAACAAACTGAACTCTTGAAGAGCATGTTGCATTTGGTTCTGCCCTTGATAAAGCATGTGATCACAGAAGTCACTTCACTTTTCTTTGCTGTCATCATACTTTGTTAAATTGGGTCAGCTGTATTTTTCAGCTGTATCTTGGCTTTCTTAAAGTAAACTTCAAGTTTAACGTGACTTAATGCTGTTCCTGTTTATTCAAACTCACAGGGCCTTGAGCATTAGAAGATTGTGTTGTGTGGTGTTGCAAAGTGCTGTACATGTTCAAAATCTTAGCCTTAGGAATAAAGCAGAACAATTACCTTGCATGAGAACAAATTATAATACTTAGTATTTACCAAATTGGATTAGTTGTAGAGCACCTGGAAATAAAGCTCAGGAAGAAAGCAAAGTTGTCATGAAAACTAAGGCAGACTGCAGTGTTAGTGATTGCTGTGTGTTGTCAACAGATCACTTTCTGCCTACTTAAAGAAAAATTGATCTTGAAATACAAATTTTTCAGTCATATTGCATGAAAATCTTTATTTTGAGTCATAGAACTGAGATAGTGTTACATTGAGAACTCTTATAACTGTTTTCAAAGTTGTTATGGAAACAGATGTTGTGAAACCATGATTAAGTCTTGACATTGTAATTGTAGCACAGACAATGCTGCTGGTTTTCTCTAGGAACAGTGTGGGAATTCTAATGCTCAGTCTTGTGTGAGGTTGTAATTCTTTGGGAATTGCTACAAGGCAATTACTACAAAGCTGTTTTCTCTTTAAATTTTTGAGGAGTGAGACTGAGCACACTAAGGAAGTTGTCAAGCCATATGACTGGACTTACACAACAGACTACAAAGGAACTTTGCTGGGAGATACTGCAACATTAAAGGTATTCATTTTCTTCTTATTAATTGCGGACTGCATCTTGCTTCAGTCAAACTTTTTTTAAAGCTGTCATTTACCTTTCAGTAGGTTTCTGTAAAATCTTTTGTGCTTCATAACTTCTGATTTCTCATGTCTCTCAGTATTTTATCCTAATAAAATCATGTCTTATTTTAATAATGATGTGGGTGGTGTCTTAAAGCATTTTAGGATTAAACCACATGGGAGTCTTCAGCTCTTGCTGGGGACACCTCTAGAACCCCAAGCTCCTCACATACAGCAGAACTGTCAGCTGTGTCATTCTGTAGTACCTTCATGCTCTGCTGCTTGCATGTTTGTCTGCTTTCTGACCTGACTGCTTTCAATGGCCTTATGTTTTAATGCAAGAGTATCTCAGTAACTCCTCATATTTAAACTCACAAGCCCTCCCAAGTCTTTATTTACTTGAAAATAAGACTGAAGTTCCCAGCTTCTCTTTACTGCATACAGGTTGCTTCCTACTAAGCAGATAATCTGTATTGATGCACCAGAATTGCTTTAGTTCGAGATCACTTGAGTTGTGCTGGAATTAAAAGTACAGCATAGAAATAAACAGTATTGGTCTGTAGTCTTCACGGACCAGAAATGTCTGTGGAGACCAAGAGATTGAAAACATACAAGTACTTGGTTTCCATGGGAAGGCTTTACTAGAGTCCTTCCTTCGCAAGGTGTGTAGTGAGCTAGGGATGCTAAATGCATGGAAATCTGTTTATAAACCTGAACTTCTCATATATATGTTAAACACAATGCATCTTCAGATGTTTTGAAAGAAAGTGAGCAGAATTGTTTGCAGCTGAAACCCTACTGAGCCTGTACAGAGAGAAATTTATTCAGAATTTTCCACTCTTAGTTTTTGCTTTTGCTTGATGTTTACTTCCAAGAAGAAACTCTTGGAAACTTTGATTTTAACTTTTTTTCTTAGAAATTTGGGGTGTCTGATGCTTAATGCCCTGAAAGTTTTTTTCCTTTCTAAAACTGTAGAATTCAAAATATCAGGACAAACTTTATGTAGTTTGGCAAAAAATTAATATGCTAACTGTTCTTAATCTTTTTCTTTAGGTTGTTCCTACAACAGAACATATAAATACAGAGAAATTGAAAGCCAGGGAACAAATTATGTTTTTTGAAGAAGTACTCCTGTTTGAAGATGAACTCCATGATCATGGAGTATCAAGTTTGAGTGTGAAAGTAGTGAGTATTGGGAGGTGTATGAAACATATCTAGGGACTCAGTTGGCTGATAAATGCAAAACACAGCTGCTTTTTGCATATCGTTCCTTCTGGGATTTAAACTTTAAAGCACAAAGTTCTTCATCCTTGCTCTTAGAAATATGATCTTACTAGAAACAGTGTTGACTTGAAACCTTTATAATCTGTCATTTGCTCCAGGGGACAATCTGTTCCCTCCTTTTGCATCCTACCTAATAGTCCTTCGAGACACTGTCTGCCCCACTGTCCAGCCATAGCTGTAGCAAATCAACAGCCCAAATTCTGACTTCATTCTTGAAAACTTCTCATATTATCTTCCATTGTGAATATCTGATGTAGAAAAGTACATGCTTAAAGTAAACTTTTTTAAGGTAACATGCTGAACAGACTATCTTTATTTTTGCAGAGAGTTATGCCTTCCAGCTTTTTTGTGCTACTGAGGTTCTTCTTGCGAGTGGATGGGGTACTCATCAGGATGAATGATACACGGCTTCATCATGAGGTAAACCCTTACTTTCTATCATGACTATTTTATAGAGATTCCCTTCCCATTTTACTTCCAGTGACCTGATGCTCCTCTAACATAATAATGATGTTTGGGGGCATAAAAACTTCCAAGTGTATTTTGTTATTGTGGTGGTAGTGAACTAGGAACCAGGTACTGGATGCCATGGTGTGTGAGCAGAGTAGGCTACCCGTCATATCATGTAATCATTTAAATACATTTGACAGACACAGATTAGAGAAGGAAGTACAAGAGGAAAAATAGGCAACAGTCAAGAGTTCGATACTGGCATGTCTCCAAGTGTATTATTTTTGTCTTATCTAACAGAATTAGACTGCAAGTGTAACTTGCAAATAACTCTCTGTAGTACATTGAGATCTGGTATCTCAAATAATACAGGATATTAAGATTTGTCATTTGGTAATCCTGTGTAGGTGTGTAGGAGTTCTAGCTGTGTAAAGACTAATGAGCATACTCAGTCATAGAATTTTTTTTGATGCATGCACACAGAAAGGTGGTTTTTGGAAAAAAGCACTGTTATTATTTGTCTTCATGAATTTGAATGTACATTTCTTCTGCTAGGTGAAAACATGTGGTCAACCAAATTCCAGTGCATAATAAATTCAATGTATTTAAAATGCTTAGTTTGTACTGATACCAGGTGATCACTTTTTTCCATTAGGCTGACAAGACTTACATGTTGCGAGAATACACATCCAGAGAAAGCAAAATATCAAGTTTAAAGGTATAGCATTTTTTAAACTTTCTTTCTTTTTCTTCTGTCTGCTTTTTTGTTTTATGGTCAGCATAGAAAATACTGTGACCCTAAGTCATTCTTCGTAAGGTTTTTGAATTAATACAGAGGAAAATTCTTTCTGCTTTTGCAGCATTTTTTTCGATCATTTTAGGGCAAATTTGCATTTTGTGAATGCTCCAATCACATGACAAGATATGGGATTGGGTCACTTTTTCTACTTTTGAGTTAATAAATTGTTTTTATTGCTCTATTTTTTCATGAATTGTTCAGCCACAAAATCAGGCACTCATGTCCCATGAAGTTAAATTTCATGGCTGGTTGTGTGCTTCCAAGCAGTATTAAGGATTGAGATCTGTTTGGTAATAGACGCTTTCAGTTTTTTTCAAATATTTGAGGTTAATAGGTCACCTTTAAACTCTGGTAATGGCTCATAGTAATTTGGGGCACATTTGGAGTTGCAGCTGTTGATTTTTATTCTTCAGCCAACACCTGAACTTTCATTTTCTTGTACCTTTCTTTCTCCCTTATTTTTCTTTCCTGAAAAGTGGCTAGTGTGTTAACTGACCTACCAAGGGACTACATTTTTTCTTCTGAGGAAAGAGGCACTGTATCATTTCTTCACAATATGTGATCTCTATAAACAAAACTAAATCCAGACATGAGCTTTTTGATAGTTCTATAATTTTTGAAATATAAATCAATGATCTAGGTTTTACTTCACCTTATGTTTAAAAATCTGTGCTGTTAGATCATTTTTCCTGGCTGTTGTTACAGATTGGAAATGCACATCACTTTCAGCTTGCATAGGTAAAGCAAAAAAGATTCCTGCTCCACTGAGGTTTGAAATAAAACAGTGGTATGGTTCCTTACGTGGTGTAGGGGTAGCATATTGGAAGTTGCATTTGAATAGCTCTGGATGAACTTAAAGAATGTTGTTAGAATAGAAATTTGAAAGTTATTTCATCAATACAGATTTTTATTTCCCATCAAGTATCTTGTATATGGGAAAGTGGTCTACAGAGATCTCCAGAGTAAAATACTGGTTAACATAATGAAATCACCTTATTTCTTAAAATATGAAATTTAAATCCCAGGAGGTTTAGTATTTCATATAAAAGTCTATGGTGGACTTCATAAAAACTAAGATAACATGTTGAGATTGAGCAATTGATAATTGATCAGTCTGATCAATGCCAATGAATACATTGCAGTGGTGGCTAGAAGAGATGGAATCCTTTGTGGCCATCCTAGTCTCGTCTAAAACTAGAGCCTTAAACAGACTGTTCCATTCCCATTTTAAATATATTTTTTTAAAAACACTGTTGGTGCTTATGGATATCTCTGACTTCCTTGCACTTTTATAATCTGCTGCTTAAAAATGTTAAATGCTTTTCCTTGGCCTATTGACTCACATAAGGAATAAGACTGTCCATTTGATGTTACAAGGTCAGTTTTAATAATCATACCTGATTCCAGGTGTTTACATTCAGTAAATTATAGATTAATTGTCTGTAAAAGTTTGGGGTTGGAATACTTTTCTTTTATCCCCTCTTTTCTTTCACTTGTTTCACGTAAAATTTTTGCTTTTTAGAACATTCCACCTTCCCTGTTCACGGAACCTAATGAGATCTCTCAGTATCTACCCATAAAGGAGACAATCTGTGAAAAACTAGAATTCCCAGAGAAGCTGGAGCCTAAACCAGAAACATCACTGGAAACCACATGTGCTAAGTCTAAATAAATGTGACTTTATATGGACTTGAAGTAGACTGGAGATAATGTGATCACGTAATTGTTGGCATGGGGTGTTTCACTACTAGTGGAATGAAGAATTTGGCTAATTTTTCTGTAGCCTTGAGAGAAAACATTTCAAGCAGGTTTTGCTAATGGTGTTTTTTGTTTTTTTGTTTTTTTTTTTTAACCTGTATCTGGAGTTGATGATAGATTGGTGGGGAGTTCTGGTTTTTAACAGCATTGGAGAAGAGTTTGGGTTCTGTTTAGTTCACCAAGCAGGCAGGAGTATTGTGTAGACCCACCTCCACTAACACTTCTATGAAGATTTTGTTGTTGCTGCTTCAGATAATAAGGGACTACAGGAGTTGTAAAACTGGCATGCTTTTATTTTTATTGAGAAAGAATCCACAGTAGAAAAAAAAGGTAAAAATTCCTTTGCATTTATTTTGATCTGTCAGTCCTAAACTACCCATTTTTCTTGGCTTCCCCTGCTGTGAGTTGATAACCAGCAAAGTTACTTTTTGTGGTCTCTGATCCAGAGGCTCACCTAAGAATATTCATTTCATCTGAGGATAGGCTTAAAGTGTAGGGAAAAAAATGCATTTATTTGACACTATATAAAGGCAAAATTATTTGTGAAGCATTAACTCCAGAGCAGGAGAAAAGCCGGAGGTTTTCACAAATTCTGGTTTAATCCAATGTCAGCTGGAATTCTCTGGGCAGTTCTCTCTTGGGGTCCCTGTGCTGCTCCAGTCACGTACTATGCTGGAAAGGCATTGCCCTGCCCTGGCCTTCCCTTGGATGTTCCAAGTGTGACGGTTCTACTGCCCTGACAGCCAAATTGCCAAACTGCGGGGGGGGTTAAGGCTGGGGAAGTCTGATCCCTAAAGGATGCTAGTATTTGCAGTTTGAGAAAGTAGGTCCTGTATGGCCTTAAAAGGATGCTAATGTGTTCCAGATATAATAATTTTGGTTTATTTTAAAATTCTTTTAAGTTCTGATATTAATAGATGTGTGATCACTTGTATAGTCATGGTTTCAACACTCTGTAGATTAAACTTAAATATTGATATTGCTTTTGGAAATCCTATAATATATTACTGGTTTGGCCTAAGAATGGGGCAGCTGAGCAGACTTGTCTAAGTTTACTGCTGACACTCAGTGCAGGAAGAAGTAACTGCAGCAAAAAGCAGGTCTTGTGGTATAAGGTGCTTGCAGATAAGAACATGTACACATTCTGATGTCTTGGGGTTTTTTAAAAATCTTCATGTTCTATACTGCATGGTTTACTAGAAGCAACCCACCACAAAACCTAGTATTTAGCCAGATATTTTGTGAAGTGGTTTTCATGCAGAGAAGACCCGGAGGTTTTTAGGAAAAAAAACCAAACCAAAACCTACTGCCATCTAAGTGACTGTTTCCTTAGTAAAACAAGTAACACACTTCAATTTTATTGGAGGCAGACTGGTCTAGTGAATTCAACATCAAGTGGAAAGGCAGGAACTAACTGCAGTTTTTCCTGTGTCACTGATTTACTGTAACCATGGAGAGGTCATTTCTCTGTGCCTCTGTTCCATATATGTAAAAATGAGAGTTAATATATGCCTACCTCACAGAGGGACTGTGAGGATTAGTTTATACAAAGTTATTGATTAGAATATTTTTTTTTCTGAATACACCTTCAGCCTTATCTTTGGAATCCTTTGGAAAGGATTACTGAAAAAAAAAATCTTATGATCCATAAGATGAGTGAAGAGAACTGAAATGAAAAAATTTCTGCAAGAAGTTACCAGTTATAATACATGATCTGGGTGAAGGAATTTATGGCCACTTTGAAACAGAACTGAGGTCCTCTATGTTCCCCATTACAGTCCTAAATTTTGTTGGCTTTTTTTTCATCTTGTTGCACTTGTTTCCTAAAGATTTTTGTGTCAGGATGAAGAAGGGGACTGCAAATGAATGCAGCATGGAAAAGATGAAAATCCATTTGGTAATAGAAGATTATTTGGGTCCACTCCAGTGATAGAGAGAAATGAGGGAAGAGTGAAAAAGAAGGGAAAAATGAATGGGGGTGAAGAGATATTTTTCTGGTAGAAGTTAATCATGGCACTTCTTTTACTCTAAGCATATATTAGTTTACATGCCTTAAAGCTTATAAAAACACACTTTAAAGCTGGTATGACTGAGAGCAGATCTCATGTAGTGCTGGCATGAAGGAATCTATATCTGCATTTGTTAATTCAAACTGTGATTTGGGCTTGGTCAGTGATGGTAGCATTAAACTCCTTTGGGCTGAAGTGGAGTGTGGGGGAAAGCCACAGAGTGGAGAGGGAGCAGTGAAAAAGGCACTCTGCATGTTTATCTTATACTATGTATTTTCTCTTGTCCATCATACATCCTAATTTGTGACCTGTTGGTAAAGTTCTATGGAATGGACTTTTATCCTGACTCTATAGATATGTGCTCTCCATCTGTTCTAAAGGGTGATGTGCATTTCAGTGGAACACACATGTCGGGGAAATCACAAGAACACGTTTAGGAAGTTACACTTTAAAAAGTTCAGAATTGGAGCACTTTGTGACTTTCTTACACCATGCAGATTATCAAGAAGCAGCAGTATAAACTGGCATACAGCAAGCTCTTTGGCACAAAATTTCCACAGAAAGTACCACTTTGAATAAATAACTTCAGGGGGGAGGGAGTGGGGTGATTCAAGTTTTGTTTTGTGTCAAGTTTAATGTGGCAGTTTATATTGTTCCTTGTATGTTGCTAAATAAAATGTACCAAACATTTTATAGTTCTGTTTTTAACTGAGCGAAATAAACTGAAATAACTACTTGTGATGCTGAATTTTGCCTGCTAGTAGGACATTGCATCCACATACCTTTGTCTGGCAGGAGACTGCTCTGACTCTTTAGGAAAATAAAGTGAGACTCAGAGCGCGAGAAGAGCCACAGTTGTGGGATTAAAATGAAACCTCTCTGACTATGAAATGCGTTTTGCTACTGCCAAGTAATGGGTTCGAAAGAGCAGGCAGGAGATAGGGTCCATCCCCATCCGGACTACATCCCCCGGCAGCCTGCGCGCCGCCCCGCCGGCCTTCCCCTACCTGCAGCGCGCAGGTGGGCGCGGTGCCTGCCGGGGCTGGTAGTCCCTGGGGAGGGAAGGGAAGAGCGGGGAAGGGAAGGGCGCTCCGGCCGGCCGCGCGGGCGGGCGGGGTGTGGAGCTATGGACAAGCTGAAGCGGGTGCTGAGCGGCCGCGACGCGGAGGAGCCGAGCGGCCTGGCCGAGGTAGCGCCGCGCTGCCGCTCCTGCCTCGCTCCCGGGCGAGTGAACCCGGCCACCCCTTCCCGGTGTGTTCGGCGAGGTGGCGGAGCAGCCACCGCGGAGAAGTCGCCGGTGGCGTGGGCGGGCGGTCCCGCGTGGGCTCCGCCAGCGCTCCCCCCGCGCGTCCCGGTGCTTCGGTATCCGCCGCTTACCCCGGGACACACAGGAGGGTGCCTGGACAGGACACGGCGCAGCGTCTGAGAGGAAGTTTTCGCGCTTGGTAGGAGCCAAGAGCTACGGGTAAACAAGTTTCGCTTTTGTTTTTCTCGTTTCCAGGTTATCGATTCGACTTCGCTGGGTTGGGGCACCCGAGTGAAAGGCTTCATTGCGTGTTTTGCGATTGGATGCCTGTGCTCGATCTTGGTAAGAACTTTTTTCAGATCTCCTCTCAAAATTTGAGTTTCAGGAGCCCAGATAATTACAGCCTTGCTCTGTGCTGTTGCTTGATTTTTCCGAGTTTCTGTGGAGACGTCTGACTCTGTTCCAGTTCTGTGCAATACGCTGACTCTTAACAAGAATGCCAATAAATGCGATTTACTTTTGTCTGTGTGATTCTGCAGTTTGGCTTTAAGTTTTCCTAAGATTTCTTTTGTGATGTGACACTTCTTGGATATATATATATACATACTGTTTATATATATTGTTTCAATTAAAAGCCGGTTAATTTTTCTCTTCTCTCTCTTAAAACGTTCCTTTTTAGGGCAGTTGTTTGCTATGGATACCAAAGAAAGGGCTGGTCCTCTTTGCAGTGTTTTATACTCTGGGGAATATTGCATCTATTGGGAGGTAACAGTCTTTATATATCATTTCCCTAATACAGATGAGAAACAAAAGCAGGATGATAGTGCATAAGTGGTAGAAACTCTTGCATTTGCAAGAGAGGATATGCTTTTGCAGATAATTTTCTTGTTGAATCTTACAGAATAGCATTTCCCCAGTAGTGCTCTGAAATAGTAAAGAAAATTTTAATTTTCTGTATTGTTACTAGTAATGCATTCAAGGTAAAAGTTGCTCATCAGTAAACAAGAATCAAACTTGTGCTTTATGCATTGAGGGTTTTTTGATTTTGTTCGTTCCTCCTCCCCAAGATAAAAATAATTCTTCACTATTTTGCATTTGGAAGTGTTCTGTGTGTTTTGGTGAATATATTTGGGTCATTCTGTCTGTCAGAGCAAGCATATGTGGTAAGACTTCATGGCCATCGAGGTTCCTGTAGCAAAGCCCTACATGCTCTGTGACGGGCCCAACTTTCTGTGATTGTGGAAACTTAGCATGATGTTAGCATAATGGAATTGGAAGTAGTATGCTAATAAGGCAGAATCAGATAGTATATGGGGCAGAAATATCACTTAGATAAAACTTTCACCTTGTAAAATTCATCCAGTATCATCACCAGGGCTCTAAATGAGGCTGCAGGTCTGGTAAGGGATCAGAGAACGGATCCAGGTCTGAAAACAGCCCTTTACGTAGAGGAATTGAACTGGATTACCTGGAAATCCATGCAGAGCCTCTGTAGATGGTGTTCTTGAAATGCAGGTTTAAAAAGCATTTTTGAAAAGCAGGTTAGAAAAGCATCTGTCTAGGATGATCTGATTGGAGCTGACCTTGCCTCGTGCTTCTAACTTGATAGTTCTGCTCTGCTTATGTTAATTTTAACTGAACAAGTGTGAATAAAGTTGTAAATACCTTGCACAAAGAAAAGGGGGAATAGATTTTGTTTCCTTGTGTAATCCCATTTCTTTTGTTGTGCAGCACTGATTGCTGTAACAACACAGTGTACTGGTGCCCCTATGGCAGCAGACAATTTAACCTTGGTGAGTTTCACTTTTACCTTTCTCATTTCTTTGTTCATCTTGACTTGTTTTCCACAGCACTATGTTTCTTATGGGACCAATGAAACAATTGAAGCGGATGTTTGAGCCAACGCGTTTGATTGCTACTATTGTTATGCTAGTAAGTATCCAAGAGTGGCTTTTAACTCATACAAACCAGGGAACAGTTTTCATTGTGAAGTCCTTTCATATCCAGTGATCCAGCTATGTCTCAGGATGTGTCTGGGGGTGGTTTTTCGGTTTGTCTTTTCTTAAAATATCAAACACTGCATATCTGCTGTAGTGGAACGGTAAGTGTAGCACCAGAAAAGCACCTCTCTGTTAGGCAAGACTGAGCTGAAGCCAGGTTGTTTTGCTAAATGAGCATTAAGGGTCTGTGGCTGGCGTGTGTGAACGATGCATGTGCTTTTTTAGGGTGCTTGAGGTCACAACATCATATTTACGTGATGCCTAAGAAGTAAACAATGGGAAACTATTTTTTTTGAAAGTTGTCCTATGGATGTTGCTAGATATGTTATTTTGCATAATTTTGTCTTTTTATACTCTGTATGATGGCCTTGAAAGAGCTATGTAGGTATTTTTACCTTGATAAAAGCATCTCTTTGTGAGAAAGCAGCTGGGGAAACTGTGCCTTGTTCACCTTCCATTAGGGATCATCCCAGCTGGCTGATAGCTTCAGGTTTTGAAACTTGTATGACAGAATGAAATTGCAAATTCAACATTCAGTGGGGTCACCCTTGGAATTATTTTTTTTCAGAAAACGGAAATTATAGCAAACCTTGTGCTGTGTGTGTCTCTGTCTGAAAGTTGCTGCTAAGTTTCAGACTGACTCTTCTTTAAAGTCTCTTCTAAAAACATGGTTTTTTTTTTTATTCTGCAACTTTCCCATTTTCTCCTGGCAAGTCAAAAACCTGAAAGGTAGTTTAACTTACATGAAACTCCTGCTTTCAGTCTGAATGTCTTCAGTGTTTGCTTGACATCAGCACTTCCCAATTTCTCTTTACATATCCCGAGATGCTGCAGAGCTTGAGAAATTGACTGTGTATGCTTGCAGATCCAAGCAAGAAGCTACTGTGTGGTGTATGTGTGTTTTGTATGCACTCAGGATGCCCAGTGTCAGGAGAATTCCTGGAATGTTGTTCACTGGGGTAAAACCAGTCATTAGATGTATGATGCAGTATTTAGACCAATATACTAACCACCACCTTAAAACTAATGGAAGAACTGCATTTATTGTCAGGACTCCTGACTTCTTTGGCAATGCATGTCTTAGTGTCTGAATATACAGTACTGTATTTTTTTTCCCATTCTAGCAGAAAAACACACATTATAAACTCCAGTAGCACAATGGTCCATGTGTATCTAAAGGCTGTTAGATATTGATAAAGCATCATGAATTATCAGCCTCCATCATGGATAAATGAGCTGTCATGTCTTGAACTGAAAATTAAAACTAATGAGAGGCTTTTCTTAAAAGTGAGGGTTAAAGCAGAAAATGATCCACAATGTCCTACTACCCCCCAAGATTTACCTGTAGTAAAGAAAGAAAGACACAGTGTAACTCTGAAAACAGAAAAAGTGCCAGGTTGAATGACTGTGCCTTACTTGAATATGTACACAGGAGAGCTACTGAGCCATAGCCCAAAGTTCTTGAAAGTGTAGCATAGTTTTAATTGGTGAGCTTTTAAGTAATGACATAACTTCAACCCCATGGTAACCCTGCAATTGTCAGGAACTGTGCAGAAGCAGAAAGACTAAGAGTAGTAACTGAAAAGTATTTGAAAAGTCTTACTTATGCAAAATGATGAAATGTGGTGTATGCCTGTGACACCAAGAAATGTGTGGGATGGAGTAGGGCCCTGCAAAAGAGCTGCAGGAACCTCTTCCTCTTGCTCCTTTGCAGCCATAAAATCATTTTCTGGAGATACCAGGCTGATATTTCCTGATTGTTTTAATTCACTTCAGAAATGTAATAGCAAGAACATTTTAAATACAAGGAACTCTTACAATGCAGGATTGAATAAAACTGAAAATATGTAATTAATTCCTGTCTCTATGAAAAACCCCATCACAGTGTTGCAATGTCTATAGAAACTGGAGTTGTTTCTATTTTTGATGTAAATAATTTGTTTTCTTCTAGCTGTGCCTCATATTAACACTGTGTTCTGCTTTCTGGGTGAGTACTGGAGTCCTGTATGTATATCTAACTGGAATTAATATAACTGGAGTATATTTTAAAAGTAAGATTCTTACACTGTTGTCTCTGCTGTGTTTCTTCCCCTCTCCCCTCCCCTCCAGTGGCGTAAGGCAGGACTCGCGCTGCTTTTCTGCATCTTACAGTTTTTTGCCATGGCATGGTGAGTGATTTCCTTCCTGCACACTCCACTTTCTGTTGCACCTGACATCAGTAGTTGAATTGTGTGCGGATTTTGACCTGGAGTTCGAGGGAAGGAAAATTTTTACCTTGTCAATCCCTTAGATTCAAGACAATATATCAGTGAGGAGCTGACCTGTTCCTGATTCTTGGTCTCTCGCACCACTGCAGAGGCTTTGGTGACAGATCTCAGGGCTCCATTTCTAGAGGAGGTTCCTTTGATTTCTCTGAGCTTGAACTCAACTTGTTTTTTTCTTTTCCTTTCAAATCAATTTGTTGCCTGCTATCTGGGATTCCTCTTTTACACTCTGCTGAATTTGTCTTGTTCAGAGACCCAGTTATGCCAATCAAATTGTCAGTGTTCTTCATGTTAACATATGGCCTGTGCACGGTCACCAAACAAGTGCACAAACTGATACGGACACCTAGCCAGCCCTTGACACTATTCTTGCCTACCTGTAGGTGTTGGAGCATGAGGAATACTGGATGCAGGAGAGTTGTGTTTAAAATGCTTTCACAACATCCCCCTCTATTTTGCCATAGTGTTTCATACACTGCCTGGGCTAAGATGGCTTGTAAGGATACTCCTTTCTGTTACTCACAAACTTAAAGCTTCATTTTGGTTATGCAACTTGCAGTTTAGCATATCAGAGAGGTTGTTCTTGTTTGTGACTCTAATAAAATCTGACATGGAAAGTAACTTTCAAAATCTTTCTTCTTAGGTACAGCATTTCCTTCATACCATATGCAAGGTAAGCTTCCCTACTCTCTTACTCTTTGTCATTTTGAGGTTTAATCATACAGAAAGTTAGTTTAAAGAGCCATTGTAATGTGTGGCTTTAGAAGGTTTTCCATTGTGCAGGAAATACAAATAGTTAAATCTGAAAATGAAAATAAGCATCTTCTCTCGTGGGAGAACATAAAGGAAAAAAACCGAGAGGGCTTCCCTAGAAATATGTAAGCCTGCTGACTAAATCCTGAGCATAAGGCTTGCCTTTGGAATGCCTAAGTGTTGGTCCAAAATGCTACTAGACAAGTGTACTCTTCTGTGTCCCTTTAGTCCTGTTTTCCCCCATGAGCCCTGTTCTGTGTGAGCACACAGATCCCTGTCCTGCCCATCGCCCCACCCTTCTCCAGTGCACTGCCCAGTGCGGCCTTGCAGGTGCCACCTCCACAGCAGGTGGGCACTCAGCAGACCTGCTTGTCTCTTAGGCATTTGTGTAGTCATGCAAATCATATTAATGCAATTAATACATGGTCAGCTGATCTCTACAGTCCTCAGTGTCAGTGTGATAGCAGCATGGAATGCCTCTTATCAAATATTGTAACTGAGGTGACTCTGACTCTCTTGTGTTTTTTTCTTCCTCCTGCCTGTAGGGATGCTGTGAAGAAATGTGTTTCAGTCTGTCTGTCCTAACAGGAATTCTGGATGCCTCACAAAGTTCTAGGAAGCTCTAGGTAGAACTATGTTGAGATCACCATGTTGTGTAGTTTCCTACTTCTGTCTTGAACATGTGCCTTTCAGCTGCTTGTTAGAAGCTCCTTGTGTTACACCCAGCGTCTGCAATTGCTTGGGTTTGTAAGCAATGGTGGCTGTGGGACAGGGGGCTTGTGATCAAATGAAATTCGGTCTGGCAGAAGAACTGGGCAGAGATCCACAATTTGTTATGATAATTCTTGCATGAATTCATGCATTTGGTTTTGCAAAAGTTTCAAAGTAATACGGGAAGTCTATAAAATGAAGACCCTGGCTCTGATGGGACTGTGCCAGTTCTAGAGCTGAAAATTGATTTCTTACCAACAACTTGTGATTTTTTAAAATAGCTTTATGTCACTTAATCTTTGCACTGTTTGCCTTGGATAATGGAATACTGGTATTCTTTCTTTTCCTGTCTCTCTTGCAAAATTTTAGGTTTATGAGACTTCTGAAGTATGTAATTCTAAAGTCAAACACTGTTGTGGACTAACCATGAGATCTTTGCATCTGTAATGAAGTATTTAATTCCCAGTCTATTCTGATAGTGTTTCCTTAAAATACACGAAAGGGACATTTTCATCTGTAAAAACTTGTTCTTGTAGGAAAAGCACTCGTAAAATAAGGTTCATTGATGTTTTCAGCCACCAGGAACCTGAATTCTCTTTGCTTACAGCTCATGGTTACTAAGTAGGAAGCTGACGTTTTTCACATGAAGTGAGGTGCTTCTCTTCTCCTCCAGCTGTAGCATGAGAGCAATGCAAAGGGCATGGTGGGCAAGCAATAAAGGAATTCATGTCCTTTCTTAAAGGACAAACTGTCATAAGGTGGAAGTGAGCTATTGTTTTAAGCAGCCTGGGTCAGGGAGAAGACATTTTCCTCTGAACTTGTAAATAAGTTAAAACTCCAACATTTCTCACTGTTTCTTTTTAAGTGGAATCAGTTTTGTTTCTGGTAAAACTCTTGCACACACCAGTGAACTTCTCTGCACAGAGGAGAAAGCACAATATTCTATTGCCTGTTGTAGCAAGGAAGGTGTGTAACAATCCTGCTGCCAGCTCCAAACAAATGCTGAGCTGTTGATATCCAAATTCCAAGGCCACTCTGTGCTCTCTTTATCTTCTGAGCGACGTATAAACTTTTACTCCCACAGCATTGCAGTGGTCAGTTTAATATCTGAGCACAGATTCCTGCTTTTGCTGTGTGAGGTACTGTTCAACTGCTTTCCCCTTTCCTTTTACCAAACTGTCTTGCTGGAGTCAGTGTTTAAGATGATGATTATCCAGTGCACTCTAGTGGTAACTGAAGCATCTCTTCATCAATCTACCAGAGTTTAGTTGTTTTAAGAGCATTGTTTTTGCATGGCAAGTGTATCCCTGACTTGTACCACAAAGATTTTAATGTAGGAAAAACTTAGATCTATTTGGCAGTTAAGTGTAAGCTCACAGTGAAGGGAAAAAGTTCTATGGCTTCCAGAAAGTTATTAAGAAATTAATTAATCCAAAATCTTAAATTTAAGTGTCCTTCTGATAATTTATAAAGCTCAGTACCATCCAGCTGTAAGGATCCTCTAAAAAAAAATAAAAATTAAAGATTCCCTTTTGGAGATGGTATGAAAGGGAGATTTTGACAAGTGTTTGGTGGATTCCAGGTGTCCAGAATTAGTGTTGCACAGGCATTTGAATAGAAAATGCCACCTTGCAGAGATGGCACTGATGTTGGGATGAATCAATTATACAGGATCAAGTGCTATGTCCTGGTGCTTTTTTTATCTCCCAGGATTTAGAAGTTAGTGTTGAAATAAGTACATTGACTATTACTCTTCTTGAAAAGAATTGTTTAAATGCCCAAGAGAGACTGGGAATTAAAGAAAACTGATACTTCTTTTCCCTGGCTGATTTAAGACATGTATCCAAAGTGATGTGTGTCTTTTTTATCAGGGAGTAACTTCAAAACCTGATTTACATCTGTCAAAGGACCTATGCCAGTCTCTTCTTAGGACTTTGATAATGTTTACAGAATTCCTTTGTATAGGGGAAATCGAAATGCTACCCTAATGCCTTTTACATTCCAATATTCCGTTAATTTTAACATCTGTGAATGACCCTGGAAAAAGCTACAGTATACATTGTTTCTTCTTCCCCTCTCCAGCAAGGTTATGTTAGACCCGATCATCATTCCAGGTTCAGCAGCCAAGATAATGGACTTTGAGTTCTAGGGTTCTTTTTTTTTCATTACTTCAGATTAGGAGGAGTAAAAGCCTTTTGCTTATTCCTTGACTCGCTTGGGCAGGATTCTGGTAGACTTTCTGGCAGTTCTTCTGGAAGAACAATAGAATGGGGTATGTTGAATGTTAGTTTTTCAACTTACAGAGTAGCTAACTAGAACCTTTTAGCTGGCTCTTGTGAGCACAGCCACAAGAAGAAGTAGGAAATTTATGAAACTACCAGTAGATAGCACATAAATGAATTCTTTTCCTTTCCCCCTCTCTTACCAGTCTAAAACTGTAATTCCAGATTCACAGCCTTTTATTCAGTAAGAGAGAAGAACAAATCTTCATTTGACTGCACAGCACATGAGGCTAAGAAATTGTGCCCTTACAGGAAGGGTAGCCAAGGGGAGATGGCAAGGACACAAGGATCACCAGAGTGCAACTGGGGTTTATGTTGCCCTTTGGTGTTGTATTCTGTTCCTGGAGACATCAGACAGTAGGAGAGACTTGCCGTATTCTTGCCAATATGTGAAACGTACTCAGGGTTTGTCACTTTGTCAACAAGCAGTTTTGGTTTAAAATAGCTCTCCCAGAACAAAACTATTTGGATTTTTACTCACTTTTAAGTAGTTGTGTTGAGGCTGTTGCCAAGTTTAACAGCAAAAGAAATTTCCACTTTTTTGAATACTTTATTTTACATGATTTTTGCATAACCAGGGAGTAAACGATATGAATATTCCTTCTTGAGTAGTTTTCAGTCTGAATTAGATTATACCAGTGTACCTTTTTTTTGTCATTAAACCTACTTTGTGTTACATTTTGATATCATCAGCTTTGGTTATATGCTTGGCAGGAAGCATGGTGAGCATTTCTGAAGCTTTCTGTCTCACTGTCTTTCAGGGCAGAAATGTTTGCAATGTGTGCTCTACTTTGAATAGAGAGTTTATGGTTTAAATCACAAAGCTCCTTCCTTCCCAAAGTCCTTCCTTGCTCAGTTGCCTACAGTACTTACATCAAGGCTGAATTCCCTAAGGAAACTTGTTTGATGTTGGGTGCCCATCTTAGTAGGATTTGGTGTTCTACCAGGAAGTGCTTTTTGTCCAGCCTCACTGTTGACCAACTTGTCCACTTTTTGCAGTACAGATAACGTAACCTCAGCCAAGCAGCCTTAGCGTGCAGACTTAGCAGGAAATTTCTATGTCCTGGATCACCTGACTTTCCAGCCATAGTAGAAATGGAAATGGGGAGGGTGGTAGTCATCTATTCCCAAAGTACTGGGACTCTATGCATCGAAATGTGGGATTTTTTTTCACTACTTCAAGGTTTTGCTCTGTTTTATGTGATGAAATCCGTTATGACTACTGGTACTATCTGAAATGATTCTACACTGATAATGTTAACAATTTGATCTCATTTATTATTTGTAGTAATAAGATTGTTCATGAGCTGTTACAAAAACCAAGGGTGAATTTTCTGCCACAAATTGAAATTCTTTTCAGAAACCATGTTTTAAAAAGCAAAGTGTGTTGGGCTCTATGTGTGCCTCTGACTTTCTGAGAATAGCTCTTGCTTCGTTTTGGTTCTTAATCATGTTCATGAAAGTGAGATCACTGTGCTATTGTAAACTGAGGAGGAGCAGGATGTTTAAACATGTTTGTCTTAAATACTGATGTTTACAACCATAGCAAATACTGACCATTTTGGAGAGAAAGCACAGAAATGGTTTATTGTCTTAAAACCATGTGCCTCGTTGCAATGTGACCACTAAATTTTTTAACGGCTGTGGAATCGTTTTGTAAAATAAAAACCAAACTCAGAAATTCTCTGCAGTGTTTTGTACTGTTACTGATTCTGTTTGCTGATGTGCTTTTTCTATGTATTTACACTGTTTGATTTCTATTTTGATAAATATTTTTTTTCTGACTTAACGACTTTCTCTCTAATGAAGTGAAACCTTTACAAGTGCTGGTTTTTTTCCTTCAATAAAGTTATCACTGCATTAAATGAATGGCTCTTATGGTTAATATTCTTAATGTACTTGTGGATTTTTTAATGATGCTGATTCTCCAGATGATGCTGAATTGCTGTGGGTAGTTTGTTTTCTTTTATGTGTTTGTTTTTCTTTAAAGTTATTATTGTCCTGTCCTCACTTCCTTTGCTGTGCACACAACATGTACTGCTGGGGGGAGTCTTTGTGTCACCAATCTTTTGCAGCAGCTTCACCCAGCAGTTACAGGCACCTAGACAACTCATTGGCACAACTGGAGTTGTTAAGGTGAGGATAATATTTTTATTGCTTATTTGTTTACCTCAAGAGTCAACCTAGATATGCCAACAAGCTGTCCTTAGTCCATGCTACAGAGAAAGTAATGCCTGGTGCTATTCTGTCAGCAAAGACAACAGGAAGCAACACGCCTCTGAAATCAACATGCTCTGAGTGCTGATGTACACTCAATAAAATGTAAATGAAGCAAAATACCAATGATTTATGAATGTGTGTTAAACAAAAATTAGAGGCAATTATTTTATTTTTTTTAACTTTCAAGAAGCTGCTCTGTTTAAGTGTGTGCCTAATATGAACTTAAAGACTTGCTGTGCTTTAATATTCCTTGGCAGCATATCAAGGCTGTGTGTGCATTCAGGGTATGTTACACTTTCTCCTAATTGATAGGCAGGTGGGTTTTTTTCCTGTCTGCAAGGGTGGTGGTGAGACTTGTGTGCTGGAAGAGACTACATGAAGTTTTCAATTACATTTCTTTTCTTGTTTGGGTTTTTTTTTTGTTTTGTTTTGTTTTGTTTTTTGTTGGTTTTTTTGGGGTTGGTTTGTTTGTTTGTTTTGATTTTTTTTTTTTTTTTTTTGATTGCAAGCTCTGTCTCACAGCTGACTCAACTGAAATTTCTATCCTACAGGAAACTCCAAAGTTGTGTTTGGAATACAAGCAGCAGCCTGTCTTCTGTAGTATAGAAACCCCGGGATTTGCATTTTATCTTTTTGAAAAGGTTAGAGTGTCCCAGGAGTATCAGGAAAGCTGGATACATCTGTGTCATATCAAGACAACTGTGATTCCTCAAAGGGCAACAAATCCTTTCCATGTCTAATAGCTTAGAGGTATTTTGCTTGCCTAACTCAACCTCCTGCATAAAAACAAAGCCGTTGAACTTTGCCACTTCATTCTCATGCTGAGGTCTTAATACCTGAATGGTTAAAAAAGAAAGTGAAATCTTCGTTTGGAATCCCTAAACAGTGATCAGCTGCCCTAAAGTGCATTCTGTTGATGAATGACTTTGCTCCTTGGAAATGCTTTGAAAGGGTTGTCCTACAGCATCTAGTCCCTGAATCCTATTACCTTCTGAATCCTATTCCCTTGCATTCAAAGACACCAGCATTCAAATTCAGTGACAAGGCTCTTGGGAAGCTGCTGTAATGTCTGCCCCTTTCCCTTCTCCTTCCCCAATGTCTGATTTGCAAGAGAAGGTATTTCATGGATGTGAGCCATTCTAAGGTGAGGGTTGATAGTTATTTCCATCCCTTGCTTATACTTTTCCTACTAAGCTCAGCCTTGGTTGCAATACGTGTGGGGGTACAGGCTTGTAACTGCCCAGCTGAAGATTCCTAAAGGGGAAAAAATTCTGATTTTCTCACTTTTCAGAAAAAAGCTGCTGATGAATTAGAGAAGGAATAATCTATCTCAGCTGCCAATCTTTGGGATTTCTATTTTAAGTTAGCCTGGTTGAAACCCTTTTAAGTTTCTCTTGCGTTCCCTTGGGGCATCTCTAAGAGAAGTCATTCCCGAGAATTCGTGCTTTCAAACCTCTGTGGGAATAAGTGTGGAGTAACATGGGTGTAGTGTAAAAATGGTACAATGAAAGTGTCGTGTGGTCAGCATGATTTCATTGCAGCTCTGAAGGGCTGTCATGCCCTGAAAGCTGGGGAAGTACTGAAAGCTGGAGAGGGGCTTTATACAAGGGCACATAGTGAGAGGACAAGGGTGGATGGCTTCACACTGAAAAGGGAGGTTTAGATTAAGGATTAGGAAGAAATCCTTTACTGTGAGAGTACTGAGGCACAGGAACATGTTGCCCAGAGATGCTCTTGATGCCCCATCCTTGGAAGCATTCAAAGCCAGGCTGGATGGGCCTCTGACTAACCTGGTCTAGCGGAAGGTGTCCCTGCCCATGGGACAGGGGCTTGAACAAGATGATCTTGAAGGTCCCTTCCAACCCAAACCATTCTATGGTACAGTATGTGGTGTGAAAACAAAATATTTTAGCATGGGCATGCACTCCTGTGGTTTCTGGTTGTGTGTAACAGGATGTGTGAGGCTCACTGCTTTTGAGAGAATCAACTGCTTCAGTGGAGTTACACTTGCTACTTGTTAACCCTTATAGTTAGCAGAAAGCTTTAACCTACACATCCAGGTCAAAAGTGCATGTTTGGTTTGCCCAATAAATACTGGATGTATTGCTTTTGTTCTGAGATGTTGTAAGTAGAACTTAAAGCTTTGTTTAGAATCTCTTACTTTTAAAATTATTTTCCGATCTTAAAGATGGGAACAGTAACAGTTTGTTCCTCTAGGTGACAATTCATGTCTAAAGACATTGCTGAAGATGATGTCTGAAGATGTCACAAACAGAAAAAAATGAATTAGGGAAAAGTATAATTATTGTTTAAAATAAACTAAGTTACATTTATCACCAGCCTGACTACATATATTTGGTTTGCTGTCAATGTTTTGGTGAGGGGGCTACAGGGGTGTCTTCCCTGAGAAGCTGCCAGAAGCTTCCCATATGTTGATAGAGCCAAGGCCAGCCAGTTCCAAGATGAGCCCACTGTTGGCCAAGGCTGAGCCCACCAGCAACAGTGGTAGTGCCTCTGGGGTAATGTATTTGAGGAGAAAAAACCCTTGCAGTAATGCAGCCAAAGAGATGGGAGAGAATTTGTGAGAGAAACAGTTTTACAGACACCAAGGTCAGTGGAGAAGGAGGGGCAGGAGGTGCTCCAGGTGCCAGAGCAGAGATTCCCCTGCAGCTCATAGTGCTGACCATGGTGAGGCAGCTGTGCCCCTGCAGCCCGTGGCGGTCCATGGGAATGCAGAGATCCAGCTGCAGCTGGTGCAGGACCCCACGCCAGAGCAGATGGATGCCCACAGGAGGCTGTGACTTTTTGGGACGCCCAAGCTGGAGCAGACTCCTGGACAGAGGAGCCCACATGGAACAGATTTGCTGGTGGGACTTGTGACCCTGCAGAGGACCCACACTGGAGCAGCCTGTTCCTAAAGGATTGCAGCCCATGGAATCCCACCTAGAGCAGTATGTGAAAAACTGCAGGCTGGGGCAAGGACTGGTGGAGAAATTCATAGAGGAATGTTTTCCATGGGAGGGATCCTATGCTGGAGCAGGGGAAGAGTGTGAGGAGCCCTTCCTCTGAGAAGGTCACTGGCAGGGAGGAGGAAGAGAAAATCAGGAGGGAAGTTAGGCTTGGGAAGAAATGAGAGGTGGAGGGAAGATGTTTTAACATTTGGCTTTATTTCTTATTAGCTTACTCAGTTTTGATTGGTAATAAATTAAACTAATTTCCCCAAGTCAAGCCTGTTTTGCCCATGATGGTATCTTGGGAGTGATCTCTCCCTGTCCTTATTTCAACCCATGAGCCTTTTGTTATATCTTCTCTGCCCCTGGCCAGCTGAGGAGGGGAGAGACAGAGCAGCTTTGGTGGGTAGCTGACACCCATTCAGGGTCAACCCATCACACATTAGGTTGTTTCTTTGGGTTTGTTTTCTTTTTTTCCTTCTCTTTCTAAAAAGCAGAAAGATTGCTGTGGAAAGCCTTCCCTGCTCTCTGGGCTCAAAACTAATCTCAGTTATAATCTTAGTTATAACACCAGACAGGGAGGTACCACTTGAACAAGCTGCCTGCCTTGCTGCTAAAAACATACCTGATGAAAGTTATTGGCTCTGTCCCCTCACCCCGACATCAATGCAAAGGCTAATCTTATTTAAGTCTCTTCTAGCCTAGCAATCTCTTAAGGGGCTGAATACATGATTAAAAAACAGAAGGAAAGCAGCTGTCTCTTTATCCTTTCTTTATTATTCTGTGGTAGTTGATAGGTGTTGATTTCCTGGGAGTGTCATGGTGATGGAGGTTACATTTCCCTGTGTTGTTGGGACTCAGTGTTCAGAGGGGGGTTAGTTGAATGCTGCAGTGGGAGCTTTGGAGATGGAAAGAGTGAGTCTTATTTTCTGCAATTTCATCTGATGATGAAGGGCTGCCTTTTATTTGGAAACATGCAGCTAAAGGCCAAAAAACAGCTATCCAGTGTCAAGAAAGGGCTCTTTAATTACCTTTTTTCTTGTTTGGTGGGGTTGTTTTTGTTTTTTTTTTTTCCTTTCTTTCCCTGTACTCCACCAGCTGGTGGCCAGGGACATTTAAGAACGAGCTTAATTAGAAAGTCAAAAATAACCCCTAGCTTTTTCCTGCTGTAACTTGGTGAGTAAAATCCAGTAAGTATTGCAGGATTGTTCTGACTGTTCTTTCACTGCTCTCCCCAGTCCTCATTGCTTCATTTAAAACATGAGTTACTAAATTCTTATTAGTAAATTAGAGATGATTGTGAGTGTTGTGCTTGCATTTTGAGCTAGTTCTGACTGGCTGTAAGCCACAAGGAGTCTGATCCCTGCCGGGAAGTTCCCAGCTCTGCCAGTTGGGTTTCAGAAAAGGCTTACAACATTGCAGGTGTTGTAGGGACATTTTCTGTTCCATCTGCTGCCCTGCTGATTTGCTTGTCTAATTAAATGAGTGACAAGTGCAAGAAGGGTGTGGCAGTGAACAGTTTTCTGTCCTTTGTGTGTCCCACTTGCAGTGGCAGTGACTGTGAGACATCAGGAACACCTACTGTGCTCCTCTGTAGGTCCAGCTACCTTTTCTTCAAGTGTCAGGTCCAGGCAGCTTTAACTTCCGGCCCAAGAAATAACCCATGTCTGAGAATGGATTGTTCTGGGTGCCCTGGCAATACCTACAGCCAGTGGCACTAATCTGTTTGTGCCTCAATTTCAGCACCTGTAGACTTGGAAAAATTAATCTTGCAAGAAAGCAGGAGAAAGAAAGGCTGTTTGGAAAGCATTCCAAGTTGTTGTTTAGGTGAACGGAGGGACAAAAGATTAAAGGATGTCTCTTACTTCTGCTAAAACAGGCTAAATGCTCAAAACAAATTTCCACACATAATATTTTTGTTAAATGAAAAGCCAACAATAAACAAATAACTGTGACTCTGAATCTGTCTGGTTTCTGTTCTGCAGCCCTCTCCTGTGGAAGCTGTGACACAGACACAGTGCACTATTCAAGGAGCCTGATTCATGGAACCTGGATGTGTATTTTAGTAAAATCTCAGGTCCAAGTACCTTCAGCTGATCATGTGCTTGCATGCATACAAACTTGTTATTCTTTAGGCTAATTCTTTTAGGTTGGAAAGATCTGTCAGTGGTGAACTATGCCTTCTGCTACATACTTCACAAATTGCTCTCAGGCTGAACTCTTGGAGCCGAAACAGCCTTCCCCATGCTGAAAATAGTAATTGGGCTGTTCCCACTAACCAACCACAGGTAACTACTCTTATTTTGGAAAATGTTGTGGTTTCAAGCATCCTGAGCTATGGTAACATAGTTACTAAAATTCAAACTGTGTGAAAGTCAGGTATTTTAAGTTAGATTTGTGCTTTACTTTTTCCTCTGGGCACTAGATTTTCAAGCATCAGACACCTTGTATGAGTGATAACCATAAGCACACAAGTGTTACCTATTTCTGGGATCTGAAAGGGTGTTTTATTACCGTGCAGGACACAAGTTCTAGTACGACACTCCAAAGTAAACACATTAATGCTTCTCCCTTAGGGGTGTTAGCTCTAAAAGATCCAGTCTTATGGATGAAAAACTCTCTTCCCAACGCATTACTGGAACAGGTCATTATCCACTCCTTCCATACACCCTTCCTTCTCTACAGCTCAGTCCCAGGAGTGCTTTGGGCAAGCAGTGCACTCCAAGCAGGACCTGCCTTTCTCTTGCTTTGTGGCAGCCTCCATCTTTGCTGAGCATATTCTCTACCTCTGGTGATGCACCAGTGTCTGCTGGTGAGAGAGTTTCACTTCCTCATTTGGAAACCCTTCTACCAACATGAGCTATTGTTGCTTTTGTGCATGCTTTTGGTTTCCTTTAAGTTCTAAGCATTTTGAGGAAGGTAGATTGGATCTGATTTTTGGAGGCTCTAATCCAGTATCACTCCACTTGAAGACTTGCAGGAGAGATGAGCAGTAAGTGCTTCTGAAAGGCCAGGCTTCTCTTTTTATTTGTCTATAGAAAAAACTGTGTGTAACTACTGGAATAGAATTACTTTTATGAGATGTTGTCTCTTTACTTGCCTCAGCTTTGAATTTCCTGATTTCTGAGCAACTACATCTTAAAAGGCTGTGCGGAAATAGGGCTTCAGCTGAAAAAATATCCCAAAATAACATGTATCTGTTTTAGAACTGACTGAAAACCTGAAGATATGAAATTGAAATACACAGTACTTCAACCAACTCCAATTTCTCTATTTCCATTTGCAGTATAATAAAATTAAGCACTGTCTCATATAGTCTCCTATGCATTTCCTATGCCATTTGAGCACCTACAGGGAAAAATTACAGTAGTAGTAGCTTCCCTCTCCTCTTTGAGTGTTTGGAAAGGGGAACCCAAACATAAACATATTCCATTTACAACAGCATACCTGAGATGCAATTATTTTTCCAAATGTAAAGTGGTATCCTTCAAGGTATCTAAATATCCTATAGATTTTAAAGTACATTCTTTAGTTGTTCAGCAGTGAAAGTGGGCTGTTTATCATCTAAAAGTTGCTATTTGACACCTGCTAATGTAACTCACAACCTGAATTTACTTGTAAAATAATCTAAGTATTTTTGTTATGAGTTGACAATTAAAAAAAGAGGAGGGGGAAGAGGTGTCAGAGTGTAAAGTCTGAAAGGAGCATAGAATCATGGGATGCTTTGGGTTGCAAGAGTGCCAATAAGGTGCCATCAAGCTTTGGCCATTGCTGTTTAGGTGGATGGCATCTCTCAGTTTTTTTGCTGAGCCTCGATAAATGATGGATTTAACTTAAATTCTGTTTTATAAAGTCTGCCATGCTCTTTCTTGTCTGTAAAAATCCCAACAGTGATTTTTCCCGAGTCATTTTGTCTTTCTAAAAGAGACAGAAGCACAGAAATTCAACAGAGACTGTTGAATTGAAAGAATGCAAAGTTCCCAATGAGACAGAAAATGTATTTCTCTAAAAATGACCTCTAGCACTACATTTTCATAATCAAGTCCCTGAGTAGCTCATGTCCAACAGACCAGAATTTCCAAAGACACTATCAGAGATGGACGTATCAGGAGAAGTTAGGCACTCAAACACTTGTTATATACCAAAGCCCAGTGTTTACAGGTCACTGCTGTTCGTGGGGCCCCCAATTAACCCTCCAGCAGGGGACTGAAGCCACGTTTCTCATAACCTTGGCTGAATGCTGACATTGTTGGTGTCCTCTGTAAAATGGTGCCTTCTTTGTGGATGGCATGTGTTGTTGGATTAGGCTTGTCAGAGGAAGTCTCAGCATGAGGTGAGAGGGACGCTGAGAGAGCTTTTGCATGAGATGGACCTTGAGTCGGTCAGCAGTGCCAGGCCTCAGGCAGTTAAGCTGATACCGGCCCCAGAAGTGTGCAGTCTGTGCCTGGACACGCAGCCAGAGAGGAGTTCAGCCCCCTGTAAGGTGCAGCAGGGGTTTTGTGAAGGACAGTGGGACCAAGGGATGGACACAATACCCATCAACAGTGGAGTGTTGGGACGCTACCTTCTCCTTGTGCGTTGAAATATCAGTGCAGAAGAGTCTCTTACTATTATATTTTGATTTAGGAACATAGAGGAATGAGGTTAATGCATTTATACAACATTCCTGGTGAAAATATTTTAAGACAACCTTCTCTGTGTAACTATCTTGACTCTTCCCAGCTCCTTCAGTTAGAGTCCGCACCAGCGTGAATGCAATTTCCATGCATTGTTTCAGTCTGGAAATGAAACAATTTTCATTAATGGAAACCTGGTTCTCAAGCAGAACAATTAGACCCACTTCAGGTTGAAAAAAGATAAAAGCATGCTAATTTGGATGGAGGACTCTTCTTTCAAGGCAGCCAATTGAGTCATCAGCCAGCCACCCACCTGACTGTCTAACAGGTAATTAGGAGATAGTCCTCTTTTTGTGTGGAGCGTGTGCGTAAACCTCCACACACTGGTGTCACTGCCCATTGAGACTTCCAGGGGAAAGAGCTAGGCAGTGGCAAAAGAGTCAGGAGAGCACGTTTGGCAGACGGTGCCCAATGAAGTGACTTCTTTTTTTATTTAGCTTATTATTTTTGTCTTTTCAACAGCTACCTGAAGTTTCTGACAGTAAAGCCGTCATGGCAGACCTGGGCTGCAAAAAACCCAGCGACTGCACCGTCTCCAGGCTCCTCAGTGTAGTGGAGAGTGAACTCCGGGCTGGGAGAGACAAAGGTGACCCCACGGAGAAACAGCTCCAGGTTGTCTTGGAGGATGCAACGCTCTGGCAGAGATTCAGGGAAGTCACTAATGAGATGATCGTGACCAAGAATGGCAGGTGAGTGATCTGCTCAGTGCTGAGGGCTCAGTGGAGGTGGCAGCCGGGGGGTTAAGCTCTATGATAATAAATTGTGTGCGCAGACTTGAGGGAACTGCAATGAGCACACCAGAGTTTTTAGGGGACTGCAGCCTTGCAGTCCACTAAAACCAGCGTATGAACAAGATGGGGTGACCCTGCTTCTTTTTGGTCACTGCCAAACCATTCCTCCTATGAAGCACGCTGGAAAAATGTATTGACTAACTTGTTATTTCACAAAAAGGAAACTTTTGCAAGGGAGTAGATGGTACCTCTCAAAAGCTTTGGAATGACTTCTTAGGCTAATAATCTTCAGTCTATATTAGCAAATCCTGACCTGTACACTTCAAATTACTGTACAGAAGTAGATTGGTGTTGTTATCTCCAGCTGCAGTTCCCATCCCTCTGGCCTTGGGTATGAACAGCTTGTACGAGCAGTCTGTGCCAGAATGGGTGCAATAAAACTGTGCCCTACGTGCTCTGTATGTAGGTACAGTCGGAATTGCATGGTCCCAGAGTTGTTGCTACTGCCATTAAAAACAAGTATGGAATACTGCTTGGCTTACACAGTTTTAGAACGGCAAAATATTGTGGTATAAATGGATCACATGTCTTATTCTTTAGGGAACACAGAAAGGCACAGGAAAAGAGTGAAAAATCTGGCAAGAAGGATGCTAATTTTGAATTGGGCACTGGCTTGAAGAAGGCTCTCCACAGAGGTTCTGCTCTGAACTGGGCTGACAGCAGAGTCCAGCCCATAACAAACAAGCAGCTACCAGAATAAGATTTGCCAGCACAGTGGTACTAAAGTTTTTATTTAATGTATCCTTGCCAGCCCTCTGCTGCACCCTCCCCCCTGCCTGCTCCCTCAACATGCACACATTTCTTGTGCGAGACCTCTCAGGAGATCCACATAGGAGACAGGAATTAAAGAGATGGAGAGAAAGATTTACTTACATGGTGTGACTTTCATTAATTTTCCAGACTTTGATTTAGCAGAATTTGTGGATGAAATTACTGCTGACTGTAGCTTGATAAGGGACATAGGTGAAAGCAGTAAAAAGGAAAAATGAAGTCTCTTTTTGCTCTGCAAGGTGATTCTGTGGAGAGAACAGTTAGCTTCCCAAAGTACCCAGCTCTCGGTGTAGCAGTACCTGTTGCCATTCTGATTCCTCCTAATAACCTATACTGATAAAAATTTGCTGCCAAGATTCTCTTTATATTGAGAAGCTGCTTCTGCTTCATTTAAATTGCTTTCAAAACTGCTGTTAGGCTACAGCAGACTTCTAGGTGGACTTTCACTTGGTGTACAGTAGCTTAAACTGTCTCCTTAGCAGCATAAGTGACTAAAAATGAGGTAAGATGGGTTTGCCTCTGGTAATTAAATTGGTACCAAGAATCACACCTTACCAACAGGTTTTTTTTCAGTTTCTTTCCTTGCAGCTAATGAAAATCATGACTTTGTGGTGAT
The DNA here is from genome assembly GCA_020086605.1 of Lanius collurio. Lineage (NCBI taxonomy): Eukaryota > Metazoa > Chordata > Aves > Passeriformes > Laniidae > Lanius > Lanius collurio. The sequence continues at coordinate 32,930,500 of JACBWW010000006.1, forward strand.
ACTAGCTCTTTCTGAAATGTCAGGGTGAGTGTGTAGATAAAATCTTTTTTAAAAGAAATTTTTCGTTATCTGAATAAGCCTGGGTGTAAGCTGCCTGATTTTTTAATTTTAACTTATACACTCCTTATCAGCCTGATTCTACTCTTCCTATAGCCAGTGACATCTCCAGAAATGTCAGTGGGGACAGAAATAGGTTCTTTATGATCAAAGTACAGCAATCTCAAAATAAAAAATTACAGAAGTATGTCAGACAGCCATTTGCATTAATCCTTTTAACATAGTTACTGTAGCATCAGAGACTATGAAAAAGGATCTCTGCATTTCTGAAAGTATTTTTCATCAAAAAACACATCAGCACACCAAAATAAAGAAAACACAGACTGTGGCCTGAAGCAAAGCACTCTGAACAACTCCATGCTATTCAAAAGGAAACAAACTTGAGACCATTTTCCATGACTGCTGAGTTTTTCTCAGGTTCAGGATTCTTCAGTGACTGTCTCCAGACAGATTCTCGGTAGAAAAAATATTGATCTTATTCTGCTCCTGCTAAATGAGTACAACTAAATCATTCTTGCTGAAGGATAGATGAATGCTTTGAAACTGTTCTACAATGAAAGAGAAGAGCCAGCCTGAACTTTTGTGTGTGAAAACTAGAACAGTTGGTGTCGACAGACACATTATTAGCAAAGACCAGAAATTCAACAGAAACCTGATATAGGAGCATCCCAGAGAATTAAAGTCTAATTGATTAGTGATCCTCAAGTGTCATATTCCAGCATGCACAATTCTATCTGCTCTGAATCACCTCTAATTGATTCTGAGGGTCCCAAAATGTCACAGTTAGATGAACCAACTTCAGTGTTAATATATAGATATGTCTCTGTGGCTGTATCATGCTTCATTATGATAATCACCTGCCCTAGCAATATGCCTAGGGGAGATAGATATGTTCTGAACAGGATAGACATCATTAAAATTAAACCACGTGCTATATCACAAAATACATCCCAGTGGGTGCAGCTGATATGGTGGGAAACCATGTCCTATTTTACTCAGACTTACTGTATTCAACAGACACTTCAATATCAAATGCACTGTTGTTTGACTGAGTAGGTTTTCTCTCTCAGTGTTTATACCGTATTAGCTAGGCAGTATCCTGAGACTTTGCAATCCCTGTTATTGCCTGGAGACAGGGAGGTGCCATTGTTCCTCTCTGCCTATGGGGAGAACCCACAGGGAATCAGAGCAGGCAGCCATGAGTGGGGAAAGAAGCCCTTTCCAGGATTAAACACTAAAGCAACTTTACTGGTTACTGCACATTCAAGTTTGATATCAAACATCTCCCCGCTCAAGTGTACTACTCTATACTGTGGAGTAATTGTAGCAGATTTGCTCTAAATAAATTGAAGAGGCTGAAGTGCTCAGCTGTTGCAGCAGTAGAGGTCACGTGTGCACCTACCTGATCATTGAAACAAATGTTCTGACAAACAAATTTGGAGAAATCACAATTCGCCATGCTAGAAGACAGATTTTAGCGGTAAAGCCACTTAATCAGCAGAACAAGTTAGGTGGTAAGTTTTCCATCATTAGAGCCTGTACAGTCAAAACATGCTAGTCCAAGAGAGGCAGGGATTAACTGGGAGTGAAGCTGGTTAACACAGGGAAGTGCTCTAATCTTAGTGCTACAGGAGGTTAAAATTGATGATGACTGCATTCTCTTCTGGAATTGGTCTATAGGTCCTTTGGGGATAAACTTGAGCCTCTCAAATAAAAAGGCAGAGCAGCCTGCCTGCATTGTGGGCAGAGGAATTAACAATCTGCATGTAACACAAATAGCTCTGAGAAATCAAGTGAAATTAAATTTTCATGTGGATTAATTTTCCCCTCTAATTAAATTTCAGCTATGTATCTAAATGTGTTACTTTGAACATTTACTGGATGTAAGTGCTGGAAAGAGCAATGCATCCATACTTTTTATCACATCCCAGTTTGGCAGCTGGTGCATCCCAATCAGAAAGACACGTGTAGCATATAAATCCTTGACTATTTAAGTGTCTATTTAATTAGAAACATCATGGTTCACAGTACCCTGGGGACCAGTGACGAGTGCTGTTCCTCAGGGGTCACTACTGAGATTAGAGCTTTTCAATACCTTTGTTGGTGACGGGCACACCCTCAGCAAGTTTGCCAGCAATCCCCAGCTGTATGTTCTGGTTGACATGTGGAGGGCAGGGATGTCTTCCAGAGGGATCTGGACAGGCTTCACAGCAGGGCCTGTGCAAACCTCATAAAGTGAACTTAAAATACAGGCTGGGTGGAGAATGGGTTCAGAGCAGCCCTGAGGACAAGGACTCAGGAGTGCTTGTGGACAAGAAGCACAACATGACCCAGCAAGCCAAACGTGTCCTGGGCTGCATCCAGAATAGAGTGGCCAGCAGGGTGAGAGAGGGGATTCTCACCCTCTGCTCCACTCTGGTGAGACCTACCTGGAGTGCTGCATTCAGATATGGAGTCTCCATTACAGGAAGGACATCAACCAGTTGGAGCAAGTCCATAGGAAAAGCTGAGATAGTTGCAGCTGTTCTGCCTGGAGAGGAGAGAGAACTCACAGCAGCCTCCCAGTATCTAAAGGGGGCTACAAGAGAGCTGGACAGGGACTTTTTACAAGGATATGGAGTGATACAAGGGGTGGTGAGACACTGGAACACGTTGCCCAGAAAAGTTGCGGATGCCTCATCCCTGGAGGTGTTCAAGGCCAGATTGAATGAGGCTTGGAGCAACATGGTCTAGTGGAAAGTTTTGGGGACACCAATCCAGGGATTGGGACAAGACGGTCTTTAAGGTCCCTTCCAACCCAAACCATTCTATGATGTTTTCCTCAATGCTGCACTGACCCTGTATCAGCAAGTATTAATACTAGATTAAAAAACCTCAAATTTCTCAAATTCTGTCTTTTCGTGTCAGTAGAAGGTGCTGAATGTATACAGCAAAAACTATTATAAAGGTATCCAGGAAGGTGAGTGGGATGTCGTGGGAGACTAATCATTAGCAATTTGCATTTGGGTGTCACTAGAGCATATGACTGCAGGGCCAGAGACCTCCAGTGTCCTTCGAGACAGCCTGGAGTTTCAGCTCCTGTGTCATATATTTTGGAAGTCTTGTACAGCTATCTAAGCCTAGAGAGCTACCTTACCTTAGCCCCATGGCCACAGACCTCAGGCCATTCCTCTGGTTTCTTGGTGTACCTTCTCTGTACCCACAGAGAAAAGGAGCTTGAAGATACCTTGGCCTGTCCATGAGAATGTGGCATGGAGAAACGGCAGGTGCCAGGAGAGGTCAGTATGGAGCTGTCTGGGGCAGGGAGGCCTGTTACTCATGGAAGAAGAAAGTAGGAGGTGATATGTAACAGCAATTCCCTATATTCCTTGAAAAGCTACGAAACTCAATGTATAGGATACCTTTTCTGGGAGACCCCTCTGTTCTGCTATCCACAAATCATTCCCAGTTCCTGAAACTGTTAGAGCCCTACTAGCTCTGTTGCTGAAGATTTTCAGGCACTGAGGTGCCAATTGAGAGCTGTGTGGCATCGATCACAAGCACTGGGACACATAGAAAATCACTGAAAATCAAACTGTGAGCTCCTGCAAATCTCCTTTACAAAAGGAAAAAAAAAACAATAGTAAAAGGGGATTGAGAAAAGCTGGCATTGGACCTCTAGGCACAAAAGGAGCATTTTCCCAAAACTAAACAAAGGCAAGATTTCAGTTTTAAACACACGAGATGGTGGAAGGCTGTTTAGAAGTTTAGAGCTTGTGTGTAAGATGGAACTAAAAGCAAAAGAACATTGCGAAACTGTGAGGTCAGGGAATATGGAAGTACGGGACCAAATTACTGGAGGAACTGCCGACTGCAAGGTCTGATGTCAAGGGTGGATGGAAGGAAGGGAGCATGGTTTTTTATACTGAAATAGTCAGTGAGCATCTGGAAACAAACACTGAGGAGAATCTTTCAAGACCAGTTTCCAGTGGTGTCCCCCTTTTTTGTTTCTTTGGCCAGGCGGATGTTCCCTGTTTTGAAGATCAGCGTGTCAGGCTTGGATCCAAATGCCATGTACTCTTTCCTGTTGGACTTTGCTCCGACTGATGGCCACCGCTGGAAGTATGTCAATGGAGAGTGGGTGCCAGCTGGGAAACCAGAGCCACCAAACCACAGCTGTGTCTACATCCACCCAGACTCTCCCAACTTTGGGGCCCATTGGATGAAAGCTGCCATTTCCTTCAGCAAAGTCAAACTTACCAACAAGCTCAATGGGAGTGGGCAGGTATGGCCTGATGTTTCCACACCACCTCTTGGCTTCAATTGCAAGCACCTACCAATCAAGAAATATCAAGGGTGCATTTATGTAATTATAGAAGCCCTTAAAGGCCTCTTCACCCACAGATGCCAATTATTCTCTGGAGGCCAAATGTAAACAGGGATAAACAGGCCTTAATTGGCACTTTCAGATTTTAATGGACTTCTTGATGTTAAGAGAGACAGAGTGCTGTGGTTTACTTAATCATCAGGGGTCTTTTCAGAGTTGGTCTTGTGTGCTGGGGATTTTTACATAGGACTTCAGAGAAAGGGGGGAAAAATGGTCACGGGTATTAGGTTTTTGTTGTGTTCCCCAATGTTGTGTGGTGTAAGTGGAATGTTGGCAGGAGTCAGATGGCAGAATAAAAGGCTGTTCCTAAATGAAATAATTACTATGTCTGCTTTTGCATCATGATAATTATCAATATTCTATTGAATCAGCTTTGGCCTTTGGAGAGAAACCACATGTACCAGAAATAAGTGACTTTCTCTTTGAACCCCTTGCAAATGCAAACAGGAAAATTAGTTTGTTTCATATTTTATTTTTGATGATGCATCTAAAGGCAAAATGTTGCACAAGACCTTTTGTTCCCTTGTTTGTTTTGTACAAAACTCCTACAGTGGATGATACTTATCATCCTAGAATCAATTTCTTTCATGTAAATGTTATACGTTGTCTATCTATCATTTTCATTAGGTTTGTGAGGTACCTCTGTAAGCTTAGTACTCTAATGAGGTAGGAAAATATCTCAGGTTTTACAGATTGGAGAACAGGAAAATAATCTGGCTTTTCCTATGTCTTACATGGAACCAGCACACAAGAATTATTGTACAGCATAGAACAGGATTTGAATTTGCAAATGCTTGTCTTGTATCTAGGACCTCAGAAAAGTCAAAAGCCTCAGAAAAATATGCAAGGGGGAAAAAGAAGCTAGAGGAAACTTGGAGGGTCAAAGAGTCCCTGAAGAAAAAGCAGGGCAACACTGTATATAAAAATATATGATGGAGAGGAAAATAGTAGAAAGCAGGGGAGGAAAAGCCATATGAGAAACAGAATCCAAACCAAAGTCACTAAATAACAAATAACTGAAGCTCCTCTTGTTTTCCATTGAAATCTTGACCACAGAGTTAAAGTAAAGCATGTCCCCACTTTGTGCTTCAGCTGCCCCTTCTGTGATGGTATTAGAAAGTAATTATGCTAATAGCTGTGTTCTTTCTTTTATATATATACATATATATATATATGTATGTATATGTATGTAGGTAGGTATACATCACTTTGCAAAGTACAAATTTTAAAAAAAGGTTCTTTTTCTTGCACTAGAGACAATTAAACAACCTAATAGACTTCCTGGAATCAATGCTATTCACAGCTTTTGGTGCTAGATTAGATGCTCTGCCAAGACTTGATTACATAAACTTCATCTTGCCCAGAGAGATGACTGGGTGAATGCCTTATCTTCCTCCTGGCACCTTTTCTGTGGGTGGTTCTGAATCTTCCAGACAGCAGAAGCAGGGCAGGGAGTGCCTCGGAGCTGTTTCAGCAGCCCCTTAGTGCAGTGGAAGGCCGGTGGTTTGAGGGCCATAGCTGCTAACGCAAATCCTCACCGATGCTGCTGCATCCAAAGCCTCAAATACAGTCCAGTGAAGTCTCATTGTGTTCAGCCCTGTGGTTTTTGCAAGGGAGGAAGACACCTGCCCTCCTGCTTCAGCAACTGCTGGCTGGGGAGGTTCAGCAGTGACACCTGCTCTGTCACAGAGCCAAAGGGTGGCTGTGAGATACCAGAGTGGCACTGGGGGCTGTCTCTCTGTTTTGTTTCCTGCAGATAATGTTGAACTCCCTGCACAAATACGAGCCCCAGGTACACATAGTTCGTGTGGGAGGCCCTCACCGGATGGTGATGAACTGCTCCTTCCCTGAGACCCAGTTCATAGCTGTGACTGCCTATCAGAATGAAGAGGTAGGCGGGTGCCACACTGTGCTCTGGTCACCAGTGATGAGATCTGTTAGAAGCTGATTAACTACAAGACCAGCTTGCCTGTTTCTTATTTCCCCACCAGTCCCATGCAGTGTGACATTCCATCCAGTCTAATATTCTGTCATTTCTCTGCAGTGGAACATTGACTAATCTAGTGTCTGGCTCCAGTACTAAGCCAGGCTTAGCTTAATATCCTGCCACAGCTGTTCCAGACTGGTCCATCTGTCCTGGCATCCCAATCCTTTACTGGAAAAAAAAAGCCAAACAGCCCTACAGCCAAGCCCAATATCTTTCTCCAGCAATAACTGATAATTATAACGATAACCCTGTCTCTCCTTGTTCCCTATAACACATATAACTGCAGAACAACACAATACTCCATGGGAAAATTTCTGCACTCGAGGGATGCCTTGGATTGTAAGAATTGCTAACTCTTGTGCCACATCCCTTAGCTAAAGTTGCTGCAGATTTTATTTGTACTTGATAGGAACTCAGTGTTTAAACTCTGTTGGAAGGGTCCACCATTCCACCAGATTTGCCAGACCAGCTCATGCCGGGCTGCCCCAATTTGGTGTTTTGTCTGTGGTACTGATCAGTACACAGCAAAGCTGTCTCCTACCCAGCCCTGGAAAACATAATGTGTGAGTATATATTTTAGGCTAACCCAGGCAGTTCCACACAGATTACTCTGGAAGATGTTTTGTCAAGTTTCTGTTTCAAATTGCCTTCACTAACATGCCTTGTTTTCTGTAAACTCAAGATAACAGCTCTCAAAATCAAGTACAATCCCTTTGCCAAAGCCTTCCTGGATGCAAAGGAAAGGTGAGTTCATCTTTTTTTTTTTTTTTTTTTTTTTAATCCAGTAGCTTTTTGTTGCTGATATGATTAAAACTGTGACATCACCATATGAAAGATAAATAACATAACTGAAGCATCTTTCTGCTCTCTTAAATCCAGAGTCACACCAATGATATTAGTGGGGAGACTATTTAATTATTACAATAGGTACTCAAGTGGGTGAATATGCTCTTGGGGATCCTAGCACTTATCTCTGTCTATACAGAAAGCCTGAAATGAGAGAGTGTGAACTTCCCCAGTAGTTCACACATACCCTGCATGTGTTCACTACATTGTACTCACACTCCAGTGAATCCAGGGAGAAAAACTGTTAACTGCAGGCATCAAAAAGCATAGCTGAAGTTAAATTGCAGTGTAATTGTAGTGTAACTACACTGCTGTTATTAAGCCTGTGTGATAATATATGATGTGTTTAGTAAAGGTAAGATGTCAGAGATGCTCCCATCAGAAATTAATTGTAGTTTGTCTTCCGAAATTTTACTTGCATCACCCATGTTAATGCAGAGTGGCATGTAAATGATGTATTCCAGCCCATAATTCCTAACAAATTTTGTTTGGACCTGCTTTATTTTCTGACATGTGAAGTGGCCCATGTACCTGCAGGAGAATTTGTATGTCCTTTTGTTCCTCTCACCACTTAAGAATCTGCTGTGTCTCAGTGTCAGGGTTTCCAGCTGGGGAAGGGAGAATGCTGCGTTCAGCTTGCCTGCAAGCAAGAATGGTGCCCACTGGTAGATTTAGAATTCCAGGTTCAGCTCCCAAATATGGCACAAACTTAGGAACATTTTTGTTTATGTCGTCAAGCATAAGCTCCTGCTTCCTTTATGGCAGAACAGGTCTACTGCTGCCTAGCAAGTGGTTAAAGAAGAGGGATTTCCCTCCTTTTTTATTCACTTCTCCAATTTTTTACAGAGTAGTTCTGGTTATAACTTTTGTAATTTCTCAATGAGAACACTGACTACAAAGTATTTTGCTTTTCAGAAACCATTCTAAGGATGCTCCAGAAACAGTCTCTGAAGGTCAACATATGACATACTCTCACTGTAAGGTTTTTATTCATGTCAGCTGCAAGTTTTGTGAGACATGATGGGTGCTGGGAACCTGGACCTTGCCTAACTGGTTCATACTGATCACTTACTGAGTCCTGAACTGTGCTCATAGAGAGGGACCCTTTAAAAAACGTAAGAAGATTGAAGAGACCTCACAGTATGAAATAATGTGAGAGGTCCTGCAGAGGGATCATTTTCCTTACAATCCAGTTTTTCACTATTAAAAGGAATCTGGAATTAAGATGATATAAGACTTTTTAGGGCTTTCTCACCCCTCCTTTTTTTTTTATTTGTGAATATTCTTGTCACCTATACAATTACCTTTTATAGGTAAACAGGTAAAAAAATGAGGGGGAGCAGAGGTTGCATTTGCTCTATTGCATTTGCTCTATTCATTTGTTCTTTAATGTTTGTGACATTTTCTGATTGCTTTCTGGTCTTGCTTTTAGGGTTGGTGGATTGGGAGGCGGGTGGAGGGTTGGTATTTTTTGTCAGTTGTTTCACAGACCAGTATCTTGGAATCTGCTTGGTATTTCAGAGGCACAGCTGATTCTGCAAGGAGGCTGGTTATTTCTTGTCTTGTGGCATTTTAATGCAGCACTTGTAATAGTTTTATTCTCTCTTTTACCTCGAAGTGGGTGGCTGGTTGATTTCCAACCCAGATCCAATGTGTGCCTCGGGAAGCTCGAATTACCAGTACAGTGGACCTTTGCCTCTGCCCGCTCCGCACAGCTGCGAGAGATACTCAGCCCTGCGAGGCCATCGGGCTGCTCCGTACCCACCCTCCTACATGCAGAGGAATCACTCCCCTACAGGTACTCCTGGAGCACTGCTTTGCTGCTCTGCCTGCCTGCCCCTTCCTTGGGTTAGCACAAGCACTGGTGCAAGCAGGAGCTGAGGCTAGGAAAGGGCATGGTGAGTCTGTAACAACCTGCACAGAGCCCTTCATGCACCCAGTGTGACTGAGGCAGCAAAACAAAGAGGTGCCAAGAGCTGGGTGCACTGTTACTCATAAACCAAAGAGTATGATCTTGCTTTATCTACAGCTTCCAGTTACACAAAAAGAGCATTGCAGGTCTTCTTTCAAAATCCTGCCATTAAGCAGTTGAGCTCTCAAGTCAAAGCAGCTCTCAAGAATATGGTAGGAGCTGATGTGACACAAAGGCATTTTGGTATGGACAGAACATCTTTAAAGTCCCTTTCACTTTCTATATCTGGGTGCAGAGTCTCAGAAACTGATTCTACTTTGATCAGAAGAAGTTGGTTGGAAAGAAGAATAACAATAAAGTGATCTGCTTGCTAATTGCAATTTAGCAAGAATTCCTGTTTAATGGAAGTATTTATCATAGAATGGTTTGGTTTGAAAGGGACTTTAAAGATAATCTTGTTCCAACTCCCCTGCCATGGGCAGGGGCATCTTCCACTAGACCAAGTTGCCCAAAGCCCCATCCAGTCTGGCCTTGAAAATTTCCAGGAATGGGGCAATATTTATAAAATTTTATTAACTATTTTAGCTCAAATTATAAGGAACTCTGTATCACAACATTGCCTGACATATGTCAATTAGTAATTAAAAACTATTAGTCAGAGTTGCAAAAATGCCTGCCTTATGTCTGTCATGCTGTACCTTCTCGTAAGTCACACCTGAAATTGCAATGGCACCTTGCTACTCTCTTAATGAACACGGGAATTTTGTCCTTTTACCATGGCTGGTAGTTTTGTCCTTTTACCTGTGGCAAGGGACCTCATGATCAGATTGCTGCCTTTAGCCTGCCCAAGTTCTGTTGTCTTAAGACAATGCCTGCAATAGTCACTGAGGATTTGTTTGTTACTTTTTTTTTTCCTCCCTAAAGTTAATTTGTTGGAGAGCTCCAGCAATAATCTTCAGGTATTCTCAGGACATGACAGCTGGACTTTGCCATCCTCTCCACATGCTAATTTGCTCTCAGTGCCACACACAAAGGGAGGTGCCAGCCCTGGACCCAGGTAAGGTCACAGGAAAACTGCTGGTATGAGGCATATGAAGCTTGTAGGACTGCCTTGGTGATTTGTCCTTTGTCCCAAACTTTAATTAGTCTCTAGGATTTGGAATGTGTCCGAAGTGCCCAATTCAAGATTCCTGGGCAGATCTTTCTGACAAGCTAATTTTCTTCTGCTCTTAAATCTGTGGGAGCTTCTTTATTTTTCCCCAGCACTACTGAAAACCAGGATCTTGGAACATCCACAAAGAACTCTGGTCTCTACAATCTGTGAGCATTTTAAAATCAAATTAATTCTCTCCATATATTTCTCACTATTATCCTGCATGAAATGAAGATCCTATTCTAGGAGTAGATGGAATTTAGACCTAGAGAATCAATTAATTATCAAATATTTTCCCTTCTTTTCCCTAAAAGAATGCAAAAACTTCTTCTCTAACTTCTGTGCCAGGAACATGAGATGCAATTTCAAATGCACTGTTATCTGATTTGAGTAGGTTTTCTTCTCAATGTTTATACCATAGCAGCTCGGCAGTATCCTGAGACTTTGTGACCTCCCTCTCTAGAAACTCTTTCAATTCAGTTCCTGAGATGGGAAGAAGAGAAGTCACAGAGGCACATAAAAAGATCCTTGAATTTTGAAACCTCACATATACTTGTACATTTCTCTCCATGCCTCCCTCCGAGGTCACCAGGTGTGATGGTTGTTGGTGAATTTTCACTTAAGATCTTCAAGGCTGATCTAGTTCGGTGACTTGATTTGAATAGCTGCCTTTGAACAGATAAGGAAACTGACTTTCTTGTGGCAAGTCTTATGGGCTAAATGCTAAATTCTGGCAGGGCTAAATGCTTTGAAACAAGTCACTCAATCTGTGCTTTTTTTCCAGCCACTACCCTTGCCTGTGGACAGTGAGCAACAGCGCTGTAAATGTTGCCAACGCAGGAAGCGAGGTGAACAGCAGCCCTCCAAGCATGCTTTTAAGGGGTAATGTTCCCTTACCTGCTGCACCATCAGTGCAAATCCCCCTGCAGGGAATGGTGTCTGGCAGCATGGAAGCACAAGGGGAAGGCACTCTCGCCAGACTGTCCGACTCTGCGTGGACATCCTCACACTCCTTTTAATGGACAGGCAGTTCCCGAGGGAAGCTCAGCCAAACAAGACCGACACAAATGGCAAATGATCCCTGAGGAGTGCAGTGCAGAGCAGAAAAGGATTGCATGCAGGAAAAGGATTTCATTGCTTCCCATAATGTACCTTTTGTGTGCCAGTTAAGCCAAAATGCAAAGGCTGGAAATATTATAGGAAGCAGCTTATTACTGTAACTGTTATGCATCATTCAGGATGATGTCCAGAAAGAATCATTTTAGTTAGCTTTGCTTCTGTATCACATTAAAAATGGTCAAAGACGTGGGACTGAGTGAAGTAGACATGGCAGATGGGTATTCGCATGTCATTCTAGAAGTTCTTTCTTGTAACTAAAGCCAAGCCCAGGGAAAATTGTGAGCAAGTTTGCAACTGATCATTTGAAGGGACAGGGCTGCTTTAAAGGCTTTCTGAAACTCTTACATACAGGCTTTCACAATACCTGAAACTAAACCCCTCAGGAGAAGAAATTAGTCTGCCATCCTAATGCCACCTGTATACAGCATTCTCTGTCCCCTTCCTTTCTCCAGCTGCTGTTTGCTGTGTGTGTGCCATGGGTGTAGTGGTACACTCAAGCTGCAAAAGTGGTTGCACTGTAGCAGCAGGGTGAAGGGCAGCTAGTTTAGCATTTAGAGTCTGATGTTACAGTCTTTGAAATGCAAAGTTCCAGTGTTTCCAATATGTGCCATTTTTGAAAGGGTGGAGAGAAAAATTATAGAAAAAATATTCAGCTTGCATTTCCACTTTGCTTCAGATATACAGTACAAATAAACTATGAAGATGTGGTGTATTATCTCCTCAGTGCCTTTCCAAGGTATAAACACACACTCAGTCTTTCTCACCTAACAAACTCTGAGCTATTTAAAGCAGCTCTGTCAGAAGCAAGATGACAGAACAGGAATTTTCGATTCCTTGTCCAGTTAAGGTGTGTATGCTCCTGGGCATTGTATTTTACATCTTCACACCTGATTCCCCTCTCTCTGTGTCTCCTTCAGCTTCTATTTTTAGGCTACAGCTTTTCCCATCCTGTGTGAGTGTACAGCATTTAGCACAGTGGAGGCCTGATTTTGTCTGGGATTTCTAACCACTACTGTGATGCAAATAACAACAGCTATCCCCCAGTCTTCCTTGTCCTTTCATGTACCTCCTCAGGCAAGCCCTATCAAATTCTCAGAGAAGAGTGCTGCTGTTTGATTTCTATAAAGAAAAAATTCCAAGCTAACTCATGTAGATATGTCCTTGTATAATGAAATGCCCAGCAGCAATTCAGGTCTGTTTAGAGTCATGTGCATTAATTGGGGACAATCCTCAGCATAGAAGAGGATTCTCCAAAGCTCCTGTGAGCTGGTGTCTCTGCTTCTGCTAGGTACAGCATCATTCCCTTTGTGAATACTCATTTATTGCATACAGACTCTGGGAGCAACATTTTCTTTTGGGTAGACATTAGAGGCAGCAGCAAGAGGAACCTTTTGATTCAGGTTGTCAAATGTGCATGTATCTGGTGAACTCAGCAAGCATCTGTTTGATATTCTATTACCTGTCCCTGAACCATCCCCTTAAGTTGCTCTCAGAGTTAAGCATTTCCATGCCTTCCCCATCTGGCTTTTCAGATTTGCAGGCAAGATCATGTGCCAGAATGGACTCATTAACACTGTTAGTTTTGCTGACTTGTGCTGCAATCCCCCAAGATCAAAGTAATCAAGTTGCTTCAGATGTGCATTTTTATTGCTAGAAGCATTGGTCAAACAAGAGTTAATAGAGTGCAAAAAGCTCTGCATCCTGCTATCAGTCTAATCCTTGTCAGTCCTGACTGTAAATCTGCCTTCCCACGTTCTGACAAAAGCTTGGTGATGAGTTTCTCAATGTTGTGTTTCTCTACCTCGCAGCAAGAAATGTAGGTAGGTGCTTCTCTCAAAAATAACTCTGCTTTACAGATGAGGTTTATTAACTAACTTATGCTACCCTCTTCTGGCTGTTCAGCTCCCCACAGACATGCCATACACAGTCTACATAAGATACTAAAAAGCAGGCAGTTCTCTGTGTTCCAGGACTTGCAATGCTTCCTTCATGGTTAACGTGTTGGATAATTTCTTATCCCATATACTGCATTACAGTAATACAAGAGTGATTATAAGGTGTTACACAAACTGCATTTTTATTACAAAAATGAACAATGTAGGGGAACATCTAATTGGCTTTCTTGATAGTCCCATAGGATTGAAAGAATTAAAAAATGGTCAAAATGAACAGGCAAAGTAATTTTTCTTTCTTTTCACTGTAAAAGCAGCCATGACTCGTGTCACAGGAAGGGAAAAGTTCTGAAATTTTGGAACTGAGCTATGTCTTTGTCATTGCAGACAATCTGATTTAGCCCAAGCCTGAGAAATGACACAGAAAGATAAAATTACCCTTGGTTTGCTCACTCTCTTGGTCCCATCTCAGTATAAGTTGGTATTTGGAGCCCAAAGCCCCAGGCTTGAGGACAGCAGGGAGTATGCTGATCTTGGGTTTCATGTTGGGGAGTCCTGCAAGGAACAAGGAGTTTGACTCAATCCTTATGGGCTCCTTTCAGCTTGAGATCTGTGATTCTGTTCTATGATTTTGGAACTTGGTAAATGATTTGGGAACTGCTGTCTGGTTTGGACAGGTTACTTCTAAGCAGCGGAAGCACTGGAGAAATATTTTGCTAACTGTTCACGAGAAAAACTGCTGTTCCATCTTCACAGATCTCCTTTCCCAGAACAACGGACTTCCCTACAGCGCAGTAAAAGGCTGGATGCCGTCTGCACTGTTCTCCTTTGCGGGGCAGATTCTCTTAACTGATTCTCTTAACTCTTATCTGTTCTCTTAATAAACCATTACTGTGGATTTGGGTTTGCACTGATAGTTCACTCCTTTCTCAGCAGATTTCTGCTTGCCATTAAACCCCATACAATGATAACTTCTGAATGAGTCTTTCATTGGTTGTTGTAAACAGTAACTGAAATGGCAGCATGAAAAGAGAGAACAGAGTCCTCTCCCCAGTTTTTATATGTTTTGACAAAGTCACTTCCTGACTTTGTGGAAAAGAAATACACTAAAAGACTGGAATAGCACTTCTGAGGTCTTCAGGGTAGATGCTACTACCTGGTATTAATGAGAGTTTGTAATTTTTAACATAATTTGATCATGAAGCCTACATGTTAGGTCTTTGTCCTGCCAAAAGCAATGCTGGCTGTGTGGCTGGTACCCCTCAGGCCTTCCCCTGCGACAGCTAAGGGGACAGGGCTTGGGAACACAGCTCCGTGCAAATCGCCATGTTATTAGAGGAAGAAATCCTTTATTTTCAATTTCTGCAGGGTTTTAGCACTGTACCCAGCTACTAAATGAGAGGCTGAGAGGTGATTTGTGCAACACTTTATCAAGGGTATTAAAAAAGAAGAGAAGGGAAGTGGCTAATGAAAGCAAAAGAGCTACAAGGTAAAAAACCCCGTAATGTTAGGACAACCTGGTTGCCTCTGATGCTGCAAGTCCTGCCTCGTGGTCTGCAGCTGTCACAGGGCCTCAGTGTCCCTGTCCCGGGAGCTGGGCAGGGTGGCTGGGAGCCTGCCCTTAAATCCTTCCCGAGGGCTCCAGCAGCCCTTGGATTGGGGCTTGTCCTCAGCGTTCCTGTCCTCTCCTGCACCCCTCTCCCACCAGCCTGAGGCAGGTGCCTTTTGTCCCAGGCTTTTCCCTCACTGTTTATTTCCCTGGCACTGGGGCACAGGTCTCCCAGGAAGGCAATGGCTATGCCCAAGGAAGTGTGGAGCAGCTCTTCCCTCAGAGCCCACACTTCCCCAGACAGCTCCCTTTGTAAGCCCGAATGGAAGGCTGATGCCTGCCGGTCTCTGGGCACTGTGGTGCAGCCCGCAGGGTCTCATCCCAAAAAGTCACCTCTCCTATGAGAAGAACAGCAGGCAATCCTTTAAATTGACAAGTTTATTGAATGGGAACAATCAGGGTCTCCACAGCAAGTTGCCCAAATCCCCTGATGAAAGGCCTGCGCTAGGTACCTGACCTCCGTCAAGCAAAGTGGTCAGAGACACCAAAATTCCCAGGGTATTCTTTTTTATACCCTCCCTGGAGTATCACCTCTTTCCCCAAGAGTCCTTCCTCTTGAGGTGAGTTGATTGGAGGATATTGGCTCGTTGTCTTGGCAATTGGTCCATCCAAATG
This sequence comes from Lanius collurio, assembly GCA_020086605.1. NCBI lineage: Eukaryota > Metazoa > Chordata > Aves > Passeriformes > Laniidae > Lanius > Lanius collurio. The sequence continues at coordinate 32,946,056 of JACBWW010000006.1, forward strand.
GAGTGATGCCAGTGCATCAAATGATTGGTTGTTCTTCTTGTCCAATTAAGACTCTCGGTTTATCCCTTTTTTGTAATTTCCCTGATGTCTCCCCTTTTTGTAGAAGATTCCACTTGTTCCTGTCAATCGTTCTCAATTATTCCACCCCTAATGCTAATACAGAGAATGAGCCTCATGCCACCCCCTTCCAGAACCCCACACCACAAACCCCAACAGCATCTCCTATAACATATCCCCAACTGAACATTGTTCCAAACTAACAACAAACCACAGCCTCCCACCCACTGCAAACATTCAAACCCTCAACTGCTTGGTCCTACAAAAGCCAACCCTCCTTGCTTATCCAAAACACCTGTGTTTCACTGGGTCTCTTTGGGAGATGGGCTGCTCCAGCCCATGCATCTCACTCAGGCCAGTGGAAGAGCTTAACATGCAGCTCAGGTGTTCTCTTCCGTGACTGTGGAGTTTTAGGGGAATTTCCCTATGCTTCCAGATAGGCAGAAAACCAGAGAGCAGATTAACACCACCTTCCTGAATTCTCCCATACCAGCCCAGATGTTTCCCCTGAGCCCACCAACACAGATGACCATGGCCCCGCCAGTTCAAGCTTAACTGCTACTCTCTGTCTGCCACACTGGGTGCTTGATCAGCGCTCATGTGTAGTTTTGTCGTGAAGCTGGTTCTGGGTTCCCATCCTTAGGCAGATCCTCTGCACAGCTCACTTGGGTTCTGTGTTTCTGTTTGCTCTTAATATGAGCACAGTGACAACTGCTAATATTTAACCTTTTTTTATATTTTGGCCATATATACTGGTTATACAAGTATGTAGGTTAAAAATAAACATTCTACATTTATCACACTGGTACAAAAATACATAATGGTTCTACCTAATTGTTGTAGCTATTGTGTGACATAGTCTGGTAGGCCTACAGCAACAATAAATAACACTGCTTACCACAGAGATGCTAATGCTTGCTATGCAGCTTGAAATGGTCTCATTTTAAGAAGTTATCAGAACATAAATTATCAGTGATTTTTATGGTGAGTTGAATGATAGGGTCAGTTTTAAAATGAAGAATTAATGAAACCAGCTGAGGTTATGAATTATCTGGACTGAAACCCTATAGTTTTCATAGAATCTCTGTAGGACTTTGTATAAATGACTTACAGCCTCATAGGTCAGGTGCCTGAGCATCTTTTGATTGTCTCATGAGCAGTGTTGCATCAAACATTTCCATTTCTTATCTGAAAACGGGGCATTTTGCCTTCCTCTCAACCTCTGTAGTGGAAGAACTGTGGGGTAGGAGTTCCTCTTACTGCACATACGTACAGCACTGGCAAAATCAGGCCTTGTCCTGCTGGGGCCTTTTGAAAATGTAATCTTACATGTAAAAAATATGTATTCTTGAATGTTCACCTATGACCAGCAGAGGCAGACTTAGTAGCACTGTGGTCTTAATACTCTAAAATCTCTGAGATGACCTCTGAACAAGACATCGTTGCTGTTCCAAAGACATGACTCCGAGAAGGAAGCAATGTGTCCAAGTAATCTGCTGTGGTGGATGGGGTCCCAGAAAATGTTTCAGAAATCTGTTTGCCAGGCTGTACATTTGCAGTGAAACCGAGGTAAAACTGTCTTCTGTTGTTCTAGGTTGCTCTGGAAAAAATCAGGGAAGCTTCCATGTAATTCACCTGACCTTTACTTTTGTGCCAAACCTCAAACTGATGTCAGATGGAGCCCTGGACCAGGACAGACTGTGGGCTTTGTGGATTGCACAGGGTGGCATCACCAAGAGTACCAACCACCAAGAGGATGGTCAGGTTTGGAGTTCATGTCCTCAGGTCACTGTGATCTCTGTGGCTGTATCTGGCACATCACTCCTAGAAAAGGAGTGAAGAGTCAAATTCCCCAAGCAAAGTGTGCTTGCTGCCTGCTGTAGCCTGTACTTACTGGATTTTACTTTTACTATTAGATTGCTTTTCAGAGAGGACATGGTAAAATACAAAATACAAAACTGTAACTTCTGGTGATGAGATATTTACAAAGCACCTAATTTAAAACACAAAAATAACCTGTGTTGTCAGATCTCTGGATTCACTAACAAGCTTTAATTGTCCTGACCAGCCTCACATGGAGCCTCCACCCACACTCCTGGAGCTTATTTAAGCTCAGCCCGAGGGCATTAGGTCCTAGCTAGGCTGTTTTAAGGAGTATGTGCTCTCGCTCTTTTCTTAAGCTGTTTTTGGACCTGATGCTCGCTGGGTTGTCGGTAGGATGTGCTTTCCATTCCAGTCCTGCCCTGCCTGCTGGGCTCAGCCGTGGTGGGTTTGTGCCCTGCTGCTGAGAGCCCCGCCTGCACTGGCGCAGCCCTCGCCTTCCCATCCTCTGCTTCTGCTGCCCGCGGCAGGTTTGTAGCTGTTTAATTTGTGTCTCGCTTTTATGTAATCCCTGCTGGTGAGTGAGGAGTTCAGCAGGGCAGTCTTGATCGTGCCCTGACCAGTTTCAAATGCATGCAGCTTTGTCGCTGGTATGGGTGTGGCACTTGAACCTGCAGAAGGGTGGCACACTTAAAATGTCCCTGGTCACAAGGTGTTGGCTGAAGGCTTCTGTTGTAGATGCTGCTAAAAGGCCCAAGTGAGGGCCATCCTGGGAAAGTATGGTTTTATTGGTCAAATCTATACTTTGCTTGGTAAAGAGGTTGTTCCTCACTTATATGGTGGTACTTGTGGAATATTAGTGGTCTTAGAGCCACGTCTCCAGGGCAATGCAGGAGAAAGAGGTATAAACCTCTTTTAACATCTCAGTGTTTCCTCTGCTTGTTTGAACTTGTCTGTTCAGATTCTGAACCCTTCTGAAAATGTACTGTCTCTCCCTGTATTTTTTTCTTTGTTTTCTTGATGTTTTTAGGAGAAACAGTAGGCCTTTAAGTCACAAATGCAGTGATAAATAACTGCAGTGTCTTAAATTTGTGTTTATTGATAATGTGGCAAATTGGGTGTGTATGTAAAGAGTTGAAGATTTTTCATGGCCAATATGTGTTGTTACTATTACTATGAAGTGCTGGTTTTGCCAAAATAAAATTTTCTTTTTTGGGAAAGGCCTGTTTTCATTGATATGATTTAATTGTTTCAGAGAGGTTGAAGTTGCTTAAAATGTTCAGAAGGAGGGCTGAATGGTACTATTGCAGTTTGAACTGACTTTCACTTTGTAATTCAGAATTGCTATGGCTTAAAAAACTAAAAAAGAGAAATTTATTTTGAGTGTACTGAACTTGTTAAATGGGCATCTTGGACATAATTTCTTTCTAGACTTGTCTAATACTCTCTGTCAATTTGGAATATGGTGTCTTCCAGATCGTTCTTTTGGGGCAGGAAATACATAAATAAATGTTAGTTCTGCTAGAACTGTATGATCTGCTAAGAATAAAGTAGGATTGTACTTCTAAAGAGTTGGTTATTTTTTAAAGTAACTACACACTCTAATTAGGAAGAACAAAAATCCATGTATTTTAAGAGTTTTTGGAAGAACTGTTTTAGAAACTATATAGGAACTATAAATTGAAAGAATAACTGAAGTGTATATACACATCTGCAAGTATTTATGCGTGAAGTTTCTCCTTTCTTCCAGCAAAGTGAAAACAGTTTAAAAATTATTAAATAAAGACATTTCCTGTAGAGCTAATACTTGCTTTGGAAGGAAAAAAAAAAACACAACAACCAAAGCAACAAACCAAAACCAACCACTATAAAAAATAAATCAACCAAAAATCCAAATCAAACCAAAGAGCTTTTGAAAAAAGTCTGCCTTTCTTTTGTTTATATATATATATATACACCATTGCAGACAGTTTTGACTTTGCTCTTTGGATGCTGTACCTCTAAATGTCCTATGTTCTTCTATTTGCTAGTTGTTCCAGAGGGCAGTATGAAATACAGAAGGTGCAGCTCTGCCTCTTGTCCAGAGGAGTAAGGCCCTGTAAGAGCAGAAATGTGGCAGTTTAACCAAGGTAGGTGTGAGTGAGAAGCCCTGCTCCATTTGAGTTGATTGTGTAACTTGGCAGAAGGGCCGAGCTGACTGGGATGTGGGGATCAGGGAATCAAGTTGTTCTGAGGCAAGCTTTCAGCTACTGTGAAATTCCACTGAGCAGAGCAAAGGGTTCACCAGCTGAGCATTTTTCCTTGGAAGCTCTAAAGTCTCCAGACCAATCAATTTTAGCCCTAGGACAAGCTGTGTGCACATGTGCCTATGGATAATCTGTATGTGTAACCCTTCCCCTAACAGTAGCTGGCAGACAGGAAACTGGACATGTTCTCTCTGAGGTTTTTGAATGTCCTCAGGTCCTCACTGTCTCCTCTCATAGAAGCTCCTCTCTACCCAAATAAATACCCAGGCAAAAAAATCCATTTCTGTAACATATGCTGGTCAATCAAACTAATTTTGCCCTGAAAAGTCTAGTGCACAAAAGGGACATGTTGCTTTTTAGCTGTTCTGTCAGCTTGCAATAAAATGTTTTATCAAGATATGCTCAAAGCTTTGGTTTGAGTCACCTTGAGCAGATTTTTTTTGTTTTATTTGTTTTGTTTTGCTTTTTACACTGTTTATAGCAAGAAATCTAGTTTCTGGAGCCTTTAAATGTATTCAATAATTTCTCTCTTAGAAAGGTTGATATAAATAGACAATCAGACTAGGAATGTAGAAAGGTCAGGGAGCTCCGGGAGCACGCTCTAGTCCCCTGCCATTGGAAGGAAAACATAATTCATTTTATTAACTCAGTGAGATTTCTTGGACTATTAATTGAGGCTTAGGACCTAGTAGGCTGTGGAGAAAAGGCTGACATTTAGAAAGCTTATTTCCAGCTTAAATGTGTTTATGGCTAATTTATAAATATTAGTTCTTGAACTGGTGCTGTCCTTTTGAGGAAATTATTAATTTCTTCTTTCTTTTTTTATGTGGTTTTGGGTTTCATGGCTGTTTTTTTTTAACTGCTGTGCTTGGCAACACAAATTGCCTTCTGAAGACAGTTTTACATTATGTCTCATTTGGTCTTTCTTCTGCTGGAAGAGGAGATGCTTGTTTTTCCCTCAGCTGCATATTCCTGCTGCTCCCTTTGTCCAGGCTCTCCATGCTGCAGAAGCAGAGTGAGCTCTGTGGACTTCTGATCTCTCTCATTTCAATGCCCAGGGCACTGTGGGACTGGGGCAAGTGGGACTCCTTTCTGATGGGCAGCTGTTGTCAGATCAGATTAAAAGTGTTTGGTAACTGCAATCCCAGCATTAATCTTGCTGCCCAACCAGGAAAAGGATTAGTTTTATTTTGCCCCATTCAGAATTATTTTGTTTTTCTATTGTTTTGTTCATCCTGGTGTTCTTTTCTGTGCTGACTCAGTTGAAATTCATCCATCCTGAACTTGATGAGCAGAGCTCTCTGCAGTATTTCAGAGTCATTCTTACTGCTATCTTGTATAGTGCCACAAAAACTACCCTTTTTCTTCTGGAAATACTTCAGATTCACCCTATGATCATGTTTGCCTATCTCACAGAAGGTAAGCTTCCATTTTGGGCAGCACTGATGCATGAGGCATGACCTTTATTTCCCCTTGCTGCTGAGGGGAACCTATGATTCGGGACTCCTTGCAGCTTTTACAGTATTATCAGAAACAGCCTGCTTACTGCTGTGAGGTTTTGCTAGATTACTGGTGCTTCCAAAAAAGCTAGAGCAGAGGAAAATGTTGAATAAGGGAGCAGATGCATTGTTAGTTACAAATTGTGAAATCCTGGTAGCACTTGTACTGACTTAATAGATGTGCAACAGGAGTCAATAGAGACCTTGTCCTTTCACCCAATGTCTGACTGACTTAATCAGGACCTTACATAAAATCTGATGTCTAACAGTTGAGCATGTGATTCATCCCTAATTTCAGTATGGAAGTAGGAAAACACAGGGGGAAGAAAAGGAGTGGGAAGTAGGAAATTCAACCTCCACAGTGTGCTTTATACCTGATGTAATTTCAGCCAGTGTTCACCTTGGCGACACAAAAACTTAACCATTGCATCCCATGTTGTAAGGAACCAGGTGATGTGTGAAATCAATTCAACCTGAAGAAAGGGGGTGCAGTCTCCTGCCCTAAATAACTAATTAAAAGCTATCATCTTGCATCCAACAGCAGTGACAGCTGCCTAATTGGATATTAAAAATGTGCCTGCCAGTCTTTGAAATGTACATGTTCGGTAGTGAGAACTGGTACTTTGGCCTTTGTACAGGATGTTAAAACCCAAGGGCTGATGTCTGAGATAATGTCTGAATGTGTAATGGCTTCTTTCTCTCGCTGCATAGGCTCCCTATCCCCAGCTTCTGACTCATGCTGAGGTCCCAGATTTTCAGCAGAAAGCCAGCTCATTTCTACACTTCTGCAGAATTCTATCCTGACTTTGCAGAAGCCTTGCTTACAGGATAGCTGTAAGTTTTTGTTGGTTTTTTTTTTTTTCCCTGGTGTTATTTTCTTTAATCAGGAATGGGTAAAGCTGGTGTATGGGTCAGTGATCAGGAAGTGTCATTGCATGGCACAGCCCCCTGTAAAATTTGCTCCTTCAGAGCAGGGGACTTTTTGTCTGTTATTGCCTGTTGGTGCCAGGAGCCCAGATTTGCCTTTCAGAAAGAGGAAAGAAAGAAAAATAAGGTGTGGGTGAGGGGGAAGGACCAATTCAAAGCTGAGCCATAGACACCTCAATGTTTAGGGTGGTATTTTTTTTCCCTGTCTGCCTGGCAGTGAGTTTCCAGTATAAATTTTTTCTTCCCAATCCAGCAGATGGTGTTAGATGGCTATTTAATGACTCGCATGGGACAGAAAGATCCTGGTGATAGAGCGGGGAGGATGCAAGAAGAAACAGTTTTGCAGGGATGTTCAGTGAATCTGAAAGCTGTGATAGGCTCCTGTTTTAAGCATCTGTGTGCATGCTTTCAGCTTACTACTACTAGGGGGTGGGGAGCTTCAGAGCTGTAGTACTTGATTTAACTTGAGTCTTCTGTGACATCTATCATACTTTTCTCTCTATGGGTTTTAAGTGTGCTTGAGTGCAATGGAGCAGAATGGGTGTAGCCAATGGCCTTCACTGAGCACTTTGGGGTTGGGAGGTGTGTAAACTATTTTGGTATTTATTCTTTAATTGAATTTTTCCTTGCATGCACTTTAAATGGAGGAGTGAAGTGGTACAGACTCACTGCAGTGCTCTCCCATGACAGAAGTATTTCCTAAATCCTGCTGTCCATACAAGGGAAATAAGTGAGGTGGAACGAATAAGATGTGAGCTCAGCAGGTTGTCCACTGTCCAGCCAGGCTAAAACATGACATCAGTTTGACTGCTTTCTGTTAGCTGGGATGTTGAATGCACTGGGCCTTGATCAAGCTCCTAGAGAACAAGTGTCTGTCCATACGGACCTGGAGCTGTTACAGATGATATTACATAAGGAAACTGATGTGTGAAATTTATAAGTACTTCTGGGTAGGAAAAAAAAATCAGCCTGAATAGTTATAGGTTATAAAGGGCTGTAATTTGCTACCATTTAGGAAAGATCTTGGGGGTATTGTGGATATTTCATAGACTGTCTGGTGAGCACACTGCAGTTAAAGCTAAGAATAGCAGAGAAAGGTAGTCAAACATATGTTCTGTGGCTGTATAAGTCAGTGGTGTAACCCACCTCTTGAATGCTGTAACCAGTTCTAATAACTGTCTTTAAAAGTCTGTAAAATTTGTAGAAGAGCAACAAAAAAAGGTGGAAGAGCACATAACTGGTTTGACTCTTCACTCTGGAAGAGAAGGGATTGGGGGAAGTTATAGGGGAACACTATAAATGACGTGCTAAAGGTGAACCGGAAAAGATTATTGCTATTTATTGAAACTGCAGGGGGCTGTTTTCTGTCCTGTAAATCCACACTCAGGGATTAGAAGAATTTATACTATGGTATTTCATCTTAGAGCATCCTAAAGCAATTTACAGCCTACTGACCACAAAGAGAGCCTTATCAATATCGCCTCTGGGAAGCTGCATCATCCCTAAGTGTGACCAGCCCTTTCCTAGCCAGAAATTGTGTCCATCCTGGCCTGCAGAAGGAACCCTCCAGCTGCCCCAAACAGAAAAACACCCTTCAGGAAGCCCTTCTACCTATATTCTGGTATTCCTGACCAGCTTGTAGAATCCTTTAGAAGAGGGAGGACTGTGATCTTGCCTCATGCCCTGAGTTTTCACAGGAGATTTGCTTTCTTCCATGTCTTTCCTAGTGTTGGATTGCTCAAAGACAATAAAATAAAAAAACATGTAAGGAAAGGCTTCTGGTTAATGCATCTCAAAGGCCTTGCTGGTTAGAAGGAGAATGTTGTGGTTGGTAGTACTGCCTTGATATGTGATACATGTGCAATTCTGCATTTCAGATCTGATGTAGATGAGCTCTCTGAGTGTGTAATATACTGTGCTTGGGCATTAAAGCTCCTTAGACCTGCTTACCTCTTGGTTACTTTTGAAATTTCTCTTGGCTGATTTCATCCCTTGTGGTTTATGTCTACAGATGCTGTCCTTGGTGGAAATAGACTCATCCTCACATTGGCAGACAATAATCCTCAAGGTAGTAGGGTTTGGTTGTTTGTTTTTCATTCTGCTAATGTCAATTTAGCTTATCAGCTTCTGAGGCAGCTGTATTTGTCCCCATACTGTGTGGGCTGAAGGGGAGCAAAGGCTCTCAAAATGGCCCTTGGAAGCCAAGAGGGTGCAAGTTCATAAATGTGTTGCTGTGGTAACGCATCACCGCTGTCCCCAGGCTGGGTTTTCACTGGTAGGTGCTAACATTTGAAATCATTAACCTGGACTGGGAGTGGTGGTGGTGGCAGAGAGCTGCAAAATGGTATTAGCCACTTGAGGTGTGTTAAGCAAAAACATTCAGTCCTTGCCCAGATTGCTCTGAAGATTGGCGAGGGGATAACACAGCTTTTAGTGGGTTTGGGCCCTTTAGTGATCCAGACAGAAAATGTGGGTATACAACTGCAATAGCAGATAAGTCCCCAGGCTTTCCTTTGTCTTTATATTCACAGTCTTAGCAAAAAGTCTGAGGGCTGATATGAGAAATTGACACACTTCAGATGTGTCCAAAATCCTCCTTTCCTTGCCAATGACCACTAACCAAATCCCAGTGAGAATCTACAGTGGCATTGTCCATACCGAGGCCAAGTTGTCAAAATCTTTGGGGTGGTTTTAACACAAGTCCAGTGATAGTGAAAGACAATAAATTGAAGCATTGCTTAAGAATTTAAGCATCTTCATTTCTTCTCCCAGTTATGGTTCTTGAAAACAATTTGTTCTATTTCTAGAGGCCATCTACAAATAACATTTTTAATCTTATAGGAACTAATATTCTCTCTGTAGTGGAAGAACAGCAAGCATTATTCAAATGGCCTGAATGTTTGTTTGTGTTTTGGTCTTCATTATCAAATCAAATCGAGTGAGATTAATTTAATTGTATTTACAGTTCTATTTTCTGGTGTGAATGCACTAAATCTGTCCCTAAATAGTCTTCCTGAAATGAAGAAAGGTTTATTTTGTCTTTTTTTTTTTTTTTCTGGATGTGTTTTTGTTTGTTTGGTCTTTTTTTTTTTTCCTTTTTATATAAAAATATATTTGTTAGCTTTATTCATATAGCAGCTCTGAAGATTGAGAGGTGTATTTTTTCTAAAATATCTCCTATTTTCAGAATCAATTAAATAATATAGCCTTCTGTTTATATGGAGTACCTTCTTATTTTTTAGCAGTAGCTTTGGATTTCATGGGTTATAAGCCTGGATTTAAAAAGAAGCCTTTTAATAAGCTATCATCTCATTGCTACTTCATCCTTTCTCACACAAAATATGTGTCGTTAATATAAAATATGATGATTTGTTCTGGACTTCTTGACAGTGTTTTAAGATATTTACTCTTGCATTGTGCCTGCAGTGTCACATTAATGTATCTTAAATGATCATATTTTGCCTGATGATTTGGTAGAGGGCTTTCAGAAGTTCCAGATGTGGCAACTGCTATATGACATTGAATCTTATTCTATTTTTATGAACTGTTAATCTTCTATGAACTGTTGGCACTAGCAGATTTTGCTTGAAGAATTTTACTTCCCCACTTTATCTCCTTAAGATACACATCTCAAATTCAACTTTATCTCTTCTTTTCCATAATAAAGCAGTGTTCCTATCTGTTATAGATGATTCAGGAAAAGGGTTGTCCACCAATAGTGTGAAATGACTGCAATCACTCAACAGCCTCGTAGTGATTTGGTGTCTGAGAAGTGACAGGTAGTAGTGCTTCTTTGCAAACATGGGCAGTGTGAGCCTGTGGAACTCCTCTGGGACCATTAGTGAAGAATACATATATTTTGGAGGTGCATTTGGGTCAGCATGTAGCCTCACAACATAGTTCTTAAATTGATTCACTTCATATTTGAGCCAAATGCTGTTCTGGAATGACTGGAACAGCTGGGGGTTACCTTTCCTGCAAGTGTGTGATGCAGCCTGCCTGTTCTGTAAAACCTTCTGAACTTTGACCAGGTCAGAAAACCTGTTGTGCTAATTTGATTGTGGCTGCTTCAGAGGTAGAGCATCAGTTGAGACATCTCCTCATGCTGTTGAGGACTGAGTGGAAAGAACTAATAATAGTTTTTCACCTGTGCTACAGGAAGCTTAAGTATTTCTCCCCACTTTCCTCATGTGAGACAAAAGGATTCAGCTTCATTCTAGAAAGCAGTAAGGTAACAAAGATAAGGAAAGCTTCTTACTGCTGAAGCCATGCCTCTGTGCAAGCCTCTGTCTTTGAGACTTCAGCTCTGCAGTCTTCTTTCAGTTCTGCCTTTAGGCCTGGAATTATCTGTCAACAATGTTAAGGGAATTTAAACTTTGAAATGAAATTTGGGTGAATTGCAAAATGCCTGATGAATTCAGGAAGGGAGCCAGCACTCACTTTGTCTTTCTCTGATATCTTATCACAAATAAGCAACTACTGTTGACAGTTAGAATTGGTTCTAATGTGCGTGGAAAGTCCTATATTCCTCCCTCCTCTCTCTTCCCCCACCAACTCTGGAAAAGAACAGGACAGCAGAACTCCAATTAGTCTGTTAATCATCAAAAATCTATGCTGGTCTTCCTGTGAGTCCCTGTTTAGACCTTCAAAGCAGCATAAATACACCAGAAAAAGGTGTCTGTACTGAAGATAAAGCTTATGTGCACAGTAATATGAAAACCATGCTAGCGTAGTCCTGCTGGAAAATTCTCATTTTTAGGGGAGCCTGATGGTTGTCATACTTTGGAGTTTGACCTGAAAGGTCACGCTAGACATGTGCTTTGCATCGTCAGCAAAACAGTCCAGTGCTTTCATATGAGATCCAAAAAGCTCAGAAGCTCATGTTGTCCCTTCAGCTGTTTATGCCAAAGTGCTGGACATGAAAGGGCCAAATTGTTTTGTGTTTTGCAAGGCTTTCACAATCGCTTCTGCTTTCTTTTTGCTGTGACGCCCTTACTGAGTGGCTGAAGCATCTGTTGTCATTCCCACTCTCCAATAACTACTCTAGCTCAGGAATATTCAGCCTTTCCCATATCACAGACATCTTTCACATGTTCATCCCAGACCTGCAGGTGCCCATCTGACAGGAACCTTTGGGAACATTTTTCACCTTCATGGCTTCTCGGCTCTGTTTGTAGAGCAGGCTTTGGGCCATGGCTCTTTATAGAAGTAGTTGCTTTACTTGACTTCCAACAGTATATTCCTTATGCTCTGCCGCTGGGAGACCTCAGAGCAGATTGGCTGTTTTTTGTTTTAAAACTGTCACTGAGCTTAGGCATAAGATGGCTGCAATGCTTTGCTGAGAGCATTTTCCTGGTGGGATAGCAGAAATTTTAATCCTTCTTGTTGCTGTTCCTTGTCTTGCTGCTCTCTGTGACTTGTTTTCATAATTTGATTACTGCATGATGCTGGAGAAGGAAAGAAACAATGTTGTTCCTCTGAGACTCACAACAGTTAAGAGGTCACCATCAAAGAAGTCACAGTCTGCGTGGTCAAAACAACAAACTTTTTTGAAGGATGATAGCAAAGGTTGGTTTTGTGTAGAGAAGCCATAGCTTCAAAAGCAATTTTAAATAAATGAGTCATGGTCTTGTTCTTACACAGGGATTTGATATTCACACAAAAAGAACAGAAATTAAAAGAATATCTGAATCTTCCCTCCTCCCCCAAAAAAACTCAGGAGAAAAGAACAGTTTACCCCATCCACCCTTTCACAAACAAATGCCTAAACATTGTACCTAAGATGATGCTTGAAGATTAAGATCAGTCTGGCAGGTAAACTAAGGCAATCTCTCTCCTGCTGAAAAGGTGTGTATGCCTACTGGATTGCTTCAAAAATTTAAGAAAAAAGGGGGGGAGGGGGAGACAAGGGCTTTGTCTTAGCTACCAGTTGCCATCAGCTTGCTGCTGTGCTCTAAGTCACCCTGTCCTGCTGGTGCAGAAGTTCCTGTCTTAGACTTGCACTTGGGTGCAAGTCCTCTCTTTAGTTGATATGCTTGGAAGAAAAGCTGGCTTGTAAGTGATTTGCAAGTCATTCAGGCCTTTATGTGCCTATGTGACTTCTCTTCTTCCCTTCTTGGGAACTGAGTTAAAAGAGTTTCTAGAGAGGGAGGCCACAAAATCTGTGTTCTCCATTCAGTCCCTGAATGGCTCTAAAGAGTAGCACCTCAAGCTGATGTAAATAGATAACAAAAATGAGAGCTGTGTGGGAGATTCTAAGGTTCAAGTGTGCCCACGGTCTGAGCACACTGGTCAAGGTGTGCATAAATCAGCATGGCAAACATGAGCCTTGTCTCTGCTTGCAGCGGAAATGCTGCCCTGGCTGACTTTCCCTTTTTTGTCTCACAGGGAAGTTTGCCTTATCAGTAGCTTTCACATTCCTGTAGATAATCTCGGACAAGTGGCTGGCAGGGCCATTCATTACACTGACACAACAGCATCAGACTCTTACCAGTAGCCATTTTAAGCTGCCTTGGGGAATAAGTTAATTTAAAAAGAAGATTCGAAAACAAAGAGTATCAGACGAAGTTTATTGGAAGTATTAAGTGAACTCTATGAAACCTACAGATTTGACAAATAGTCAGATTTCCTTGTTTTCAGCAGAGGTAACCTAACATCCACCCAATTTAACCCAGAAGTTTGGTAGAGAAGGGTTAACCGATAGGCGTTGGCGACTTGAGTACTGCTTAGCTACAGAGTTCCAAACTGTCTGCAACCCTGTCTTTGCAGGAAAGAAGTGGTGAATAGGGTATTTCCAAAATGAGCTGCCTTGCCTGGGGTCATTTTGTCAAGGCTGGAGGGGAGATGTTGGGCGGAGAAGCATTAGCGCGGTGGCTGGCTCTTGAGTCTGCGCACTGGGCTGTGCCAGCCCTCACTTCAGAGCGTGAGTTTAAATTATGGAGCATCTGACAGTGATGATGAACGTTGTAGGTTAACGTCTGGAAGAGGATATTGTTTTATTTATAGGTATTGGCTAGTGGAAAATGGTAGCAGGGTAATTTGTTAACCACGCCTGTCTGGAAGCGGTATGAAAGTTGAATCAAACCAAGTGTTTGCCGTCTCTGCCCTTCTGCCCCAACTGTTTCATTTCTCCTTCTGTAAATCCCAGGACTAGCACATTCAAAATGCAAATACTCTTTGACAGGAGTTTCTGTGACTTTGTTGCTCTATCTGTGCAGCTCCTGCTTTCAAGGGACCTTCACACAGACAAAATTGATCATCAGCCGGAGGAGGAAAATAGCCGTTGCCGCGGCAACCGGTGATGACTCATCCCGGGTAGCAGGCAGCAAAAGCTGTGAGGCTGCAGTAATTTTCCAGATGCTTAATCCAGCTCTCGGGGCTTTTTTTTCTCTCTTGCTGACAGGCAGAAATCTTCCTCTGCCTTTCTTTGCTCATAGACCCACGCAGCCTGCAGCCGTACGTGATCAGAGTAGTCCTTTGTGGTGCTCACCCAGAATGGCGTCACAGAGACGTGTCTGGGCAATGTGGATGCTCTACATCACCGATTGAACTGTAGCCCCCGAAGGTGGTAAAAATAGAACTGCAAACTGCCCGTCTGAGAAAATACCCCAGTTTGTCATCGGCTACACTCAATTCCTATCTCCCAACTAACATTATGTTTACTGAAACTATGGCTATGAAATATTAAATCAGTTCATATCTTGTTTCTTTTCAGTAATGAGGCTGTCCCTGTGCTGCATATAGAATGTGCTAAAAAGAGGAAAGTGAACTGCATTCAGCACATGCATTTCCATGAATTAGCTTCTCATTTCTATGACCTAGTAATTTTTGTGCACAAATTTCAGCTTGCATGTAATGAAATAGAGCAGTTTAAGAGACTGACTCAGGAAAAGGGCAGTAAAAGGAGCAACACCTTCCCTGTCACCCAGGGTATGCCTACCTTGTGGTTTTCCTGCAATGACTGCATTGTAATGAAGGCCTTGCTTGGTTTGGGGCACTCTTATGAATGTCTGAATAGTTTACCTGTCCTGGTGATGATGTGAAGTTCTTTGTGATTGCCATGGGATGCTGAAGAATCAAAGTGTAACTAGATCAAAAGTAGCTTCAGGTTGTTTATGTGGAAGGGTATACATTCTTCCCTAGAGCCAGAGGAGCAATTAGCACAGAGTGGTGGGATTCAGTTTCCCTGTTCAAGTAAATTCATGTAGATGAGGGGAAAACAAAGCTGCTCTGCAGCATGTGGAGGGGGAAGAGCTTGTGGGGAAAATGGGAAAAATAGCAGTAGATCTGTGTTTGATTCAGGTAGGGGACAAAAAGTACTGATGCTGCCAGCTGCTGTCTCATGCAGTCCCTGGAAGGCAGATGGCTTTCTGTGGGTGAATCGAGTGAGGCCATCAGCTCCTCCTCCCACAATGCAGCCTTTTGCTTGCAAGTGCTCATTAAAGATTTGTCAGGGTGTGCAGCTGAACCAGGCTGCTACATTGCTGACAGGCTCTGCAATGTGTTGCTGGCTGAAGTTAAAGCCATGTAGAACCACCAAATGTGTGGGTCATGAGAAAGCTCCATGGGATGTTTGTTTTCTGCTTCTTGTGGCTGTCCATATGACAGGAATGTATTGTCTTGAGTCTTTGTCTCCTGTTAGTAGGTGGAATGTGTAAGCATTTAATGAGCCTGCTGTAGCTACTCTTCAAGGGAAATCAGTTTGAAAAATGGCCAGTGGAGGCTGATCTTATTCTTGTGATATCCTGAGTTCTTTCTTGGTATGCAGCTGTTCCTAACTGTGACCAGGTCTTGGATATCCAGAGTGAGATCTGTTCTGTGATCAATGCCTAATACTGCAACCTTGCTCAGGTTAGAGTGTCTGGTTTAGGACACTAACTCTGTTTCACTTCACATCCTTGCTTGAGAACTAAATATACTCTGCAATGGTGATTTTGCTGGAAAGATGGCCTTTCCAGGAGCAGACAGTTTTGGAAATCAACTGAAAGCCAAATAGGAGATTTTTTTATTCATCTCACTCCTCAAGATGGGGAGCATTTGCTGCCTGAGCATCATGACATGTAATAAAAATACTGTTAGTCAGATCTGCAATTTCAGCAGCAATTACTGTAGGCTGGCATAGCTGTGCTAGGTTTATTATAATGTGTATTATTAATGTATTTTAAGTTAGCACCCAAAGTTTGGCAGTTCTAGCAAAGTCCTTATGTGAAATAATCAAATCATCAATTGCATTAGGCTCACATGTATTTTGTGGGTTCTGTTTCTAGAAAAGCATGTTTAATGCTGATATATTCACTATTGATAAGGATATAATGACTTGCTAATGCATTTTGTGATCAGTTAGACTTCAGTAGGTTGCCTGAAATTTCATGGAATGGTATCTGCTATGCTGACTGTGGATAACAGCATTTGTTATTAGTTGTATGCTGATTTCTTGGGTAGTTTGTTTGCAGAGGCATATTCTAGACAGAAGCTGGCTAAGGCCACTGTACCCAGTGAAGGTGCCCAAGGACTTGTAGGCCTGTGAAATGATTTAATAGGGCATAGAAGCCTTCTTGACAAGGTAATGATGTATTTCTAGATACCTTTTTGCTCTTGGAAGACATAATTACTAATAATTGTGACTGAATAAAACCCTTAATAATTAGGGCAGCCATGGGATAGTAGAAATTGATGCACAAATAATATCCTATTAGCCTTGCTGCTTCTCAAAATATGTAAAATTGCATATTTCAAATATTTCTCCTTCTTGATATTTTCTTTCTGAAGGCCCTTATTCTACCCTTAGTCTACTTCCTGGATATCCTTACTATGGGACCCTTATGATACAGAAAGTAGATCCCACTTCCCTTTCAAAGTCATTTGGTTCAGTACCAGAATGAAACACAGAAAAACATTGCTGAAGCTGACAAACACATCTCATATCTCAAAGCATCCAACCTGAATGTCAGAATCAGCCCCTGTCACGGACTCCCAGCTGTGCAGTGACTTGGCTTCCTGGATTGCAGAAACAAATATGAACAGATTTGGAAATCAAAACAAGCTTTGCAGGTGGTTGAAGTCTCTGTGGGGTAAGACAGGTGTGTTCAGTGGAGGCACACAGAATGGTAGAGGTCCACACATTTATATGTCATTTCTGAGCCAGCTGGCAGCCTGGAGGTGCTGGAGCAGGAGCACCATCCATCACTGCTGTGAGCTGAGCTGCTGTCCCACTGAGCCAGTCAGCTTTGCAACTACAAAGGAGTGGCATCGTACCTCTGTGGGAAATCAGTAGCAAAATCAGTATCTCCCCTTGACTTCACAAAGCTCCAGGCTCAGTTATCTCTGTGGAAGTGCTGTACAAATGAGTTTTATTTTGCTTATCTTAAAAGACATGTGGCTTTATGTTAGTTTACAGGAAAGAAATATTCACACATTAGGAACAGTGTGAACTAAATCCCAGGTTCTAAACAACAGAGCTTATATTTTCATTTGGATTTTGAAACTGCCTGTTCTCCTAATAATGTGCTCTCTAAAACCCTCTGATCCAAGTTATTGTTTACAGACAGTAGGAGTCTTATGTCTTTGGGATATGAGGCTTTGGAGAGACTTAAAAGCCAGGTTTATCATGCCTCATGCCGCCCCATATCCACAAGCTTGGTTCTCATCAGTGTTTGGCACCTCTGTATGGAAATTCCCAATCAGAAGCCATTTACTGCTAATTCAGTTTTGGCATTTGGATGACTATACTTTGAAAACAATATTGTAGGCTGTTGAAGAGAGAGCACAGTCATCCCACTAATGAGAGTCATAAATTTGTTCACCTTCATTTTCCTGCATAGTATTTCCTGCTAGTGAGATGTATTACTTTGATAGGTTTGCAGAGCAAGCAATAGAAATGCTTTTTTTCTGAAACCTTAAAAACCACACCTACTGAGTTTTTGGGAGAGGTAGATCTCCTCAAGTGGGTGCTGTACAGTGTCTGGCATGGCAAAGTCCTCGTGGATGTGGCAGCTGCATCACTGCAGAATGGCACCAAGACTCCTCACTTCCTCAAATGCTAGGAGGTTGTGCTCCATTTGCACAATGTCTTCTAGTACCAGGATGATGAGTGAGAAGGTGGGTCCAGCATTACTGGACAAAGGCAAAGAAAATCAAAGTCATGTTGTATTCCTGGGCTCCTTGTTCGTGGGATTGATTTTTATCCTTTGTGCTTCTTTAAAGATGCCTACCTCAATTTCCTTTGTCTAGGGATGCGTGGAGCTGTCTGTTAGTAAATCTCCTCTATAAGACACAGAGAAGAAGCTGTTTGTAATCAAGGTCCTGTGATACTAAAGTTTCTGAAGTAATGAAGAAAGAAGAATCTAATGCTTTAGGTCATTTGTTATTGCACTCTAGTCTCTATTGGAGGAGGGGGTTGAACACAAGTCTGCCTGGACTTTATACAAGATAGAAATCTCCTTTCTTTGCTTCATGAAACAGTTGTAGTTCAGTCTAGCAGAGCTCTGGCTTATTTTATATATATATGTATTTTTAATACTGTGTTCATAGTCAGTTCTATTTATCTCCCCACCATGTGTCCCAAATATCTATGCCACTCCCGGGCACTGATTCAGAATTGAGTACCATCTCCTATCTTTTGTGTCATTCCCTAAGGTGTGGCGAGATTTCTCTGCAAATCTGTCTCTGTAGTTTGGGCCAAGTCTGCTTTGCCTAGATAAGAACTATCAGTGGTGAGCACAGTTGTCTTTAACAGTGTGCAAAGTTTTCTTTAGCTTTCTTCCTGTGCTGGCTCCTCATGCATTTTGACCCATGAGCACTGCAGAATTTCCTCTGCTCAGCAGCAGTGTGTCACCTCTGCAGCTTAACTAGCACCTGTGTGACTGGGTGGTTTGCTGGGCACAAGCTTCAAGTCAGGGAAGAGACTGGGAGGGGTCTCCTGATTCTTCTCCACCCTCCCTTTTATTTTCTTTTTTTCCCCTCATTCGCCCCAAGCCAGGCCAGGAGACACTTCAGAGACAGAGTCAGAGAAGTGGGTATTTGCTTTATTCGGCGCTGGGTGCGTGGGGGATCTCTCCTCCAAACACACACACCGGTACCTTCTACAATACAGTACTTATGGGTTAAATCATGAATATTCATTACATTCATTGAAACAGGTGTGGTTATACAAATTATTTCCCGTAAGCCATTAGCATACGGGTCACGCATGCGTTGTGTGTCCTGGTGGTCGCACTGAGGAAGGCTTCTCCTCTTCCTCGGGGGTCTCTGTGATGAAGATCAGCAGTCTTCCTCATCGTGCCCTTTTCACCTTTCTCCCTGGGGCATGCATAGTCCTTTGAGGAATGATTCAGCGGTTTCTGAGATGATCCTTGTCCCTTCTATCTTAACAAGATCAGGGCGAATCCTACTTCTAAGGTCTTGTAATCAACATTTGCTGTCTCCTCCTGTCTCCTCTATCTTGACAAGATGTAAATTCAGCTTCTTAAGTTTTGTCTCCTAATAGTTAACTGTGCTTGCATGAGTTACCCACTGACTACCCTTTACTCACCCCTCCATGTCTTCATTATTATGGCATTTGTGTCAGTGCCTCCTTTGGCTTTGCTTAAGACCTCTCTTGTGCATCTCTAGTACAAGCACAAAGTGATTTTAACGACTTGTCAATGCAAAGAACTTGGGTGAAGACCACTGTATTTTAATAGTAGCCCTTTCTTCTAACCTTCTTAATAGGTCACCTGTGTATATAATCTCCTCCCTTGTACATTGTGTAACAACACCATATCACTCATTTGTCGGAAGCTTTTGCTGCTAGAGTATTTAGCACGTTTTGCTAGCACTATGTTCTCCACAATACCTTCTTTATTTTAAGCAGCACTTACATTTCCCAGACTAACAACCACTGCCTTGGGATTCCTGGGAGCGTCAGTAGAGACAAAGAATTTTCTACCCCCACAGAATCCAATTTTCTGAATTATTTTTTCCTTTTCTTCCTTTTTTTTTTTCCCTGTGATGTGCCATTTGAAGACAGTGGATTTAAACCTATTATTTTAGGAGAGGGCAAAAAAAAAGTAAAGAGGTTTCCATTTTGCTGCTCTCACCTAATGAAAGGGGTGAATATTTTTAAGGATACTCTTGTAGAAATTAATTATGTTGTAGAAATACACCACACAGTCCTCCCAGAAAATCCTTCAATGCTTCCATTTTGCTTGGAAGCCAGCTGAAGGCGGGAGAGCCTTTTGTTGTCTGGAAGGGAGAGTATTAAAGCAGCCCTTGAAGTCTTTGTTTTCAGTTTAGAGGAGCACAGCCTGAGGCTGCATTCCTGTTTACCTTGGTTTCTTCCCAAGTTCTGCAGCCCTTGGCAAACTGGTAAAAGTAGTGCCAGCTCACATAGGAGCTTCTCTCTTGCTGAGTAACTGGGGTGAAACTTCCCTATGCACATAATAATTTTGCTAACACTTGAAGGCCACTGTGCTTCAGCTCGTTGGGAGGGTGGTGGGATCATTATCCAGGCACTGCTATAATGAAGCATGAGCTTGCTTTATCCTTTTCTTTTCCTGATAGAGGTTGTCAGCTTTAGTAAACATTCTTGAGATTATCTATGGCACTCATAATTCTTGGTCTGGGTTTGGTTTTTTTATTATTGCTTTGGAGTAGCAGTTCTTTTTAGTAAGAATTTATGCCTATATCTGGCGTGTTGCCTGTTAAGTATAATTTAAAAAAATAAACAGTAGGCTGAATTTACTCTTATTTGAAGAACCAGCATTGTGTAGTTTCCAGAACTATGCTCTTGCATGGAAACTCTATATGCATCTAATAGGGCTGGCCAGGATTTAACCAATACTGTTACCACAAAGGTGGAAACATGATGGTTTCCTTCTCGAGCACAGAGAATAACTCATGGGGATTTAAATCTTAACTCTGCATGCTGAGGGATGGCAAAATGTTGGGTATTTTTTAGATTATAATCTCTTTATCCCTACACACGTTTCAATTATGGAAAATCATGCATGGAGTGTACCCCACAATATTTCTTCCTTTGCTAAATAAAATTGTGTGACCGTACCCAGAATATGGGCATGTGTGAGCTCAATGAGCCCTCTGCAGGGTAGGGGAGGAAAAGTTCAAGTCAGTTCCTTAAGGACTAGCACTTGGATGCAGAATGCTCCATTTCTGTACTCGGCAGTGGAGAAAAGCCCATACAGTTACCTGCACCCAAGACTGCTACAAGAGTTTTGATGGGGCAAGAAAAATAGTTTTTTCCCAGGGCATCTTACTTTGAGGGTACAGCTTTTCATGTGATGTACAGGGAGGGTCACAAGCCTAGGCTTTGTTTTGAGCTTTCCCTGCTGCTGTAGCAGTGTGCAGTTCCTGGGAGGGATTATGGATGCTGTGACTAGGAGGTTGTTCAGGTGTTCCTGCTTCCAAGTGGGTGGGCAGCCCCAGCCTCTCCTTACAGCTGCCTCTTGCTTGTAAAAAGGTAGTGATCTAGTCAAAGTGAAAGGCTTGGAGGCTTCCTAATGGGCACTGAAGCATTTTAACTGGTCAGTAGTTTTGGTTCAGCCCCCAAGTTTCACCTTGCAGACTTTCCTGCTGTATCCTAAAAGAGTAAACAAGACCTTAATACCATTTTCAGTCCCCCTCTGAAATGTGCTTTTAATAACGAGCTGCCAGAGCTTGTAAATTTGGCAGATGTCATCAAGGGTAGGCAGTTTCTGGACCCAGGCCACCTAATCCCATTCTCACTGCTAACACAGGGAACCATCAACACTCCTGTTTTCCTGGTTGTTAAAAATTAATTAGTCTCTCAAATGAAAACCAACTGAATTCACTCTGGGAGTAAAGCGTTCAAGGACAGTCCTTGACAAACAATTCCCAAGCTCAAGTTGGAAATGCAAATGATAGCTAATTCACTACATTTTCCTGGAGCCCCCCCCCAAAAAGTTACAGAAACAGTTGTAACTTAGAAATGTCAGTGAAAAGGTTATTCTTTGTTTATTCTATTATTAATTTGATCACAGGTGTGGGGATTGAGTTACTTTCTAACATGGGATATTTAGTATACACCTTCAGGAAAAAATATTCCAGTATGAGATCCAGCAATGTTGGAAGTTTTAAAGTGTTTGATATTGGAAGTGTTTTAGAACTATCATACTAACATGTTGAGGATTATCATAGTAAACTTGATCTTGTGTCAGAGAAAACATATGGACCAGATGATTTGGAGAGCTCTCCTTCAGCTGTATTTTTGGAACAGGCAGTCTCTCTTTTTAAGGTAAATTTGATTGTGATGATGTGCTACCATTAGTACCTGACAAGCACAGAAGTGGCTTTAAATAGCCAGGAGGCCTGGATTCTATTCCTGCTCTGCAAGTTGACTGTGGGCAAATCTTTTTGCTTTCTAAGTAAATCTTCTGTACCTTATCCCCATCCCTATCCCTATCAATTATAGATTTATTGGTGTGGGGCTGATTCTCAGCATGTGTTTGCAGAGCATTGAACAGAGCACATCTCCAGTCCTCCTTGGGGCTGCAAAATAATTATAGTGTTGATTCCCAGTTTCATGTACAGGTAAGGGAAGAGTAAAAGGCAGAACTTTGAACACTTGGAATGTTGTGTCTTAATAAGCTTGGTCACTACTATTACTAACAGGGTGTGGTTCAGAACATTGGGAACTGCTTCTGAGAGCAGGATGTGCATGAAAAGGCGGAGCCAACAAGATGGGCAGTACTGCCCTTGTAAAGTGGTGTCATGGTTTAGGAATGGTATTCTCAATTTAGTACTCCCACTGAGAAAAATCATGCACTGCTTCCCCCCACCCTGCTCCTCCAATTAGAGGCGCAAAGGGCAAAGCTTACAGGTTGAAATAAGAAAAAATTACTGAAAGCAGCAATGAGAAAAGCAAATGAACAGTAACAGCAACAATATTAATAGCAAAATGTATTAGGAAACAAATGATTCACAAAGAAAAACACCTAATAATAGGCAATGTAGTTGGCTCCCTCTACCATTTTTTCTCTATGGGAAAGAACCCTTCATCCCTGGAGGAGTCCTCTTCCCCTGCAATGATGAGGTGGTATAGAATAACCTCCTTGTCCTAACTATTCCCCTTTCTTGCTACTGCAAAAAGTTAACTCTGTCCTGTTCAGAACCAGGACAAGTGGATATATTTTACTGTGTTTCATCCCATGTGAGGGCTAAGAGATGTTGTAATGCTGGCAAATGGTTAGTAAATAATCAAGATCTAGAGAATTTCTAAAGTTACTAGGTAGGACTCAGCCTGAAGTTGAGTTATTCTGGGTTTGTGCTTTGTGCCTTTCCTCTGGCCTACTGACTAGGTCTGGATTTTTTGTTTTGGTTAAGAGGGGAAATAGTAATTTGTTTAGTGAGGAAAGTAATCATGTAGAGCTTCCTACCCTCCCTATGCTTTTACCCAGTGTTCTGCATTTTGCCTTCATGATGACCAGGTTGGGTAGTGGGGAGGGAGATGGGAACAGAGAACACTTTTCCTTAAAATAGTTCTACTGTTGACATTCCTTGTCTCTTTGCTCCACTGAGCACACATGCATGGAATGTATCCCAGGTGCTATGAACATGGTGTACAATCATATCACAAAATCAGCATTTGAGTAATTTGGGTTCCTTACAACAGCAGTTTCTACTTCATAATACACACCAGCAGGAAGCAGTTCAATGAATGCTTTGATTTTTGTCACCATAATGCCTGATATTCAACCCCTTGTTAATTTTCTTTCTATTCCTCACATGTGTCCTGCTGGAGTGATAAAGGTCTGTACTTTGCTTCAGTCCTGAAAGTACAAATGCTGTACAAAGGAGGGGGTAGAATCAAAAAGGTTTCCTTGGTTCTGCCTGCCACTGAGGAGGCTGGAGCAAAAGATCTTATCTCTACAGGGGAAAAAACTGGGATTAATTAAAACTGATTCCCAATAAAATAGGTTCAACTGCACTGCACAGGGTGGCTGAATACAGCCCAACAGTGAGAAGCTTTGTTTCTGGCAGCAGGCTGCAAGCCAGTGGCATGGCTGTGAGAGGGCTCAAAACACTGAGATGTTTGCCTGTTCTCCTTGTAGGTGTTTGGTGTGGCTTTGCCTCCCAGCTCTCTTCTTCCAGCCCTGTTGGGATACCAGCAGTTGGGAGAAAGTTCTTTCCCAGGGAAAGGAGGAGATATTGTTTGTTGCTCTGCTTAGAAACTTCTGCCTGGCTTTTTATTTATTTCTATTTTATTTATTTCTATTTGTGTATAAAGTCAAATGCCCTAAATAAGCATAGATAAATAAATTTCAAGCATATATTAATATAAGCTTTTACTCAAGTACTGCCCTAAAAAGGGGGTACATTTCTGAACTGGAATCTTAACTGGGTTTTATTTGCTCTAAAGTTAAATGAGATCTTTATTCTTATTATGAATGTCACAATTCCTTTTTAGAGAATATTTTTTTCTACAACATTATGCTATGGAATCCCTGAGAACTGAGGTACTTCAGTGAAATTTTCAGATGTCTATGAATAATTATTTTTTGAAGATTACTTTAATCTCTTGGAATGTTGATATGCTCCCACCTGGCTTGGATGACGAAAACACTGAGTGTATATACTTGTGGTGTGATTTAATGTTGACATTTTCTTGTGAGACCACTCTTAAGTGTAGGTTCTTTAACAATGGTGTAGCTATATTGGGATACCAGAACACAATAGGAAAGTGGGATGGTACAAGAAGGTTCCTTTTAAAGTCAAGGAAGTGCATATAAATCTCATCCACAAATGCCAGTAAATCTGTGCAATTTGACAGATCTTTATTATATGCAATTGATGACATCCCTTATTTTATCAGCAAGCAACAGTACCCTGCTGATAATGCTTCTGCTCTTAGTAGTAGTGAGGATGGTAATTAGTAAATCATCAGATATGAGGCAAATCACAAGATGTCTGCAAAAGAAAAATCTACAGTGAGAAAGACCAAAGTTATTTTTGGCTGTTCATTAAACAGATGGGCTTAAAAATAAAATGAAATGCTCAGCGTGATTGTTAAAAGAGTATAGTCAGAGTGGGACTGGCCAGCTTAAGTATTACAAAGACTCTTGTGTTGATTTTTTGTGACTCAAATATAGCAAAGGCAGGCAGCCATTAGAAAATAGCAGGAATGACTAGGAAAACCCATTTTTAACACTGAGTATTTCTGGAAACTATCTTTCTGTACCTTGGAGGAAGTGAAGACATGTACAAGTTTGCCAGCTATTATCTTGCTACTGCCATCTGGCCACCAAGTAACTATCTGAAATAATGGAATGGTTCCTGGGACATGATAGCTGCCAGGGAGATCTTGGCTGTAGAACAGATGTGTTATTGCCACTGTTATTGGGTAATTGGGTGTTATCTTTTCCCCTCTGTTACTCTGCTGGAGAATTCAGAAACTGTGGAAGGTGGAGGGAATTAATCTTCTCTTGGTACCTGGGATGGAAACTACCAACCTCTTCAGTGTAAAAAGCTTTCAAAAAAGTTTTATGTTTGATAGAGATGCCTTTAAAAATGCAGTCTTTCTATGTGAAAAAAAGCCTGTAGCAACCTGATGCTTCTGTACCAAGTGTATTCATTCTGTGAGCAGAAACCTGGGAGCTTATTTTCTTGTAATAACCTCCTCTGCAAACTCAGGCTCTGGCTCTGTGTGATTATGAGCCCCATGACAGAAAGGGACACAATTGTGTTCAGTCCACACAACAAGAAGGGTTGAACTAGTACAAACTCTGCCAGTTAAAGTTCGGTTGGGAAATGTCAAAGGGGAAGTTTCATCTCATAGATTTTATGCCATGTTATTTTATCTCTTCTTCTGTAGCTGGGATAAAAGAATAAAGCTGTTTGACAGTGTCACATGCTCTGTACTGCTTCAAACTGCAGCTGTGCCTAAAACTGGTCTGCTGTGAGTTTGAAAAGTCCTTCCTCTCAAAAGATGTGTGCTAAGGATACAATTCCATGTACCCTTCTTTTAGTGCTGGTGCAACATAAACACCTTAAAAGTCCTGGGGTTCAGCTTCCCTCTGCTTTAAACAATCATCAAGTTTGAGTCTAGCACAGTTGAGATCTACCACATCTGAGTCAAAGATGGGAAATGGAGAGAAGAATGATAGAGGGCAGGGACAAGCATGAATCTTTTAAGTCAGGTTTGTTATCAGAGAAATAATGGAACAGAGCTTTGATCTCAGAGGGATGTGTAGTGAAAGAAATCAAGACTGGGGTTTGATAAACAAATTTGTTGATGTGGAGCAGATCTGTGTGTGCTTCTTCGGAGCTGAGTTGCCTCCATGTGGTCAATAGGAACAGAAAACAAACTCAGGACAGTCAAATGAACATGTACACTTGCAAGAAACTTCTTTTGAGGGAGAAGATATAAGAAAAGGCTATGGTTTTTGAGGTAATGTTTTGATTTTTTTTTTCCTTTTACATTGTTCTTTATAGTGAAGCTCTGACACCTCAGTTTCAGTATTAATCATTGAACATAAGTATGAATTCAGTGTTTGAGTTCTTATCCCTATCTGATGTTCACTGTGAAAACCCCAACCCCACAAAAATGGGATTCTGAAAGCTTGCCTACTGCCTTTGGGACATATTCTACCCTGGTTCTGTACGCACAGCAGACACATTCTGGGTCCTCTTGGGGAATGAAATTGAGGAGAGGACACTGCAGGCAAGGCTGGATGCTGCTTGTTTTCCCATTGGAAACTTGTGCCTGATTCCAGAATGGTAAGAGTATGATGTCAGGCTGGGCTTTCTGCTCTACTCCTAATGAATGGGTGTAAGATTATCCAAACATGTTACTATGGCTGTATCCTTTCTAACACCAAATTGTCTATTTTACTTTTCAACTTTCCCCTTGTGTTTACAGTGCTTCAGTATTTGCATCTGTGCTGTGGCACTGCTGCAGAAGTGAGTTCTTGATCTTACCTCCTGATGGTGCAACTGGGCAACACTGTGCTTGCTGAGATCAAGCCACAAACAGTATTGCTGCAGGCATAAATAAACAGAGATGGCATCAGAAGTGTGGTTGTGCAAGTGGGGTAGAAAAATAAAGTAAATTGAGGCAGAGAAATAAATATGGTTGTTGCTGCAGGAAGATAGTTGTGTCTGAAATGAAAAGTGTAAAGAAATGAAGTCTTTGTGACCCTGTATTGTAAATTCTTCATGCATCCGGTGGCCTGAGCACAATTATCAGTGCTCTGCTAAGAAAATGAGTTAGGTGTTTTAAAATAACTTTTCCCCTGCCTGTCCCCGTACCAAGATCAAAGGTGCCAAAACCTAGGCATACATTTGAAGAACCACAATCAGGAAATTGAGGCAGTCAGTTGGGGTTTTTTTGAGTTCTGTGAATTTTTCAAGAAAATGAACAGTTGTCCCATCATTTGATCAGTGAAGCCCTAATGTGCTCATGTAAGTAATCACATTAAGCTGTAAATCCTTCATGTACCAAGTGAAACCCATTTTTCAAAAGTAATAGCTGTTTACAGACTGGTCATGACAGGAAAATGGATCCTGGTGAAAAAATGGGACAGCTATGGTTCTCAGAATTTATCTGTAATTTCTTTCTTCATCCTCCTTCAGTGCTTTTTGGTGTAGAGTCCTTCATTTTCTTCCCATGGAAACAAAATTTCCAGTACTTGTTTAAGAAATTAGAGAAGCTCCCTTAGTATTAGTTTGTGCACTTAAATCTGATCACAAGTATCTGTTGGGAAGTATTAGTGTTGGTCTGACAGATGTAGTTTGTCTCCTGTACCATATGAGAGATCTTTTTCTAGAAAATCTGGCAGGCATAAGAGGAGCTTTAAATCGTTTAGTACTTTACAATGTCTTTTCTGAGTAAAAATAGTCTTATTTTAGAAGTGAGCTAACCAAATAGAAGAATATGGGATGGGGGGAGGGGGCTGGTAAGTCACTTTGGTTCAGTAGAGAAGCTGAGCAGAGGATTGTCACTCATTTGTAGACTTTAATCCTCTATTTCCTTGCTTACTCTTCTTTGTGATGGGATGTGCAGTCCAGATTCCTTTTGTTTGTGAAGAAGCAGCTGAGCAAGGTTCACTTTTAAATAGATGATGATCTGAATTCTCCAGGATAGTCTCTCTTCTGTGTTCATACTCTGGCATGCAAGTATTTCCTAGCCTGATTGATTTCTTCGTGCAGGCAATCTCCAGGGTAGTAGCTGATATTCCTGCTGACACTGCTGCTTGCTTGGCACCAAGGAGGGATAGGCTGAGAACAGCCTGGGGCTGGGAGAAAGGGAGCTGGTGGGGTGCCCCAGGAACAGTCCTCAAGTGGCAAAATGTCTTCTCCACTAAACAGCTTATTCTCCTTTTCCAGATGATGTTGGGGGCTTTGGTTGAGTTGCAGATCCTTGTTTGCTCTCAATAGGTTAGAGCCCAAATATATCTGCAATAAAACTATTTCCAGGCTGGTCCCTGTGTAAATCAGTGTGAACTTTGCTGCTTGTATGGCCATAGGCTCTTTCTTCATGAAAGTGAGAGAAGAGCATACAGGGCTCCTTCAGCATCTTCGGAGAGGCAATGCTGGGGTGTGAGCCTTCCTGACCTTTCAAATTATTTATGTTCACCCAGAGATGAGATTTTCCAGGTAATTATCACACTGGAAGCTTTGTAGGCATAAAGCATGTTTTCTTGTTATGTTTGAAGAACAGTAACCATAATGGGGTGGCTGTGTGTATGAATGATGACATTCCTCAGGTTCAGACACCAGCAGAGGTCTGGATGCAAGACATGGAGCAAGGGAAAAGGTTTATCTTTTCTGGTGTGGGGCACATCTCACAGTGGGGAGTCATAAAGGAGGAATGAGTGTGTATTCTTTGGAGCTGCTGTCAAGATCAAATACCTGATTTGTTTGCTCCTCCAGTTGCTGTAATGAGCTAATAGGTGTGCCTGGGCAGTGAGATAACAAGGCCTTGAAGCAGGATTGGGTTCCAAATGACCACAAGTGTCACTTGATATTTTGGCTTATCTGATCTCCTGAAAGGATAGCCCCAGCTTTTCTGTGGGCAGCAGGACCTGGATGTTATACAACACCGATCGCACTAAGCAGTGAAAGTGCTGCTGGCATGCATATCTTAATGGATGCAATTTCCTGCATTTTACCAAGTTTTTCAAACTTAGGAAAATGGTTCTGAGGAATTTTGTCTTGCTTATTGAAGTGTGCTTTTCCCATGGAGCAGATAGGTTGTTGAAAGCCCACCAGAATGGTCTCATGGGGAGTTTTTCATCCAGCCTTTCTAACTGGGCATTTGTAAGCCTAATTACTGCAAATAGATGGTAGTAGTGCTTTAATTGTCATGAGGAATAGCTCCATCTCTCTGTGGTAGTGAAGGCTCTGTCCCAGGGATTGTTTTCCTGGCAACCTGCTGCTTGAAATGTGGCTTATTTACGTTCATTTTCCCTTCTGTGGACTAGCACTGTTGCTTGGGTGGGATCCCTGCTCAGTGCCCCCTGAATGCTCAGACTCTGCAGTGGGCATGCTTTAGAGCCATTGCAAGCTTGCTAGGAGTTCTTGTGACATTGCTGTCTAGTCTGAAGTGGGCACAAAACATGAATGGAGCTTCATGTTCTCTTTGTACAAGGAAACAAATCTGTTTCTCAGCAGCATCATGCTTGGATCTGTTCCTGGAAAGGCGCATGGACTTGTGTGCACTCACTTTCCCAAAACATAAAGATGTTTACAACTTGTAAAAGATCCTGAGATATTGAAGTACTTCTCAGTCTTGTTTCTGTACAGGTGCCAGTTTTATGATGCCAGAGAACATGCTAGCCAGCTACACAGGAGTACCTATGGCTTCACGATTTGACAGCCTGGTAGCTGATGGTCCCCTCTGGCCAGTAGTTTCTAAATTATGTTCCCTCTTCTATTTGTATTCTTTTATTTTGAGGTCTTTGTGAAAGCAGTGGGAGCCTTTATATTTGATTGGCAGTTAGTACATGTTATATATAAAATGCCAATTAAATAAAATTAATAAATTGCATGAGCCAAATTATTAATATAAAAATAAACAGAATTTATTTTATGATCAAATTGACAATTTCAGATAGCCACTTTCAAACGGCAGGGTCAAGCCTAGGTTCTTGACTCTGGGTGTCACATACACAGCTCTGAACACCAGCAGTTCAGAGTGGCAGTGCACACCCTCGAGGTTTCTGTGTCCAGTTTTTATACTGTTTTTCTTGCTGCTGGCGAGAGAATCCTTTGTCTCTTTCATATTCAACTTGTCCTCTATGGTCCTCCGGTCCAGAGATCAGGGGTCCGTTCAGATGATGATGTTTCCAGGAACTCTCTTTGTGTAATTGAAACAAAGTCTTGGGCAAGAGGTTCGTTCTTCATCAGTATAGTCCAGGGAGGAACAGAAACTTAGATGATCATATCTGTTGCTCCTTTCAGATGGCAAAAGGATTCTCCAGGGGCAGAGTGGATTTGAGTAGATTGATGTGCCAGATGGATATCTGCCTTCCCAATGATGGGTACTCGAAACCTCCCTTGTGGAGGTTCGAAGTTCTGCCTGTGCTTCAGATGCAAATGTTATCACTGAGAGGAGTAACCCATGACTCTGGGTGGGCTACCAGGGAACATACCAAAGCACATTCCAAACATAACATCTTTGGATACATGTACATTCTAATATCCCTTATACATTGTAGAAAAATATAGGGGCCGCGAGGTCTGGTCCGGTGGCTGCTGTGGGTGGCAAAGTTGCCGCGAACACCTCAACCAGCGCTCTGCAGGCTGGAATCAGCCGGGCTACAGCAAAATCGCGTCGCGAGATATTATTAAAAAGCTTTACGCCGACCGTGTCCCAAAAGTTTTTTGTAAAGAAATCTGAGCGTTCTGCGTTTGGGAAATTGAGTAAGGTCCATGCTAGAAGGTTTTGTAGCTCTTGTTTAGGTAAATTACTTTGGCTGGATTTTAGTAGGAGTTTTAGTTGATTATAGAGCTCTCTCTCTGGGGCGGAAAAGTTTTGTCCCATGATTAGACACGTTTGTAAGTTACCTCTGTGTCGTCGGGGCGGGGTCCTCCGAGCGCAGGCGTTGGTGCTGGCCAGGTACCACGGTCCGTGCTCAGGATTCCGCGGCGAGTCCCTCCTCAGAGCTCCGGCTTTAGCGTTGCTTGGCAACGGCAGTCCGTGCTCGGGACGTCGCAGTTGGGTCTCCACTCACAGCTCCGGGCTACGCCGTTCTTAGGAGCAGCAGCCCGTGCTCGGGCGCACGGCAGAGTCCTCTAGAGCTCCAGGTGCACACTGCTCAGCAGCGTTCCCTGTGCTCGGGGGCTACCACGGCCCAATCTTTTAAGAGCTCCAGAGTAAGGCCGCTCGGTGGCGGTGTCTGTGCTCAGGCACGCAGCTGACACCTTACAGAGAGCTCTAGCTCAAGGAGTGCTGCGGCCCAGTTGTTTTAAGAGCTCCAGAGTAAGGCCGCTCGGCGGCGGTGTCACAGACACTGGGCACGCAGCTGACCCCCTACAGAGCTCCGGCTTGGGCGCTGCCTTGCAACGCCAGCACTTGCTCAGGGGTGCTGCGGCCCAGGTACCCAGAGCTCCGGACAGACCCTGCTTGGCAGCGGCCGTCCGTGCTCAAGACGACTGTGAGGCGTTTAAAAGAGTCTTTTTAGTTACCGTGTACGTAGAAGCGTCTTACAGGTGGGAAGATGAATTGGCTGTTTCCACGTCGAGCGCCAGCTGTAGAAAAATATGGGGGCCGCGGGACTCAGTCGGTCCAGGGTGATTTCTACAGTTCCAGGCAGCTCCTGAAACATGCAGTTTATTTGCAAGGGTCGTGGGTGCAGGAGCTCTGCCTAAGCTGCCAGCCACAGCTTAGAGCATGCCCCAGGGAGAGCGAGAGAGAGTAAGAGTTAAGAGTAGAGAGCTTAAGAGACGAGAGCTTAAGAGACCTAAAAGTCTGGTTACATGATATTATATCTCTTCCTATACTGAATATGGTAATGGTACAACATCCAATCAGTAGAAGACAGAAATCCTTATAGAATTTACATACAACCTATCACAACTATTACATTACCATACCGTGTTACATTTTAACTCCTAAAAACTACTTTATGAAACTACTTTTTTCTTCCCTGCCACGCTGGCAGGGTTTCTCGGACCCTTGGACTTCTCTGTTTGCTGAAGCATCCTCTTCTTTGCTAAAGACATTGTTCAATCAAGAGGGATTCTCCTTCAGCTGGCTAGCCCATTGGTTTTTGGTTGTACAGTAACTGACAGCTTGGTATCTTATATCTCAAAGCTAGCTTTCATTTCTATTTCACTTACAGGTTTTATATTTTCAGAATCTTTTGCCAAGCAGTCATATTTATAAGGTTTCCCTATTTCATCCTCCCCAACAATACATAAATCGACCCTGATACCATTTAATTTATTATGAATTTTGACTTATTTATTACATACACGTTTTACCTTTCCTAACTGAAGGTAATCTTTGCATATGTGTGGATATCATTAGACCCTGCTTTGTGGGAGAAAAGGTGATCAAAGAATATTAGAGTGCTGGATTACTTTATTTTTCCTTGAAATGCCACATGAAGGAATACTGTTATTTTACAGGCTACAGCTGCTTCTTTTGTTTACTTTTGCTATGTTGGTTATGTTTTTAACTAACTGGGATGGGCAGTGAATGAGCTGGGTACTTCTCATACTTAGTTCAGACAAGTGATTAGGCTCTCTAGGGAATTCAACCACTGTAATGAAATCCCGTTCCTGCCTGCCTTCCAGACTGGTGGGAAAGAGGAGGGAAGGTATCTATTCAAGACATTGCAAGGCACCTGTGTACTGGGACAGTACATTTTATTTACCCTCATGACAGCTCTATGTATGTGCTGTGTCCCTTATTTTATGGATGGAAGCCTGAAGCACATCAATTGTCACAGTTCCAAAGGAATTCAGAGAGGTTGCTTATAGTTCTGTATATGTGTTTTGTTCTGTTCTATGCATCCTTTTCTACATTAAAATAACTGAAGTCGATCACTTTGGTCTTGTGGAAATACTGCTGAAAACCTTCCTGTAACTTTAGATATCTGAATGCATTGCAGAAAAATCTCTCAGGAGCAGACTTTCAAAGGTCATGCAGGGAGCTTGTGAATTGAACCTGATTATGAGGGAATGCAGAGCTGAACTTTTGCTGCCTGATCGTCTTCCTGCATTTTCATTTTCCAACCCAGGTGATGTGGTAAGTGCAGAAGGAAAAGGAAGTGGTGAGAAGACAGTTTCAGCAGTGTTTCTGTGGGTGGCCAGCCCAACCTGTCCCCTGATTGCTGCAGTGCCAATTTTCTGAGGAAAATGCACACCCTTCAGTGAGGTGTGCTCTCATCAAAAGGAGCTGGGAGCACTGGGTTGTGCTGCAGACAGTGCAGCTCTGCCTCTTCCAAACACATCAGCCCAGGGTTTGCTGGACCATGTTATGGCATGGAGTTTTTGCAGCAGTGCAGCTGTTGGTGGAGTGCCCAGGGAAGCTGCTGGCAATGAGAAGCCTCCTGAGCATCAGCAAACCCACAGGATACTGATAACAGGGTCACACATCTCACACCCTTTCTGAAATGTAGCACATAGCTGAAGATGTGTGGGTTCCCTCTGACAAAATTATTGCATGGTTACAGCAGAGAGGCAGATTACCTGCAGATTTCAGTATCAAAACTGAGTCACTTCCTTGGCCTATTTTAGTGATCATTTTATGGCTGACCATGGGCAACAGTGTCATCTGGAAATGAAATGTGGTGTAAGCTGGGATCTTGGGCATGAGGACAGAGGATATGATATCAAGCTAGAAGTAGCAGTAGTTGCTGTAAATACATCTCCTCCTTCACTGAGTGCACTGAAGGTTGTATTTAACAAGTGGGTATTTACCAGACAGCCCTGCTTATATCCCCAGGTTGTGATGCAGGCTGGATGGTAGTGTTGCTTCTTGTTTTACAGCTGACTGTTCAGCACAGCAGTTGCACAGGATCTTAGGTGCCTCAGCCCCTTGTATTGCTCATGGCCTTTTCTTGGTGGCTCTACAACCAGCCTTGCATGGGCAACTCCATGCCCTGGCCTTCAGACTGCCATGACTGCTTTTGCAGAGCCTCTGGGACATTATTTCATTTCCCTTGTTGTTTGTGTTATTCTCATGGCCTTGCATCCACACCCTGAAGTGACAGTCACAGCTATGAGCATCATTCTTGCTTTTACATGAGGGGACAATGATGTGTGCGCACAGAACTGGCATGTGGCACCTGCCCCTGCTCAGCCTGTGCTCTGATCATTTCCTCTGGGAAAAGGATGGGAAGAAATGACCTGCTGCACTGGAGGTGTGCCTGGCAAGGATGCTTATTTGGGGACACTATCAGTTCTTGTCCTAGATAGCCACTGGAGAGAACTTTCCCTTCCCCTTCTAGTTCTGTCTATCTCTTCATTTTTTTCCTCCTTTTTTTTTTCCCCTAAAAGGAGCTTTCACAACTACAGTTGATGTCTGGCATCAGCTATGGATGCTGCTAACAAATCTTTTGTGAGTACACATGTTGCACTACTCTTCATGAGGGTGCTCTAGTCCTGAGCAAGTCAGTCCTTTAATATGACAACAGATTAAATGCATCTGATGTTAAGGGTGAAGGACGATGGAAATTACCTTTCTGTCTTCCAAGCATGGTTGTATAATAATTAAATAAAATCACTTCAGCTTTGAGTAGTGCTTGAGGCTGATTGTGTCCAGATCCAAGGAACTACTGCAGCCTGACATGTGCTGAGAAGGACCTGAGCTCTGTATTAGATTAATATTATATGGCAGCTTGTTCAGATAAGCTTTGATGAAGGTTAAAGTGATCTGGACCCTGCTTTCAAGCTGTGTTCCTGGGAGCAGGACAGGAAGCAGCTACAGAGCTATCATTTTGCTGATGTGAGTCCACATTGACCCAAACTGAAGTCATAACTATCCCAAAAGAGCTTGTCTGTGTCAGGCAGAGAGGGCTTCGTTCTCCACTGGTGCTATTAACCTGAGGAAACAATGGAGTCAGTGGTGCTGGAAATTTTTCTCCTTCTCTGTTTCTAGCTGGCTCGGGACAATTGTTTAACTGGTCTTTGTACCTCGCTTGAAAACCCTTTATTCCTATCCTTGTAATTATGCTGTGGCTCTTCTGTTCGTCAGGTAAAAGAGCGAATGACATACTTGAGGAGTTTGGACGCTGAAGGCACAGCTATAGGGGTTTATTCCTGCTTATGTTGCCTTCCTGCAGCTTCTGTGTGCCCTGGGTAAAGGCCATGCTGTGGCAGGCACCAGCCCATCTGCACCTCTGCTGGCAACTCGGGCACTTGATCCGCAGTGGAGCCTAATGTGTCACAGGGAAAGCCGGGCTCTGTCTTATCTTGGGTATGGTTTCTTTCTGCTTTGGTTTCCTCTGACTTCCTAGCGGGAAATGCTTTCTGACTAGTACCTGATATTATGGTTTGAGGCTGTGAGGATATATGAATGTTTTTGAAGTGTTTAATGATCTCTTGTTTTACATGTAAAGCCTACTTTTATTTCCTTTTTATCTTAGTGCTTACCTTCCCAGACTCAAAGGAAAGGATTAGTTGGCAAATGTGATATGATAAATCCAACCTACATTTGCAGCAGAAGGTCTTGTTGTAAATGGGTCTTGGAGATGAAGAAGACTTGAAGGATGATACTTTACAAAATATCTGCGTTTTCATCAGAAGTGCTAAGTTTTATAAGCTCTAAGGATTCCCTGCAGGTGCTCAAAGTGTGGTGAGTTTGTATTGACACTGTGAACTTATTCTGGTTGGAATTTGCTTTCAGAGTTATGGCATTAAAACTGCAGAGAGATATATTTAATTAACAGGTCTTGCTGAAGCAGCTGAGTGGACTCCTCCATGTTTTGTTATTCAGTGCTGCTTTAACTTACAGCACACTGATTGCTTAAAACCCCCTGCAATTTAGGAATTGTCTATATTCCACAAGATCCATTGATTTATTTAACTGGATACCTTTCCTTCCTGAACAAAGTAAGTGGGTATGCTTGTCTTGTACCATACTTTGTAAAGTCATGATGGGAAAGTGAGCTTCTAGGTGGTGTTGTGCCAGTTATAATGACTAACTCTAGGTGTATCAGAGGAAGGTGGCTGCTCATTTTACCCATTTTTAGTTCTGTAGCACTTGGACTGTTGAATTAAGTCTCGCCATGGTAAAGAGAGATCTGCTTCTTTCACTTTTACAATGATTAATTTCTTACCTGGAGAGTGCCCAGAATAGCAATTATACAGCTGCTGTCTTTCTGGTCGTTTTGCTATCTGCACCATACATGCATGTTTTTGTGGGTTGGTTTTTACTTCTGTTTTGGTTTTATGTTTTGGGTTTTTTGGTTTTTTTTTTTTTTTTAGAATCTGGTCTATTTGTCTCCGTGACTTTGGAAACCAAGTGTAAAACCACATTTCTTTTTCAGAGGTGTTTGTTTTGGCTTTGTTATGTATGTTATATGCAGTAAAACAGACTGCCTGGGCAGCAGAATTGCAGGTCTTGGGTGCAGGATCAGTTTTGGAAGAAGTTTAAGGTCGTATTCACAAGGCAATGAAATGACCATACACATGCTCTTTAATTAGTCTCAGTGCTATGAGGCAGTTAATATTCTTAGTGGAAATTACTGAATGCAGAGGCCATTTTGGAAAAACTCTCATGTAATAAGATGTGGAATGGTGTAGAATTATGCTAACAGAATGAGCCTGAAATCAGAATAATTGCTCAGTTATACTGAATCTGTGAACCAGCCAAGTTCAG
This sequence comes from Lanius collurio, assembly GCA_020086605.1. Classification (NCBI taxonomy): domain Eukaryota; kingdom Metazoa; phylum Chordata; class Aves; order Passeriformes; family Laniidae; genus Lanius; species Lanius collurio. The sequence goes on from JACBWW010000006.1 coordinate 32,982,391, forward strand.
AATTGACATCAGATAGTGGCTGTTTTATTATGGACATGGAAGTCTTTTGAATGCCAGAAAAAGCTGTTGAGCTAATTTAATCTAAAGTTACCAAACAAACACATGAACAAAAGAAGGAAAAGCAAGTGTTTAAGTGCCGACCTTATGTGCCAGACAAGGGAACTATTCTGAAAGACTGTATAGAGCAACAGAAGGCAGTGGTTTGCAGGGGGTGAACCATGCAGTGTTAAGGCTGGTGGTGGGGAAGAAGGAGTAGCTATAAAATCCCAGCATCCCGTGTACAGAGGGGTCTGATTCCTCTCCTGTGTGCTCTAGTGTTAATGCAGGGTGGATGGTACTGGGAGTTCACACTGCTAAGTGGGGCATGAAGCTTTGGAGCTTTTCTGCCTGTCTCTAGTGTAAAGGCTGCCCTTCTGCATATCAACTGAGCATGTACTAAGTATCTTAAGAGCAAATCTGACAGAATCTAGGAATATTTGTACAAAGTCAAATGCCCACCTAACCTAGTACCTGTTTCTGACAATGAGCAATAGTGAATTGCTGGGGAAGTACAGGACCACAACTCTATAATGGGTGGAACTTTTCCCCCAGGTACAGCCTCAGACCTGGCAATAGATTATATATATCCTGGTAATCATCATTTCTTTGAATTTGTCTAATTTCACCTCAAACCCACATGAACTTGTATTGTCCACTGCACCCTGGGGTTGCCAATCTGATGCTGCTGCTCTGACCCTGCTGGTACTGTTATCGTTGCTGATCTCTACTGGTATATTCATTGAGCCAGTCCCTCTGGCTTCACTGCAGCTGCTGCTGGATCCAACTGCTGCCTTTATGAGCTGAAGGGAAGACTCAATATGTTAAAACCTCAGCTTTCTCAGGAAACTTGGCTGCATCTTCCTGATAGTGGAGCTGGGGCATCCTGGTGGATCCTGTAACCAAGCCAAGATGAATCTTGGTCAGACCTGCGCTCCACATTGTTATTTCCAAATTCTAATTCTACATTATAAGATCAACTGTCATTGTGTGATCTTTTTGCTGTTGGATTTACAGTAATACCTGGAAATCCATCTGAGACACCTCCTCTACCTGGCAGGTCAGCAGTCCCATCCAACATATCTTTCTCTGCCCAACAGAAAGGCACATACAGTCATGGAGAGCTTAATCTTTTGCTGCAGACCCAGAGCATGAGTTGCAGCATTGGGCTGCTCTTGTGTCATAGCCACTTGTTACCATTTCTGAATAGGAAAATAAAAGTTGATGGGATATCATGACAGGATACAGTGCACCCTTGTGTGCTGTTGCCTCTAGAAGCAGGTATGACTTGTCTGTTTTAACCTGAAGGAGGAATGTTTACAGTTTAGTGAATTATCTGACTTACAGTAGTGTCTAAAAACTGCAGTGAAGGACTAAAGTGCTGTTATGTTGGTTGTTATATACGAGTGAGCACAGCAAACTTTTGTGTTAAGTGACATACAAGTTTGCCTTTGGCACCAGTTCAAAGCCCTGCTGGTGCAGGGCTTGTCACTGGTGCTAATGGTTCATCTCTGCTGTCCTGCTAGTACAGAGTTTTCTTTTCAAATTGGTTTTTTTAGGTTACTTACATAAAGTTGTTCTGTGGTCAGAATTGGAACCTGAATTCACACACAGCTGGATCTTTTCCTTCAGTGGAGTTTGTGCCTAGATCATTAGGTAAATTAAACTTCAGGCTGACTTTATGCTGGCAGAACATCATTATCCAACTTGGTCTCTGTCCAGAGTAGCAGGAGTAATGCACTTTTCCAACAGCTTAAAGTGTATTATCCTCCTATGCCTGCCTGCTATTTCCTCCCTTCCCAGGTGGGAGTAACCTTGCAAGAAACTCTGATTAGCACAGATGGCTGTGTCTCTTGTTTTTCCAGCCCTCCCAGCAGCCTGCTATGCTCTCAACAGATGGAATGGGCTTGGTGCTCCAGTGTTAGGAGCTGCAGAGGACATGTGTGTGCTTGGGGGAAGCAGCAGACTGAGTCACTCAAATATTTGTGGTGTTCTTACTGTAGAAAAGTTTAATGTAGAGATGAGAAGTGAAGAAAAAATTGATACACTGCAGAAGTAACCGTGGTTCCCAGTGTGGAACTACTAACAGCTAAACTGTGAAGTCTGATTTGTGAAGAACAATAAAAGGAGGAATTCTGCAGAGCTCAGTTAAATGATGACAACTGTTAGGTCATGATGAAGGTAAGCTGCTGTGTAAAGTGGAGCACAAGGACACAGACAAATTCAAGGGGGGGAAAAATGAATGTATAAAATGTTGGCTGAACATGGCAAAAGTGTTCTGGGTGGTGAGACCTTTCTTCTGCTTCCTAAGGAGAGTGGGAGAGAGCCCCAACACTCTGGATGAATTTGTTTTGTGGTGAATAAAACAGGGCTGCACTGTTAGAACCTGGTGGCTGTAGAGGGATGAAGCAAGGAAGGAAATATGAACTGGTCAGACCTCAGAGCTGGCTGTGCAAAGGCAACTTCTTGTTTCTCTGCTTTGGAGCAGGTGTGTGAAGAGCAGCAGGTAGACACTGAAATTATTTGTCCTAAAGCATCTTCCTCTCTGTGTTTCTTTCTATGAAATTGGACTCCTTTGGCTCTTCTGTGAATCTCTTTTTTCTTTCCTTATAGCCTAAGCCAGTTCTGGCTTGTATACCCTCCAGGCTCTTCCTCATTCCTGGAAATGTCTGAGGGGTTTAATGTAAACTGGAGCCAGCTGCTCAGGCTTTCTTCAAATGACAGATTTTCTTGGAGTTTTGGAAGGGAAAGTATATGACACAAACTTTGGAAACAAATTCTGGGAGTCTAGAGTCAGGTTACCCCATGCCTGTGTCTGAGATGGCAGAGATCATGACTCCTTTAGCTCAGCCACTGCTAGGAAATATCTCAGACCACAGGTTCTTTGGAGTTAACTCTGTTCTTCCCACAATTTAATCAGAGCAGTGATACCAATTCATGGAGTGAAACAGGCTTTGCTGCAACAGGTAATTTACCACCCAGGTGAAAATCAGCAGCAATACCAAGTCAAAAGGTTATACAGTTTGAAAGTGATAGGAAAGTGAAATGAGACACAACCATTTAACAATGAAGTATCTATGATTCTTCAAGAGTTTTTTCCTTCTTGGGAAGCATCTCAGGGTAATACATGCTAGATCAAAAAATAACAATGCCAGAGGAAAACAAGGTAAAATGTTGGAGAATTATGTGCAGTTTTCCTCGACACAGCGCAATCTTAATCTCATTCAAACATGTCTTTCAAGTTTGTTTTTTTTTCTGTTCCCCTACTGCAGCCCATCACCTAGTTCACATAATGTTGCCTTCTTGATAGTTTGGCTTCTTACTTTTGATTAAACAAAGTAGAGGAGAAACCCAGACACATTTCCATGTATCCTTTTGGTCCCTTGTTGATTCCTGCCAGGAACATTCAGCTTCCATGCAGAGATCTGCAATTAGGTACGTTTTAGAACATGTTTTCCTGGGGAGAAGAGCGAAGCCAGTGAGTATTACTGAATTCTGATTGTGCCAGTAGAGAAACAGACCATATATCCTGTGTGTGGCCTGTGTGAAAATGCAGGAGCTGCTGCACCAATCCATTGGGAAGAGTGGAACTGCTGTGTCCTATGAGGTTAATGTGTATTTTGTAGAAGTAGGGATAAAAATCATATTTCTATGTAATGACTCAAGTCAGATTAGTGAATAACATTTCTTTCATACCATCTGTGCAAGAGCAGCTTTATTGTCTGAAGTAAGAGAACTGAGAATGAATTAGGATTCTATTGCTGGTGATTGTAGTTAACTTTTTCTTGGCTTTTACAAAGTTACTGTATTGTGTACATCCCATACCAATAGATTTTTTGGTTTTCTCTTCATCTTCCTGGAATCTCTAATGCATAGGGTTTTCTCCAGTTCCTGCCATTTCATCGGGACTTAGAACTGGACAAAATGCCACAGTTTTAGCCTGTGGAGGACTTTGAATGTCCTATTGGTGAATTGGGCTTTTTCTTCAATTGTTGTATAAAATGTTTTTCTAGGTTGCTTAATCTCTTAGAGCATGCTAGCACTTCATAAGGGAATTGTACAGATAACAGGTCCTGGGACTGTGTGCACCCCAGCTCTTGATAATGCCACAAAACTTTGCAACTGGCCTTTGCCAGCTGAGGAGAGAGGCTGGGTACAAAGTATAGCATTACAAGGCTAAATAAATATTTGTTTACTGGAGGTTTCCCAGCCAAACTGGGGCACCTGGAACATGGTTCTACACAGGGGTCTCATACCCTTCAAGTGTTCAGGTACAACACAGTTTGACTATTCACTATCTCTCACACTGCCAATCACTAATCATAGCAAAACTAAGAAGCAGCTGTATTTCTGCAGCACTGTTACTGCTTGTCTATTTATCCAGATGTCCCTGGAGTCAGTTTTGCTGCATTTACTTATCTAGGATGCCAGACAATGCTGGGAGGGTTTCAAAGAGGGGCCAGGAGGCTGGTGTTGTCTTGGTTGTCCAGGGCTATCTCTCGTCCTTCATGGACAGCTCTAAGCTTCCAAGAATCTAAGCCCTTATTTTCAGGGCCAGGCTGTACTATACTTTACATAAGCATGAACAGTACCAAAGCCTACAGTAAAATTCCACTACTTCCTTGCATTGCAATATATAATGTAAAGTAATACATATAATAATAAACTGTTATAGTAAAAAGACTGTTGGTATGGTTGGGGAAGGAGATTTTTTGTAACAGTTTAGAATTGTTTTGAAAAACTTTTCTGGTGGACTCTGAGTATGATTAATTTTTCTGTCAATCAGTGTGGCAGATTTTTGTGACTTTAATCCATGATGACAGTATTGAAAGTTCATATTTTTTGTACTAGCACTGACCAGAGTAGGTGTTTGTGATTTTTATAATTATCTTGCTACCTAGCACCTAACATGGTCCTGCCCCTTGTTACCTGGCAGGTAAATGATCTACATCTTTACCTGTGTTTCATGGGTGCCTTTGGGACAATGCTTTCTTGTTCTATCTCCTTTCAAAGTGCAAGGAAACTTGGGAGGATTTTTCTGTCACTTGCCTGAAACACCTCTCCAGTAATGGCTTCCTCTCCGGACACTTTACTGTTTTTATGGTTAATAATGGAGCTTCCATTCAGTGTTACAAATTAATTATACAGAAGCTCTAAATATTTCAGTCTGTTACTTCTTTTCTGTTGTCTCTTTTGAGCCCTCTCTTGAGCTTGCATTGTGGGGAGAGAAAAGATGATTTCTCTCTATCCTTTTTTTTCAGATATTTGTTTGGTCTGTCACTCATTTAGAGGATTATCACCCATTTGAAAAGTAATCACTCATTTTAATCCCAAAGCTACATAATATAATATTCATTAGTATTTGTAATCAGAAATATAAACTAATGATTATGAGGATGGAGGGAGTCTTCTGTGCTGAGTATTAAATTCATGACACAAAATTATTTCCTGAAAGAAGTTTTAGGGACCTTATTTCAGATGTAAAGCACATGTTCTTTGCAATTTTTTGATACACATTTGCTTGAGAAGCTGTGTGTTTTTGAGTCTTTATAAAGGTAGGTTTGTACCAAATGAAAAAGTAGGGCTGTTCAACCACTCTCCAGCTGAGATACAAGGCTGTACTCTGTGTGCTGTATGCCTTCAAACATATTTGTTTAGAGCATGATTGCTGTTGGTTGCCATCTCACCACAGTCAATTCCAGCAGTAGTATCTGTGGTTTGGCCATAATTAAACTATGAATAAACTTTCTTGTGCTCCTCCTGTGTATGCATCTGATGCCTGGAGTCCTGTATACAGTTGTGGAGAAAATGGTGTGGGGATTGTTTGTTTTTTTTTGTTTCGTTTCATTTCTTGTTTGTTTGTATTTAAGAAACTTTGTTCCTTCTCAGTCCTAAGGCAAAGCAAAATAACAGATAAAGATTTACTGGAGTATTTTGAGTACTGCTGATAGAATTTTCTGGCAGTCCATTAAGACAGGTATTTTTCATGAGATGTCAAAACCAAGGACACTCAGGGTTCAAGTCTGGCTGCTTTTCCAGTGCCTTAAAGCTGACCTCATAGCTTACGTAGCAGCTAGTAAAAACTAAAAGTCAGAACAAATTTAAAACCTAATCAAAGGCTCAGAAGTCAAGAATAGCTGGCACTTTTTTCTGAATTGTTGCACTACAAGCTTAATTTGTCCTGTGTGCCCTTCCCCCCCCCTTATGTCACAGCCTGTAAGAAATATTTGGAAGGAATGTAGTTGATTTTTAGTTCAACTAGTGATGACCAAAGCAAAATGGAAGTGATTTCTTTCTTTCTCTTCATTGTTCTGTCTCCCTTTGGTCAATTAGAGGATATCACAGCAGAGCTTTGCTCCTATATTGACTTTCCAGAGGCTACAGAGTGATTTAAAAAAAAAGTTTTCCCATGGGTTTTTTTTTGCCTGTGCTGACTTTTCTAGCTTTTGCCATATTAAAACTGCTCAGGAGTGTGATGCAGGACAGCCAAAGCATGTCACAGGCCGGTGGGCCCCCAGCAATGGCACAGATGTGCTCAGCAAAGAGCTGCTTCTTTGCCCCAACTCTGATGGGACAGCACCGAGGAGCTGACTTTGGCCCTTAAAAACCCTTCTCGTTTCAGAGGGATGTGAGCACTTGGCATTCCGACTCCTCCCCACCCACGGAAAGTAACTTGCACAGGATTTAGTACCTTTCCTTGTTGAGTGATTCCCCCTTGGAAGCCTCGGCAAAGGTGTTTTTGAGGCGGGGTTAGCAGACACGCTCAGTGGGAGCTCCTTCTCCTGGCTGCGGGCCGGGGCCAGGGCTGTGCCCTGCGCCCGCGTGTCCGTCCGCGGAATACAACGGGCTGAAATCAGGTGTAATTCAGCGCAGCAGGGCTGGCAGGGTCGGGGCCAGGACTACCGAATAATTAGCAAACCCCCGAGCACCAGGTTCTGCCTCTGCCTTGTGCCAATAAAAATGCACAGCCACAGGATTTGATTTTTCCCTTTCTCGGTGCCTGCTCTTGTGCTTTCAACGCACTCTTGTGGTTCCCATTCCCCTTGATTTTCTCTGTCCCCCATTACCCAGGCAGTGCCTCATCTTGTTGCTTTGTGATGAGAAGCATCACGATTTCTTGTCTTGTATCCCTTTCTAGCTAGAACAAAATGCATCTCTTCCACCTCCCCTCTTCCACGCTGGCCGTCCAGTCTTTCCTTTCTGTGTTCATTCTGTGCTTTGTACCGGTCATTCTCACAGAGACTTGGTGTCTGTAGAGTGTTCTATGAAACCAAATGGACTGGGAGCAGACTGAGTCACGGCATCTGTGCTGCTTAACAGGGACTCTCAAGTACAGTAACAGGTACCTTTTTAATTTTTCATGGTTTTAATTCTTGCTGTCTATAACTGCAATCCCTACATTATTTTCAATTATTTGGGAAAGCAAAAGACTTGAGAGATAGCAATGGATTGATTTTGAGTATCACCAAAGCAAGTATTTTCCCTACTGATTTTTCTCTGTTTTAGAATAGAGTGGAGAAAAATAGTTGACATGAGGGAAGGGATGATAATTTCTGGCGGAATAATAGAGTGGAATTTCTCTTTGAGTGTAAGGGGAAAAAAAGGGGCATGTTGCTACTTTTGGTGGTCAAGGTAAGTCTGGCCTCAGCTGTTGTGGTCAGCCTTAATCTGTCTGACAGGATAACTGAAGGCTCTGTATACATTTTGAAAAGCTCCTCTGTGGTTTTGGGCGTTGGGCAAGGTGAGTACCAGCTGACATCTGATGCTGAGAGAATGACATCTCTGGCAAGCAAGATGTGGTAGGACCATAGTGCTAGACAGTTTTTCTCTGTGGATGGGCTTCTGGAATTATTGTGAAGTATCATGGGGTAATGTAAGGTGGGGTAGCCACAAGAACCACAAAAACAAGCCACTCTGTGGCTTGATTCTATTTGTTCAGAAAAAGAACTCTATGGAACTCTTGGATGACCTGTAGAAACAACAAGGCATCTTTCAATGCAGTAAAACAACAGATCCTGGATGATACAAGGGGCAGTGCTAAAATAAAGCTGCTGTATCCTACATGATGATGGGACTGTAACAAAAGTAGTTTGCTAATCAGATCTAGAAAAAGGCTTTACTCTCTGGTGACCAGTACCGACTGATTAGGGCTTCCTGAGCTTGGGGACTTGGAAAGATGTAAGTTTCACATGAGAAAACTGATATAGATGTTTCCACAGCCTCTCTGGGGAAGTCAAACATATGACCCACAGCACCATTCACCTGGGAAACAAACTGGAAAGCTGAGGTGTCCTGAGTCAACAGAACATTGGCTCCCACTGGTGTCTGGGGTGGCCACCTAAAAACAGAGACTAGACAAAAACAAGGGAATAAAGGTAGGTATTTATTTGAAGGGCCTTCAAGGTACACCTTGGGCAGCAAAAAGGCTACACCCAAGATGGACCCCAGGTCATGGGTTCTTCACACTTTTGTAAGTTTGGCCCATTTGCGTATCAGGGTTAGTTCTCCAATTACAATCCCAGTTAATGATGTAACTACCCCAGTTTTGCACTCCTCTTCAGAGGCCTTATTTTACATATTTTGGGGCCTGGGACAATCTAGGTGTCCTTGAAGTACAAACCTAAAGTGGTTTGTTATGTCTAACCAGCGTGAGAGAACAGCAGCTAACAGGCCACACGAACCTTCTGAATTTCACACTAGGCAGTACAGGATTTGAAAAACATAAAAGTTAAAACTTAAGGCATCACCACTTTTGGCTGCATATATAGGGTCCATTTAGAGTGGATCAATTTCATACAAGCATAGGGGGTTACCCAGGGGAGATGAAAGTAATCCTTAATGTAAAATGTGAGTTGTGAGGTATGCAGTGGATTATAAAACCAGAGCTGTGCCAAAGACACAGAAGTACTCTTGGACCACTGCTCTGAGACACTGAATTGAGAAAGAAAACCAGAAGAGGATAACAAAGAGCTGGGTAGAAGGGGGAGAAAGGTGACTCCAAGCCACTTCTGTTTCTTCTGCTGGGTGGATCATTTAATTAAGGAAGTCTACCACAGATTGCCTTTTCTTGGCCTAAATATGGGCACTGCTAGCTAAGATGACTGTGTTGTTGAGCTTGCTCCTATCATGGCAACAAAAGCAGGATGATACACAAAAAATATCTGGTTCCTCACTTCAGTCATATGTCTGGGAAAATCATGGCTTCCTATGGCATTTTCCATTTGTTTGTCTCTTGAGATGCCTCTGTTCAGACATGTGATAGCTGGCAAGAAAAGCCTTATCCAGAATCTCACGCTATAACAGCTTTGCACTAAGGTGGTATTTAGTTTCAACTCTCTTGAAAGGGATGGAGACTTGCAGAGAAATGACCACCTAATATAGAGCCACATCATCTGGATACCTGCAACCCTAAAATGCATTGATGTGTTTGTGGGTATCAATTCCTGTTTGTTCCTTTCAATCCAGTTAATCTAATTAGTCATCCACTGGTCTTACAGCTCTCCACAGCAAAGCCAGCAGGATACAAAACAGGATATGCTTCTCATCTTTCATATTTTCAGTTTTGCATCCTTCTGCACCACATACTTGAAGCTAGCAGCTCGAACAGTCTTCAACATGAAGCCAAGTTAACTGTGTGCTGACTCTGGAGGATCTGGTCAGTGGTGCTCTGTATCCCCATTCGAAGTGTGGGGGAGTAACAACAGAGCAAACTAGGGAATTTAGCCAATCATGGTAATTTGTTTCAGTTGGTGAAAGCTGTTGAGGTTTGTTAGACATTCCAGCAGGAATTAAACATTTTGGCAGTGCAGTGAGAGAAGAAATTTGACATGGATAAAGGTACAATAATGCCTATTGGCAAAAGTAATCCAAGTTTCTCTTCACTTGCCTGGGCTCTGAATTTGCAATCTGCTGTAAAGGCAGAACTTTTGGGTAGATGTTATCACAGATAGCTTAATGAAGCATAGAACCTCAGTTTTAGAAGGGAATTGAGCTGCCTGCTTGAAAAAAACAATACAGTAACACAGAGGGAAGTCTAATATATGGATATTCTGATAAGTTGATGGAGGGCACAAACTGCAAAATTAATGCTGTGATTGCCTCCTGCTGGGAACCAGAGCTCAGTAGGTCAAAAAGAAATATCTACTTGCAGGGACATTGCAAGTATCCCAGGTTAAATGACATGAGAAATACTTAAACTGCTGTTCCATCTGTATTCTTCAGAGGTATAAGCTAACTCCTCTCTGAGGCATGGAAGAAAGCATTAAGCACATTGGTATTGTTTCTTAGAGGTTTTTGGTTTTTAATGTCTTTCCCTTCAAGCATTAGTACTCACTGCTGCCAGTGGGACAGAACACCAGAATGGACTCAAGTCTTATCCAACTGGGAAAAAAAGTTGTATTTCTGTCTCAAAATTACTGTGATACATAGTACAGGGCTCTGTTATATCAGTAAGCTCTCAGATATTTGGTCATTCCTCCTTTAAAGAAATGTACTGCTATCTTGTTAAATGCTAGATCTGTGAAATTTTGCACTGAGTTGGACAATATTTCATTCACCAGGAAATAGCTTTAGAAGTCTAAAAACTCACATGCAAGAGGTGAAGTTCTAGAAGAGTCTGGAAAACTCTGCATTTGACAAGAGTAGGTTTTTGGCTATCAGGCTGGTCTTCTCACAAGCAAGGCACAGCAGAGTATGTAAAAAGTATTTTGACCTCTAAAGGTGTGGAGCACAAGGATGTACCAGGAAATACAAGGAGAACCAAGGGCAAGCACTACACTTAGAGGCTGTATAATGCTATTGACATTTACAGTGAGTGGTTTAAATACATAAAAGTAGGAAATACAAACACTTCTAAAATGTAGTTCTCCTCTTACAAATGCACAGGATAGAATATACTGCCTTTTTGTAAAGTGATCAAATTACACTGGCTTTTAAGTACTTTACTCTTGATTTGCTTTTTCAGTGCCAGGTTACATCCCAAATGCATTTTCCTGGAGTTGTATAATTTGTGAGCCATTATTGCACCAGATGGCACAACATTTTTTCCTCAATTTGGCAGTTTGGATTTGTTTGGTTGGTTTTTTGCAAGCATTATTGTGCTAGGAAAAGTGTTGTTCTGGCAATCTAATAGTATTATTCTCCTCCTTGCAGGCTATAGCAATGCAGGAAGAGGCAAACTAAATTTACAGAGAACACACCTGATGCCTGGGCATGGCCAGTCCTAGTGCTGCTCCCCATGCCTTATGGGGACTGCTGTGTGACCAGTTTGCATTGTGGACCCCCAGATATCAAACAGAAGCCAATCATTTCACAAGAGCCCTTGGAGGCCCAAATATTTCCCATCACAGATCTTAGGTCTGTTCCCAGAGAGTACCAAGGTGAACATGTCAGGTCTTTTTGCTTTCAGCCTGGGTGTACCAGTGCTATGCAAGTTGGTGCTGGTTGGGAATTTGAAACACCTTGTATAATTTCTTCAAAGGTTTGCCTACATTCAGTGGTCTGGCTGGGTGCTCAGATAGCTTTACCTCAAAGTTTGTGCAAAACACTCTAGTGCAATATTGTGCAAAAAATTCTCGTGCTAGACTGTCCCCAAAGGGGACAGTGGGATTTATTGGCTAGTGAGCATTTTTGTTGAGGGACACCACTAATGCTTGTGCTGTGTGGTACAGACTTTCTATCTATCCAGTTTCTGAGACACTTGTCTGATGTATTTGGTTGTTACTTAATTATTTTCTTTGGGGAGGAAAAGCATGAAAAAACTTGTTTTCCCAAAGTCCTTTTATGTGCATTATTTGCTTTAATTTGTACATTGCATACCTTCTTAAAAGCAGCTATGTGGCATGTTCCTTAAGCCTAGGCCATCATTTGTTGAGGAAGCAAATAAAAAACTGACTAGATCCTCAGCTGACAAAAAATTGAATTGCAAACTAATCAGTTTTTGCCAGCTAAGGGCTGGATTCCTGCTCCTAAAGAGCCTTCTTCCTTTTTTTTTTTTTTCTTTTTTGTCTTGGGAAGCAATTATGGAGTAAAAAGTGTAAAGATATCCAAAATTGTTGTCATGAGTAACTCTTCCAAAATATGGTTGAAGGATGAGAAGGAGGCGTGAATAGTATTTATACAGAGAAGCAATAAAACTTTGTCATGCAGCTATTGGCTATTTTTGCTGTAACAGAGCAAGGACTTTGAAATCTGCTACTGCCATAGAGGAGTTTTGCTCCTCTAGGCAGGAATAGCTGTAATCTTGTCACCATAGAGTGAGGGAGGCTGTTTTCTCAAGCATACATAGGATGGTCACTGCGTACAGGGCACTCATTGCTGCATTCAAAGCTGCCCCTGCTGCAAGCAGTGCCTAGTCCTCAGTGACTCCCTCAAAGCAACTGAATTCTGAGTGGCTGCTGTTGTTTTTTAAAAGAACATTTAATTCTTTCAAAATATAATAGCATCAACATTTATTGATTTGCAGTCTGTGCTCTGCACTTGCAGCAAACTACTGTTTACAGCTGCCTGTGTGGTTAACCCAGGGGAGTGGAGGTAAAGAGGCACAGCTGTGTCTCTGAGCACAGAGAGGAGTTAAACATACATTAGCCATGTATTTTCTGCAGAGAAAGTTTAGAAGTTTAAAGATGAATGGGCTCCAGTCAGGCAGTGTCTTCCAATTACGCATTGTGTCCACTGAGTCAGTAAGCCCACTTGCTTGCTACTGTGTGCTGATACAGCCCAGCACTGTGCTGTACTTCAGGGCTAGGCTGAGCACATGCTGTAGCAACTCGGCTGGTTCCAGCATTACCTGTCTTCCTAGCACTGCCATGGGGCACTGGCTCCCCACTGATTTCTAGGTTTCATTTCCTTTTTTCCCATTATACAACTTGTTATTCAGGCCTAGTACCTCACAAGCTAGTCCTATTGTCCTATGACCAAATGAATGCATTTTCTATTTTTCCCCCTTCCTTATGCCCTTTGGCTCATAGGGGAAAGAAAAGGCTGGCTTGACACATAGACATCGACTGCAGATGTTTGGGATGAGCTGCTGTGGCCAGTGGAAAGGTTTGCCTCCATTACAGACCCTTAGCACAGAGCCAGTCCCAATTATCTTGTGTTTTTCATTCCCATTTGTAGAGAGCAAGGAGCCATCCTGCCACAGGTTGTGGAGGCCCCAGAGGCAGGGGCAGGAACAGCCCTTGGGCCAGCTGTAGGGGACCACTGATAATGATGGTGGAAGAACCTTGGTTACTTCTGCCTTTTGTGGGGCTCCTCTTTCCAGAGAGACCACTGTTCTTCATTTATAAAATCATTCTCCCAGGTAATGTTTTGGGCCTGAGTATCTTGCTGCTTATTCCTTGTACTTTTTCTGCTGATGAGCAGAGGATTTCAGTTTCTGAAATTTGTCATTGTCACTCAGACTATGACCAGCTCTCTTGGCATCATAGTGATGGAACCCAAAGGCAAATCCATGTGAATTGGACACTAATGCTCACAGAAGTGTGTTCTCGTAGCAGAAGTGGCAGTCTAAAGAGGGTCTGAGTCTCACAAGTGAAAGTATGGCTTGCTAAAAAGCACAGCAGTCTTTCTTGTGGCCAGGAAACAGTGTTTCTTCATGGTGTGAAACACGTGGTAAGGTGGGGGAAAATGTATGTGATGCTGCTTCCTTGGAGGGGAAATGTTAGCAGAGGGAAGGGATGGGGTGCGTGGGGAGACATCTGTGTGAAGTACAATGGTAGGAAAGGGTTTGTGTGTGAGGAGATTCGTGAGTCTGATGTGAGTGAAGGAAAGAGTGGGCTTTGCTGGTTACAGCTTTGGGTGCTTAATAATGCTTTGGCTTGCATAGGAGTAGAAATGCGGAGAAAAGAGTGATATCATAGGGCTCTTCTGAGGTAATAGATAACCTGTGGTTTCAAGAGATTTATCTATAGCTATGGGTGGCCATCTGAATGGTTAGAATGAAGAATGTGCCCACAGGTTCAGTTTCCTTCCCTGTCGTTAGTGTATGGAGTTTTTAAGCAATGGCCTTGGAGTAAGGCCTTTCTGGTGAAGGATGGTGAAGAGATTGGATACATCGGCTCCAAACCATACGTGCTCCTTCCTTAGCATTTGACCTGTAGAGCATAGTCTCTAGAGCATGAGGTTTCTAGAGCTTGCAGTTTGGCTGCTATGTCTCTTACAGTGGTTATGAGCATTAGAGAGCCAATCACTAAGAGAGTGTTTGAATGTTTAACTAGTCCCAGTTTCTGAATCTTGTGACAGACTGCAGAGAACTCAAACTTTTTGGCTAAAATTCTTCTGATTTTTCTATATTGCAGAGATTCTTTGTGTGCTATAGTTTGTAGGGTTATGTTCTTCCTCTAGGTCAGCTACACCTCACTGAAATTGGACAATGGTCTGTCAGTTTGATTTACCTCCTTGTTTAGAGCCATCTGTTTTACAGTTAATTATGTCATATCCAGAGTACAGTTCAAAAGCCAAGTCTGGTGCCAACAGTCTTTAAGTACTACCTGAGGTCATCCTATCCCTGAAACTGCAGGCTAAAAAGCAAGCAGCAAATTTAATTTATGGTAATAGCAATGTTTGCTTCCATTTCTTTATGAAGGAAGGTCCAGGCATGAATTGCCTGTAAGGTTTTATTTTTAATAGAAAATAAGTATTCTGTGCCTGTTCAGGTTAAATCCAGTAGCTTGCCAAGGAATGGCTTGTTCTTATAAGGCTGTAGGCATACATGTTTACCTGGCACTGTATTCGCAGGCATCTGTGCTGCCTGGTACTCTGTGATATTCACCACGTTGCAGGTCCCCAAAACACATTCTGTGAAAGTCAGCCTGTAAGCTGATATTCTTCTAATTTCTGGCTGATAGCTCAGCTAAAAGTAACAGGTTTGCACTGAGAGGCGCTTTTACACTCCATGGTGGTGAGCCAAACTCAGGTGTACTGTTTAAGGACAGCTTGTGTGGCACTGCCAGCTTCTCCACAGTGACTGCCATGATGACCCCCGTCTGTGCCTGTGGCCTTCTCTCTCACTAACCTTTCAGCCTCTGGTTCCAAGTAGGTCTGTGACAAGCCCCTCAGCTTTTACCTGGTGTTGCACGCACACCTTTTCAAAGCAGCAATGAACTTTTCAAAGGGTGATTATGTGGAAGGATGTGCAAGACTTTTGCATGAGTATGGCATAGCACACAGAGGGAATGTATGACGACTCAGTTGCTAACTGTGAGTTGTGTGAAAGCAGGACTTCAGTGTGATATTGAGACATTGGTACAGGCACTTGCAAGCCCTTCTTTCTAGAGCACCTTGCAGGTTGGGGGGATAAGGGAGTGATTCCAAATGAAGGTGAAACAAAACTTACCAGATAATAGAGTGCTTTCTGTTTTACTGATTTCTTTATGCTGAGTAACTGGTACCTTCTGCTTCTGTTTCAGGTATAGTTAGTTATGTAAAATTATAAGTTGTATTGTAAGTGGTTATTATTGTTGGCAGGGAAGGCAAGGGAGCAGATGCAGGCTTTGTTTGCTCTGATTTTGAATTTAACTTTTGACAAAGGCAATTCTGTTTCCATGACCGGTCATTTATTTTCCATCTATTTATTATAAAACCAGATAAATAAAAGTCTGTCAGTACAGAAGTTGAAGGAATGGAGTCAAACCAGTGGATGAAAAGCCAAAGAGGATGAGATTAACTAGATACCAGATATACCATTACCTCATAATGGATGGAGGATATTTCCTGCCTTGAGATAGAAATGAATTGTGTTTCTTTGTCATATAAAGCATTGTCATCTTCTTAAGGCTAAGGCTGTGTAAAAAAGTGTGATTTAGTTCTTCTGAGGAAAAGCCCTTCTCTTAGTCCCCAGGCTCTGCTCAGGAAGCAGGAGACCAGCAAAAGAGAACAGATAGAAAACCATGCCCAGGTTGGATCTGGAGTCAGTGAAAGAGGATGAATTTAGGACCAATTGTGCTGTTACTTGTGTGCACCTCTTTTTAAGTGAGGAACAGGAATGAGATAAAGACTTAGTGGAATGAATACACAATGGTTTTAGGACTAGCAGCAACCTTTTTAGAGCTTTGCTAGAAATGGCCCGAGCTGAATTTTGACCAGCTAAAATATTAAGCTAATTGTCTATTCATCTGACTGCATCTTGGATGTATTTAACTATAAGGTGTATTGTGACTTTACTGTTGGTGTGTTCCCACTGGAAAGGTAAGTAGTTCTCTAAGAACATTTCTGTTTATGGTAATGTGTTCTGCACTGTGGGGAGGTAAAGCAAAGGTAGACAATTCACAATATGGATTTAGCTCATTAAGCCACATTTAGACTGACAATGAATTGTCTCAATTTTATGCTATTTTAAGAGAGTAAGTCTTGTAAGAGATTTTTCTGTGTTCAATCTCCTCATAGGCTTTTTGACATACATCTTATGGTCTGCCTAAGGTGTTTTTTGTACCTGTTTTTGCTCTCTCTGTGAATGCTCAGCTGTGACTGGTGCTTCAAGCTTATTTCAATTCAAAAGAATGACTTCAGAGAATATTACCTAGGCCCACAGGAGGGTTTGCTGTATTTGAATCAATTGACTTCAGTAACCAGAAGGCGAATGTGTGGGGCTTCGATCTAGTATAAGAATAGGTATATAAGGTAGTTACTTTCTTTTAGCAAATGCACACTGAGAACTTTCTGCTTTTGGTAAAAAGCTATTTCTTTGAAAGCCCCAATTTGAAAAATTCCTGAGAATGTCTCCAAAATTAAGCAGGATTTACCCTCTTACACTGAACAGCTCAGCAGCCTGTAATAAAACACAATTCAAATTTGTCCTTTAGGAAAATTCTATAACTTCAACATGTACAGTATGCACAAGCACTAGCTTAGAACATCTAACCATGATGCTCAGCTGAAAATCTGACCCAGACCTGGGTTATCACCTCACAGGCTCTAAGTCTAGAAATAAACTTGTTTCATTTGTGTTTGCTGAAACAGTTAAAAGGTGAGTTGACTCTGAAGCAGATGCCACATGTCAGTGGCAGTTTCTGCAGATGAATAACAAAGCTCTTTAGGAGTGCTAAAAATAGATATAAACTATAGTTGGGAAGAGTCAATCCCTAGTACCCAATCTATAAATAAGCAAGCTATCGACTAGTATGATAGGTTTATGTCTTTGATGTGTTTTAAGCACTTTAGAAAGCAGAGATAATGTGATGTGGATGTTAAAATCATGAAATGAGGACTTCTGACATGGTTTATGTGACTTGCAGTAATCAAAGCCATAAATTTTTGGAATCTTGCAGAGCAGTGGTACTGTTTTCAACTTTCACCAGTTTCAAAATGTAGTCAAATAAGATGGGTGGTGGTGTAACAGGGAATCCCAACAGGGTGGGACACTTTAAAATGCAATCCCACCACTAGATGGGGGGAAATAGTTATTTTGACAGTTTTTTAGAGTCCCTCTTATTAGAAAGAAAACAAAAAAGGCTTTACTGTACATGCTTCTTCTATACCCTGTATGCTGCTTTTAAGCACAGTTGATCAGAAAATGTGGGTGCCTGCAGACTGAGCAGGTCACTTGGACTCTATATACAAGAGAGAAGAATAGACACATCAGCAGCTGATTTTCTCTTCCTAAAGTAAACTCTAAATAGGCAGCTGAATTACATTGTAGAAGTGCTTGTTTTCCTGGTCCTGGACTATAAAGGGATCCTCAGTGATCCTTCATCTCAGATGGAGGCATCTTCATTGTAGGTGTTAGAAAGTGGATGAAGTGAGCCCCACATCTTTTTTTCGCAGTTTGCAGGTGTTGCCTTTCACAATCTTCCTTTCTGGGAAAGCGCTTTTGTCCACTGGACTGAAAGATTAGGAAGCGACCTCTTATGCCTTGGTAGTCTGAAAGGTTTGGGAGAAGTCTGCCTGCTTCTATTTCACCATCTGTCTCCTCTCCAACAGAGTAGTCTCAAGGGTATGCAGTTGCTTTGATTATATCATGGAGATCCCACAGTGGTCAGGGCTCAGGCAGGCTGCTTGTTCTGTTTCATCAGTGTCACATATGCTTCAGCTCTCTGGTTATAGCTGAGGGAGACTTAAAGTAATTTCCACACCTACTCCTTTCTCCAAACAGCTTTCACTTTAACTCATGAAAATGTACAAATGTTGGGGGGGCCTAAAGATGGATTTCTAGAGCCAGTGTTCAGTTTTGTAAGACTTATGCCTGTTATGATACTTAAACCAAGGTGAAAATATCCCCTCAGGCAGTTCTTCACCTTTAAACAGGTAATTCTGAAAGACTTAGGGCTTGATTCAGTCCACAGAGAACATTAATAGCAAAATTGTTCTGAGTTTCACGGGCAATAGATAAGGCTTAGGATTCAGTCAACAGATCCAGATGGGTTCCCATATTCAATTTTTCCAGCAAAAGTGCTAGCAACTACAGCTTTGTTGAAAGCTGTTACCTTCTAAAAAGCATAAAAATGCTCCCAATCTGCATCTTGCAAGGCTGTCCAACTTGTCCACTTCCTTGATCTTTTTGTTCATACTAAATTAAAAGGACACAAGTTATTGTGACCTGGTTTGCTGATTGTTTAGCCTAATCTTTCTTCCTACTTTTAGAGGGACACTTACATGAGAACATGTATAATATACCTGCAAGTAACTTCTAAATTTTGCAGAGGCTTCCTGCTTCCTTTCTAACATGTAAAAATGTGGCTTACTTGTAAGCAGTTCATGGTGAGAAAATTTAAGGGGTACATGCTTTTGTGTTTAGATATTGTTTTGTAGTCAGTAATCTTTTTTTTTGTCTTTAGAAGTGATTGGTCCTGCAAACTTTTAGTGAAAATCAGTTTAGTAGCTATGGATGTCCATATGCACACAAAAAATACAACAAAAAGGTTGCTTGGCTCTTACCAAAGTGTTCTTCTTTGGGATGAATAGAACTTCAAAGGATAGCTCACTTGGAAGGATACGTATTTTTTAAAATTAAAGGAATAAATTGCTTTTGTTTAGAAGATATTTCTCTTAAATTGTCCTTTCAAAATAAAAACTTAAATCTTCAATTTTGCAAATTTCAAACCAGAATAATTCTCTTTTCTGAGTGCTAAAAACCCCCATGTCTTTTAATCTAAGTGCATTGTATGATTTTGCAAATATTATTTCTTGTCTTGAAGACTGTAATTCTGGGTAAAATAAGTACTGAAGAGAGCGGAAAAAAAGGAAAAAAAAAAACCCAGCAGGTCTTGCAATATAGTGAACAATCTAATCAGAAAAGCTATGTACAGGTGTAATGTGGAAAGCTAGGGTAGTCACTTCGGATACAGCTAAAGCAGGGAATATTTCAGTTGCGAAGGCTGATAACTTTGACTTTTATTGCCATTATAACTTTTTGTAGATAACATCTGGTTGAGAACCTGGACTTTGTTTTTTTGATTACAGGTCCAGCTGAGAAGCTTGTAGGACCCTTCCCATCCTCTTGAAACAGGAATTCTGTCTGGATACCATGCAGGAGTAGTTTTCCATCACTTTTCCATTCTACTAATGTTTAGAGAACCCTCTCTCTTTCACTAGGAAATATATAAGTTGAGCAGGAACTGGGAAAGAAATATGCTTCTGTTTCATAATGGGAAGGTTATTTTTCTACTATATAATACTACTTTTAATCGCTCTATCATCCACCTCCTAGCCAGGATAAAATTGCTCTTTGAGGAATAAATTCCTTTGTTCTGCTAGGAAGGCTCTGAATGAGGAGAGAACATGATTTAGGAGCTGAGCTGATAACCAGGAGAGCTACATTCAATCCCTTGGACTGTCAACCACAACAAGTCACTCCTTGGCTCTAAGCCACCCATAAAATGGGATGAGTGATGCTTTCCCTTGCTGTTTGTCTCGCCTCTGTAGATTGTAGAACATATGGTGCACGAATTGTCTTTCCCTTTATGCCAAGGACACCAGGGACCCAGATTTCAGTTGTGGCTTCCAAGGCAAGTTATAAACAATAACAGGAAATAAGATTTTTGTCTTGTCTCTGTTTTAGGCAGGCCTCATTAAGGATTTCTTTGTGTTCCTCCACCTAATGTGTAAAAAGCCGACTGATTCCAATGGGGAGCTACCCACTGAAAAGGTGAAAGAGTCAAAGTCTCAAAGTTTCCTTGCCACAAGAAACTCCTCCATATTTACCCCTGCCCTCCTGCTGCTTTTTCTTGCTGAGAGTGAATTTTGACTTTTATACCCGCAAAGATGGAGGTACTTCATGCAGAAGAGAGGAGCCAGTCCGTGGGTGTGGTGAGAGTAAAGAAATGGGAAGCATAAAGCAGCATAAATGTCGGTACCATGGGGAAGAGGCTGAGCAGTGTGGGAACACAAATAGGACACACAGGAGTTTCATGTAGATGAGAAGGATTTGGGTAATGCATGTGTGTGTATTATGCTAATTCTGTACAGAGTGAATTAAGAGCTGTAGAGTCTTGTGGCTCATTCTGTTACTGGCAGCATAGTAATTCTCCTGAAAATTTCCACAGGAAAATACTGTCTTTGAATAAGAAACTGAGATTTCCTTTGAGGAAAAACAACCTGAAAAATATGAAGTTAAATCAGTATTTTGACGGGAAATGATGCTTTTCATTTAGCTTTTTCTTAAGATGCTTTTGTTTATTCCTGGAGTAAGAATGAATTAAAAAAATATGTAAAAAACAATTCTGTTTTAAATTGAAATGAAACAAAAGTAATTTTTTTGCATCAAACCACAAGAGTAAGCATGAAAGGGGATTTACCATTTCTTGGCTTAATAGTTGGGAATAAAGGGGGTGATTTCAGCTCATTTTTAACTATCACTAAGATGTACAGTGCTGTTTAGGCACATGTAATGTTTCTTGACAGTTAAGGTAAAATGTTTTGTTGGGAATGAATAGCTGCAGTGTTACACATGTCTGACTCACTTCTTGGCTAATTGAGGCTTATATGACCTCTCTCCTGCTGGATTTGGAGGCATAAACAAGGTGCAGTAGGACCACCATGTAAACAGCACTGATAGGACACTGGTAAATGGCTGGCCTCAGAGCTGTACAGAAATCCCTCTGCTTTGTCATCTAACCATACCTGCAGGGCCAGGTGTTGGTATAAAAGAGGTGGCAGCTGCCCAGGTTAAGGAGGCTGCTGTGGGCAGTAAGGGAGCTGCCTGCCTGGCCTGTGCCAAAGCCCTGCCCAAGAGGTGTGAGCCCTGGGAAGCTGTGGCTGGCCCCTCCTCAGACCACAGCCTCTGCCACCCTGCTATCGGCCATGCAGCTGGGGCTTTGTGTCCCACAGCTCTTCATCCTGGGTTCTTGCCTTTCACCATGGTGAGAGGAGCTGATCCCTGCTGTCTCATCCTTTGGCATCCACACTGACTCAGTGGATGTGGACAACAAGCCTTGAGCTGCTTCTGCTGGGCTGTACAACAAACACTGAGTCTGCTTCTCACTGCATCAGGCACGGCTGAAGCATTCATCACCTGCAGCTGCTGATCAAAGGAGGAGACTTTTCTGTGAAAATGCTTCTCTACAGATTCAACTGTGCACACTACCCGAGTCAATCTGATTTTTAGCAGGCTGCCACAAATCTGTGCATGTCCTTCTCTTTAAAACAGGATCTTCAGCTTTCCTTATAAGATAAAAAGCCAGAAAAAAGACAAGCTGACAGTAATTCCTTATGTGTGTATACCATGTGTGTATACCATGTGCATAAAATACATTCCAGCCATGTTTGCTGTGTCAGCTGGAGTACATAATTGTTTTTTGAGCTCTGGAAGAGAGTGTTAGCGTAGTTATGTAATGGTTGAAGCAATGGTTCAATTTTTGGTGCACACCTAACATCAGAATGAATGTCTTTGAGGTGTCAGAAAAGAAGCTAATTATGAACATGAGGTTTGAACTGCTACCCTGTTTTGACAAATGGGATGGTAATTGGAAGCAGAAGACTAACCCATGCACTGTAATCTTGGTAGGAAAAAAAAGGGTATTTATTATCTCCTTGCCAAATGGTTGTTGAAATGAGACTTTTCTACTCTAGCATTTGCTGTGGAGTGAATGGAAATAATAATCCAAAGCAAAATGTGTTATTGTCCTGGTATTTTATACATACAGGTAGCTGTAAACTGAGTATCAGGGAAAAGGAATTAGAATTGAAAAAGTAGAGCAGCATTTGAAACTCATGGTATATTTCTTTGATCTTCTGGTGGTCAGGAACACAGGCCCTGTCTCTTAATGTTAAAAACTATCTGGTGTGTACTTGAATAGGAGTCTTTTCACCAGCATCCATACTTCCCTGGCAATGATAGTAATTTATTTTCTCTCTCAATCAACCCTAGATTCATGCAATGGGCAGTTTACAGACTTCAAGTGGCAGAAAACAACCATTTTTAAGTGACATGTAAAATTGAAGACTTAGCCTTACTTTTGATTATTTCAATCCAGTCATTTCTTCAAAGCTTTGTGTTTGCTGTAATTTTATTTCTTGTCTCTTGTGGTAAGGTCTGATTTGTCTGGTGTTTCTTGTTCCTTCTCTTCGCACTATGTTTTGGATGCGAGTTAAACTTGAATCCCTTTTACTTCAAGCTTCTCTCCCTGATGCTCTAGTTAATTCTGTATTAAGCTGAAGCTTCTCCATTTAAAGAAGCCCCTTTTGGAATTGAATGCAGCAAGTACTTTGGATGTCACAGTCACTTTGTCAATGTTTTCTAGAAGATGGCTTAAGCTGAAGCAGAGTACTAGTTAATTCCATGTATTTGTCATTGTTCTTGGTTGCATGAAGTTCCCACATGGGGATCTGAGCCTTATTGCATCTCGTCAATATTCAGGAGTAGTATGAGAGAGTGCCGAGTTATATATATATAATTTTTGTGATATATCATGCTTTCTGGTCAAAAGCACTAGGAAGAAATGGGCTTTTGATGATGTTCCACTGAAATCTAACAGGAGAATTTCTGACTCAATTTCTTTTTCAGTGGGGAAAAAAGTATTTGTGGCAGTTCTTATGGAATGGCTACTTTTCTCATACTTGTTTGCTTTTCATACAAATTGTACATGTAGTGCTCCTTCTATCTCTGGTTGAATTTATAAGAATAGCCTTTAAAGAACACCAAATACTGAGCCAAAAGTCAAGTCTTGGAAGTGTGCCCAGGAACTCAATTTGCTGTTGTTTTTAGGGTGGTGTGGTTTTTGTGTTGTTGTTTTGGGTTTTTTTTCCCCCATCCCTCATGGCTGTAACAAAGGGATTTGGGGCAGTAGATTCCCAGCCTTGTTAGTTTATTCCTATCTCACTGTGCTCTAGCAGAAAACCTCTGGAAAATCATACCGCAGCAATTTGAAATGTTGCCTTTCCCTTGCTGCTCGTCGTGCTGTCAGAACACTGAATTTCATGGGCATGTAACAGCCCTGGCAGGTATTTATGTCCTGGCTATCCCAGTTTGGTGTATGAGTCTGGCCTATTAATTTGTGTTGTAATGAAAACAGGGCTGCACTGCTTTGCTGGGCTGAGAGTTGGAGTGCCAACCAGACAGATGCACCATTCCTAACTGGTATAAAATTGGTGGGATTACAGCAAAAATGGAACAGGACAACTCTGTTGCTCCTGTCTTGGACTTGGAAGGCTTGAGCAGGCTGAAAGTGAAAACAGTGTCAGGTGCTGAGCAGAGTTGGCTTGAATATTTGTGCAGTCTCATGTCAAGGGTAAAATTTTCTGCTCAAGTGTTTGTGTTTCAAAACCTTCACTTTTAATCTGAGTAAGGGCTAGAGACTTAAGACAGAATCTTGGAAAAGATTAATTTGAAAATTAAAAAACTACTTAAAAGCAAATAAATATGACACCCTCTGCCCCCCAAGTCTTACTCAGGTGTTTTCTGGTCTTGTTATAAAGCAGAAGACAGTTTGAAAAATGTTAGCTTTAACTTGTATCATGGTCCGTGTTTTTCTACAATACTTAAACTAATATTGCTTAAGACTAAACTTAGTTCCCTCTGTACTTCTCCCCTGGTCCAAATTCTTTCTGATTTTGGGGAACCAAGGCTTTATTTGCTACCTATACTGCAGTATCAAAGTGTTCTGTCCTTCCTCACCAAATAAAGATTTTTTTTTTCTGGTAAGATTGTAATTTTGTTGTCTTCTTGTTCGTATTTCGCTGGAAGTCAGAGGAGCATCTCTGGTGATTGAGGTCCGGAGCTTTTAAAGTTCTTTTTGGGACCTCTGTTCTGTCACTATCTCTGAAGTCTTGAACATGCCCAGATATCCTTTAAGTATATGCCAAACTTTTGTCAGCCTCAAAAAAGATACACAGCTGGAGAAAAGAGCTGCTTATGTAGATTTATTCTGGGAGTCCTGAGGTAGCACTGCTTTTTGTAGTCTCAGCTTGCATAAACCTAAAGCCACCAGGAACTACTGAGTGGTTTTGGCAAGAAAGGAGAGCAAACACATTTAAATTTACAATTGGCTGGTTGTATCTTCAGCCCTAGGCTTCTTCTTCACCAAGTCAAACATGAAGAACAAGGGCTATTGATAGTCCATACTCTGCTGGTTTCTCCTGCTGCTGCCTTTTGTTTTTTTTCTATTAACAGTTGTAGGAGAGCTCCTTTCAGCTTCTCTGAATGGTTTCCTTAGAGATGTTTCAATAATGCAACAACTGCTTTTTGCATACAGAGAATGTTTTACTGGGCTTAATATTTAATATTTATTTTAATATTCTAACTATTTTACTGATTTTATCTGTTCTTCATTCCCTTTGTAGGATTTTTCAAACAAAGTAGCAAGCATAGCACTTCTTTGGTGAGCCTGAATCCAATGTCTGCTTCAGGGATGTGCTCACATGTTCAGTCTTGGATCAGGCTGTACTGAGATAGATGGGTTCACATTTCATGTAAGCTGGCACACACTGCAACTGCTCTTCCAAAAACCCATCCAAACCATCCTTCCTCTGGATATTGTGTATGTAGCTTCAATATCAAATAACCTTTTGGTACAGCACATGGGCTGCTGCAGGGCTCACTGCTTTCATACAGACAAAGCAGTTTACACCTGGCTGAAGTCTGAGACAAGTTCCCAACGTCAGCAGTGTCCAGCTTTCACCATTCTCTTTAGAGGGCTGGATTTACCTTTGGTTCACACCTGGCAGCGTGGGTGTCTGTGTCCTTCCTAGCTCATCTGGGGCCATGCTGTCTTGCAGGGAGTTATCTGAGGAGACCTTGCCTTTTGGGACAAGTATTCCTGCAGCGCAGAAGTGTCTCTGCCTTTTCCTTAGAGGAGAGTTTTAACAGGCACATCCTAATCTCTTAGAGGCAAGAGGGGAAGGGACATTGTGGGCTGGATACAAACAGGACATTGGGGCTCAATCCAGCTACAAAGGTGGTTTGGAGAGCATGAGAGGAGCTAAGCACCCTTTTCTGCCCTGTGCTTTGAGCAGAGCTTGTGAGAAGGCTTGAGCTCACACTGTATTTATTTCTCCTCCTCCTTCCTTCTGGCTTATCTGTTCTCTAACACCACACTGCCTCACACAGAAAGCCAGATTGACCTGTGAAGCACAGGGACTCTGGCGAGGGCTGAGCAGCAAACACTAAGAGGAACTCAGGGTTTGGCTGGAAGATTTGTTTATATGTTTGCTTTTGCCTTGGGCAAAGCACATTGTGAAAAGAAATGGATCTAAAAATAAGGTGGGAGTTTATATGAAATGGAAATAACTAAAAAGGGGGTGACAGGAAAAGGAGCAGAAATATATAGGACAGCAGCACTAGCTTGAAACAGAAGGTGTGGGTAAATGAAGATTGGAAAACTAAGGTGAAAGCAATCAAGTCCCCTCTTCCTACATCCTCTTACATGTAGTTGTACACAAGGCTCACCTTGTGTTCACACAAAACACAGCCTGTTCTTGTGGGGTTTTGTGTAGGTGTGAAGATCCACCCTCAGAGCTGCTTGCCACTTAGCTAGCTCTGCTTGAGGAAAGGGACAGTTGCCAGGAGAGAGCTAGGGACAGATAAAAAACTAATACTGGGTTGCAGACATACTTGCATCATCCCAGCACCAGCAGAGGACAAACTCAGCTCCTGTATGAGAAAATGAGATTGCTCCTCAGGAGATTGAAGAGATGCTGGTCTTCAGTATAAGCCAGAGGTCTGGCAAAGGGAAAGTACCAATTCAGCACTGTGACCTCTTGCTAGGGTTTTTTTTTTTTGACACTATTAAAATATCTAAACCCCATTTTAATAGTGGAAAAATATCTGACTTTTTAAATAAGAGTATAAAAAGTTTCAATGAATATCTGCTGCGTCTGGGAGGGTAGGAGGGACTAACCTTCAGATTTCAAGAGTCTGGAATGATGAATCTGCTGACAGGGCTTTATAGTAAGTTACAGAAGAGCAGGCTGTCCTGTGAACCTGAGATAGACTGTCAAAGGAAAACACCTTGGCCTACTCAGTGGAAATGTTCAGAATAAAAAGACTGAAAAATTGCTGTGCAGTTGAGGAGCCCATTCACCTCCTTTGTGGAAAGTTAGGCTGGAATGTCAGAAACGTAGGGGTCTTCTTTAGCTAAACCTGTATTTAATGGTAGACCTGTTTTATAGGTACATGCTGTGGGCTGGTTTGGATTTACCAGGAGGCTGCTGTTCTTTCTGGCATTGTATGGTGGTAAGAATCTCACTCTGTATATGTGAGTGCACATAAAATGTGTCTGTAGCTATTTATACCAAATGAGGAGGAGGATGAAACAGTGGTTATTTCTGAAAACTCCTCTAAAACAAATCATCCATGCTTCTGTCTAGATAGTGTGTATATGTCTGTCCAATACACAATTTATTTCAAAAATAAATTTATTTCTTCAGAAATAGCTGTCATTCTAAAAACACTGCCCTCCCAGAGGATGGAGTGGATGTCTTTTTTCGGAGCCACCATTTATCAATGTTTTGGTTGTAATTTGGTTATGTCATCTGAGACAGGATGTTCTATTACTGAAGGGATAGAGATGGAGAGGTACTTCAGTGGTGCAAGGAATTTTGTTATATACTTGGTAATATTTGAGGTTTTTTCATAAGCAGCATAGTAGAGCTTCCTGTTAAGTAACACTTAACAGCTTTTGCAAGCTTCCTTTAAGTCATGGATTTCCATTTGGCTTGCCACTTTAGAAACAGAAACAAAAAGAAGATGAAAGAAAAAGTGGTTAGCTACCCTTGCCAGAGGCAATCTGCATGTTTAGTCGGTGCAACAATGACATAATGAAAAAAAGTCAATTTATCATATTTTTGTAACTTTTTTCCTTTTGAATTTTAAAGCTAAAAAAGTCATTCACATATAGAGATAAAAACTCTAAGGGAACAGCTTTGAAAAAAACTCCCTTACTCCAAGTTTTGGTTTTGCTTTCTGTATCAGCTCACATTCCAATTGAGTATTAGACACTACTGAATCAGGACAGTTTTATGACTAATTCACATGGAACCCCAGTTCTGCATACAGCATTCACTGTCTTTTGGGGAGTGCAATGAACCAAAGCACAGACCAATGGAGAATCAACTCTGTTGTTGGTCTCAAGCAGTCAAACTAACTTTGTCTTTCTTCCTAATGTTACATGTTTGTTCGTCACATTTTTTTTCAATTTGGGAAATAAGTCTATTCTGCGATGTGGATGTACATACAAAATCGTTGGAAAAAATACATAAAACTGATATATGGATGGACTGCAGTAAATTCTTGCATTACAGATTATAAGTCACTCCTCATCAGATCTTTTCTGGACATGACTGAGACTTGATGTACATTTAAAGAATCCACTAAATAGTAGGTAAGCAAGTGACAATTTAATTGAAATTCACATGTAGAACTTAGGAGATTTTTAATTAGATCTATTTATATATAAGGAAGTAATAAATACAAGAGTGTGGCAGATTGTAGCATTTTCCAAGACTCAGGAATGACTTGGAATTAAGACTTTTGCTCTGTTTTTAGGTGTAACACTTACTAGTAGTTTAACAACAGATGTGGCACTCAGTTTCTGTGTCAGTTTACTCATTACATGATGATATGTGAGATTTATCAATGCCTAATTGCTGGGGTTATCATCAGGTCTTTAAAAATGTTCATTATGCAACCAGACACTCAGGTAGGAAAGGCCATCCAAATGTTAGGTTTTTACAGCTTGAAGTAGTGAAACTCAAGGTTACTGACCCTTGAAAATTACAAAATTCAGGAAAAAGATGTTTCCACTTGGAAACAGGAAAAAAAGCACAGAAGTTTATATACAACTGAAAATGGTTTTTCCCATTTTGAGGGGGCAAAAGTTCAGACGCGTTATATAAAACATGTACCAGTTTCTCTGTGACTTTATCTCCAGAGATTTTCTATGCTACTGCCAAGAATTTAAGAATGGCTGTTACCCCTCAGTATACAGGGTGGATTTAGTAAACCATGATCCTGCCACCTTGAGCAAGGATTCCTTTGGCTTTTGGGGTCCTAAAGAAGACCTGTGTTCCCAGCATACAATTGCTTTGGAGCAGTGCAATGATATCTGCTTCCCTTTGGCTCAGGGATCCCAAAAGCTTTCCAAATCTGAAACTGTGGGGTTTCAAAGTGCGCTCATTTCTCCTAGGGAATGACAAAGTGTGGGCTGTCCTGGGGCCAGGCCTGCATGGTCTGCAGATCCAGATGTGTGGGTGCTTGGAGGAGTCACTGTTTTCCCTGCTGGGCACATGGCAGGGGCAGCAGGAGCCCTGAGAAACCTGACTGAAATCACTGTTGTCAGCACTTCTGCTCTCCTTGATAGAGCGTATCCCTCTGCCATCCTAATGCTGTGTGGTCTCCTGTTGAAGTCTTGGGGCATTCTCAGCTTGCATGAGTTTTGTGGGAGCTTGTTGGAATTCTCATGGAGTGTCCTGAGTCTTTGTTTGCCCATGAAGAAGGAACCACGCCAAGAATCAAGACAAGCTCTTGGGAACTGTGACACTTCTATATTGAATTTTTGTCTGAGGTGAATCATGCTTTTCTTTGTTAGATGTGTCAAACTGTAATTAGAGTTTTGGGATGGTGCAGGTTCAAGTCATTGTGCAAATCTCTGTTAGACCAACTTCTAGACAGCTCTGCCAGCAGTGTCCAGCTCAGCAGGCCCTTAGCATTTGTGTCTCCATGCTGAACTGTTGAAGAGTGTTGTTAGAGAGCAGTTTCACAGAGCTCCTGAATTTCAGTGCTCATTAAATCTCTGTGCATTTGTGCTGAAGTAAGAAACCCCTGCATTTGCTTCATAAGCCTTACAAATGCTTCCCTTGCTTGCAGATGCTTTGGGTGAAAGATACCCAGGTGACTCAGTCCTAGAGGTCTATTGTACCAGAACTCACAGCAACTCATAGCAAACCCATTTGCTTCTAACAAAATTCTTTGATTTACTGTACTCTGCTCAACAATTGATAACAGAAGGATGTGAAGAAAAACACTGACTGAGTTGACTAGAAAATGAGAGAATAACAAGGTTATCTTAGCATTGATTACATAAATAAACATGGAGGAGAGTTTTATGTGCCTCTGGCAATCAGCTGAAATGACTGTTTCAAATAAGACCTCTCTTTCTGCTCAGTAGGAAGCATCTTGTTTACACTGATGCTCGTTGTGTGTTTCAGAAGGGAGAGGGAATTGTTTTGTGATCTGAGCTGAGCCAGTGCATGACACAAGGCAAGCACAGATTGAATTTCCAGCCTTGCATATGGCATCCCACCTTCTTCTCGATGAAAGGGGTAAGGGTTGTGAAGATTGCTATAGAAACACTATTGACATCCTTATTGTTCCAGCCCTTGTCTGCTTTTCCTTTTATTCAACAGCTGGTGACCACAGAGGCCATTTCCATGTGAAAAGTAACTTGATTTTATTGCTGGATATGTGGTATTGACTGGACTGAGAAGTCTAGAACCTGATGTCCTCTCCCTGCAGAGTGATTCCAGGCTGAGTCTCCTCTCAGGATTTACCTCAGTTCTAATGGATACTAGCAGAGGAAGTAAGAAGTGAAGTTAATTGAGATCTTTGTTAGCTGAAGTGAAGGTTAGGAAAGTGCCCAGTGGAGTTTAGGAAGCACAGGAAAAGCTGAGCAATTGGCATTTCAGTCCATTCAGAGAGTGATTGTGTAGGGAGGCCAGTTTTGAGCCTTAAGTTGGATCTAGGTCTTTCAGTGAATTGACCTGGATCAATGTCCAATCAAAATAGTTGACCTGGATCAATGTCCATTGGCTGGCCTAAAGCACTCCTTTCACGTTGAATAGTTTGACATCTGTTTTCACAATTCCCTGTTGTTGCTCCTTACTGATGGTATGGTCATACCACTGATATGGGAGTAGTACAGGGTTCTTGTTTTCAGCCATATATGAGTTCCTTGGCCATTAGCAAAAGTCTTCATGATTTCAAATTTAGATTAGATAGTGTCAGTTGTTACAAAGGATTCTTTTGCATTACTAGCAGTGGTTCAGGTATTTTAAATTCTAATTCATTCATAATCAGCATGCAGCACGCTTGGATACATTCTGTGTTTTCCTCATCATATCACACATGTCATCTACTGTTGTTTCAGTGGAAAATGCCCCTGCTGAAGAATTAACAAAAAGCAAAACAGTGTTTTTGGTGACACAAGGACCATTTGTGGCTGTGTAGTTAAGGAGAATTTTGCTTATACTCATCTTAGCAAGTAAAGTTAGCAGAGAACTTTTTCTGGTGTAATGATGGCTTTGTAGAGACCCTGATGAAAGGACTGTGCAATTCTGCATCCCAGAGAAGCACAGGAGACCCAAAGAGTCACTGTGCCTCCCCTAGCAAGGCTGCACTTCACTAGCTGTTTCTAGCCATGGAGTATACCTGCAGCCAACTGTTTGGGTACCTGGACTTTCTTCTTGAAACCTTTTAATTGAAAATCAGTTAGACAAGTGTTTTCAGAATTGAAAACAAAGTAATTTAACAGCTAATTTTGTAACCTGTGAGTTTAAATTGCAGGAATACATCCATTGGCTAAGTTGAAAGTTAATGGAGCATTTGTCTTACAGCAAAGAATCTGGCCTACAGTAAGGAGGGACATTCCTTTGCCTGTCTGGAAGGGATTTATAACACGATTACAGTTAGCTCTGTAACTCTAGCTGATTTGATCCAAGGCCAGGAAAGAGAGATGGAGCAGCTCACATAAAAATGCAGTCTCATACAGTATTATTTCATTCTTGGCAGTTCTTTTGCCTTCTTGTCTTACCTAGCTGTATGTGGAGGATCACTGACTCCACTCTGTACCAGCTTGTACTTGGAGTCTTGGAAGAAGGACATATGAATCTTGTGCAGTACTGGTTGCCTGACCCCCCAGGAGCAGAAGCAGAAAGGCCGTAATTCATACAGTGTTGAACCAATCCACGAGAGAACTTGGCAGAAAAAGGAGCCAGAGGTTAGTTCATCTGAACCATCTCAAATTAACACACAGCACCTGCCTGCTCCCCCCTCCCTCAGTCAGATTTGAATTTGCTCTTCTGAAGCCTAGAAGTGCTTTCCAGTAACCCACTTTATCCAGAACAGAAATAATTCCTATGGGAATAAACAGCTAAAGCAACCATGATTTTTGCCAGTCAAAACTATTGGGCCAAATTCTGCAAGTCCTTCATCTGTATTCTGTTGAATTACTGCTGGCATCAAAGTGAATAATTTTGCTTGAGCAAAAGGATAGTGATGGCATGGTGCTGCTGGCCTGAGTGAGTGTGTCTGGATGTGTTTACTACTTGACTGTGAGAGGGCCAGCAAGACTTGTCTGTCACATCAGTGAGCAGGGAGCCATGACTTGTGTTTGCCAAGTGAAAAAATTACACAAAATGAATAGACAGAAGGACCCAAAATCACAGCTGAACTGACAGACAAGAATTAGAGAAATAAACAGGACTGCACGATTAGTCTGTAAGATCTACACTTTAAAAAGAGGCTCTGGCAGCGTTTTTAAGAATGTTTGGAGGCTTGGAAGGACATGTGGTTTTGTCTGTGTTCACTGTACTCTAGAAAGCTCTCACCAGTCTTTCTCCTCCTTTAGTGCTGCCTGTGTGGATGGCTCTGCAGGTAAGAAGAGCAAGCCCCAGGTGGCAGCAGGTTGGTGGGGACAGCCTGGCAGAAAAGGAGCCTTCATGGAGCCCTGAGAAGTGGCCTTCCTTACTCTAGCAGAAGTACAGCATAGGGCTTCTTTTGTTTGGAACAGAGAGGGTAGGTAGGGACTGTCTATGGGAAATTTAATCTGAAATAATAGAAGAGAGAGGGGAAAAACTGCAGCATAAGGCTGCAAACGTTAGTAAACTGTAGTGATGTTCTACTCCAAGTGTCTTTATCTGATGGTGGGCTTAGATTACAGCAAGACAGACCTCTTTTGATGCTGTTCTCTATATGAAGGGAGTTTGGATTTCCCAAAGGATCTTAGTATATTTAGCAGCTTTTTCAACTTTATAAGGAAAAAATTTTAAGTTAGTTGATTTATTAAATACATGCTTTTAATTGAATCCTAGAATTGCAAACTTGCTAGGTTTTAGGGTGTCCTTTCTTATTTTGTTTAGTGAGCTTTCTAAGGGATGAGCTAATTATGTTGCAGCCAGTTCAAAGCAGCAGTGTGTATGCCCTGTGCAGCTCTTAAACATTTGCTGAAAGGTATGACAGGTGGTGAGGTGGCAGGTGGTCATAAATAATCCTTTACTGTATAAGTTAGGATTCAAGCATGCAGCTAAATTGTCCTCTATCTTCTTTCTGTGTTCTTCTGTGAAGATGGTGTCTGGGTTTTTCTGAGGGCAGTGCTTGGTGGGCATCATGACATTGTGCTGAACACTGAAGCAAGCAAGATAATTTCCACAATTGTTATCTGAGTAAAAATGAGGTTTTGTTGGACCTTCCCCCAAACACCTTTTGTACATTGTGGCTTCCCTACTCTGTATTTTTCCTTCCATGAGCCCCATTTCACCAGCCCACAACTTTGTCATAGGTGTAAATGTCAAGTGGCTTTAAAAATGAATCAGAACACAATTTCTGTAACCGTTGGGCATCTGATTTTCTTCATCTCTATACTTGCCCTCTAAAATACTCTCTGTAATTACTTGGTATGGGCTAAGTTGGACTAATTACTATCAAATAAGTATAAAGTGAATTACTGGAACTTACTCAGTTCCTCAGCCAGATTTCAGACTTCTCACATTTTTCCTTACTTGTAACAGCTAATATGTTTAGTACTTCATCCCACACCATATTAACATCAATGCCAGGATTTGTGGGGGTTTCCATAAGTACTAATTTGTCATTTGGTCTCAAATTAGACCAGAATGCAAACTTTATAAAAACAAATTTTATTTCATTTTCCAGGAAATTAGACTTTGTAAATTAATGTTCAAGCCTTTAAAGTTATTTTATATTAAAGGTTAGATTATCTATAAATATTATATTAAATTATAAAAACACAATAAAAATTTAAAGGTAAATATTATTTTAAAATGTAAATATAGACAGATGAAACAATTAAACCTTTCAGGATTTTTGTGGTATTTACTATTCATTTTGTCAGCCCAATAGTTTGCCAAGGTAAGCATGAATTTGCAAAATGTTTTGGTCTACCTGGGACTACTTCTTTTAATTTCAGTAAAATCTGAACCATAAATGTTATCTTCAGTTGTACAACCAGAATTCTCTACTGGAGTGAAATAATACAATGATGTGGCTTCAAGGAGCTGTTCTGGTT
Organism: Lanius collurio; assembly: GCA_020086605.1. Lineage (NCBI taxonomy): Eukaryota > Metazoa > Chordata > Aves > Passeriformes > Laniidae > Lanius > Lanius collurio. The sequence continues at coordinate 33,016,095 of JACBWW010000006.1, forward strand.
TATTCAATGAGCATGGATTTACTCCAAAAGGCTCTGGAGGCTGAGAGCTCAAACCCCATTTTTCCATCTAATTTAGCAATGGCCAGTGTGATAGATACACCCCTCATCATACAACGTAGTTACAGCTGGACAGCTATGAACCCCATGTAGTCATGAATTCCCAGAGAATATAAGCAGAGATGTAGGGTTGAATGGAGCCCATGTTTGTTCAGAGACTTCCTTGCTGCCTGGTGATTTACAGTTTCAAGTAGTTTAGTGAGCACTTGGTGAGTGTGCTGTTTCTTGCTGTATTTGGTGCCCTGTTTAGTTGCTTGCTGGAGGTTTGTTCTGTCACTTACAAATGGGTTTAGGAGTGACTGTGACACTAAGAGTGCAGTTGGGATTTGGTAAAATTTAGGAATGTGCATGGCCTTGGGAGTTGGCTTGGAAGGGATCATGGCCCTGAGAGTACATTAGAGGAAGCCTTTGTAACTGGGCCAGAAAGTGAGGTTGGAGTGCTGAAGGAGCTTTATTAATCCCTCTGGAAGATTATGTGGTCTTGGGACAAGTATCAGGGGTGGTGGGCATTGTCTTTGGAAAAAATGCAGGCTTTGATGTATTTGTCTTGTTCTCTGTGTATGTGGGGACTGACATATACAGACTGCTCTGCTGGAAGGTTTTTTTTGACCTTTCATTTGATATTTCCATGGCAACTTGCTCCCACTGGAGAGCAATCCTCACATAGTTCTTGTGGTGTGCTGGGTAGAAGAGAAGTGAGGCCAGGCAGCCATTGCATTTCAGATTTCTAATCCAAGATTCAGTATGATGCTTTAAAGGGGCTTTTTGAATACATTTGTCATCACACATTCCATACAAAATCAGACAGCATTATTAACTGTTCATACATTGAGCATAACTGTATTTATATATAGCATGAGTACACATAATTATGGTTGTGCAATACATGAAGTTGGTGTTGCTGCATGCAACTGTGAACTAATCTGGGAGGTCTCATATACAGAAAATAGCTGGAGAAGTGTTGGTGAAAGGGAAACTAAGCTAAAGGATAAAAGTACCTGGCAAAAAGCATTGTTTGTGCTTAGAAAACAAGTATGTTTGTGGAGCAGCACTAAATACTGCTGGTAGGAACATCTCAAAATGTTCTCCCAAGGACAGACCACAGACCAATATTTACACAGAAGGAAATCTGTGCTCCTTTTTCTCCAAGTGTATAAACTACAGTGGTTTTATTTTTGGTGCTGACTGCAGCACCTGTAACAGTGCAATACAATGTACAGTATTGCACAGCACCTATAACTTGTGTATGCACAGATGCTCAGCTCCAAAAAGGAAGGTTAGTTTTTCTTAGGGGAGGCATCCAAAAATGGAAGCCATCCCCTCCTCTCCCTGGGGTGCAGTTTTGAAAAGAATGAAGTGTAACTGTCAGAAGGCCAATGGCTTTGTTCTGTGTGCTCGGGAAGTAATGGTGATCCCAGTCATTATTTCTCTCTTCCCCATACTGGTGTGTTCTGCAGAGGGAATGCACTATGGCAGAGATGACAGTCTGGGGAGCTCTTCCCAAGAAACTCAGAGTATCAATCATGTTCTCAGCTCATGCTGCAGGAATCAGCCTTCTAAGAGAAACTGGAAAATTACATGAGAGCCAAGGTCCACACCAATAATTTATTTTCTCTCCTTTTTTCCTCCTGTCATTCACTTTTCTGATTTTTTTTTTTGTCTTTTCTTCTTTTATCTGCCTCCCACACTCCTTTGGCACTACTGTTCTTCCCTGTTGTTCCCTCTCCATTTCTTCTTTTCATGACTGGACCAATCCATCTCCCCTCTTTTTACTCTTTGCAATTATTTTCCCTCTTAAAAGATATTGCAGCCTGCTGTGCCTTGAACACTAGCTTTTTAGAAAAAACCAAAGTTGCCTCCAACAGCAAATTCCTTGAAAAATATCCTTGAAAAGTCTCCTATGCATGTTTTTCTGTTGCTTTTTCACTTAATTTTTAGCCAAATCACTCTTCTTTAACATGTTAGTCAACAGAACTATTAGCTACCTTGGTTACTCTTCTAAGCCTTGTCACCTCTGCATAGCCCTGGCACTTAGCAACAAAAAAATCCCAGGGTACTTTTCCACAGACTTTCTCCTGCACCTCTCTCTCCTCATATGGGAATGTTTATAGCGAATTATCCCTCCCCAAAATTAGAATTATTTGGCTCTGAAAAGCTAGTAACAATGCTGCAAACAAGGAAGATCAGATATAAAACTTCTCTTCAGGAAAACGCTGTGAATAAGCAGCAGCAAAAACAGTGTCAGTAACCTCAGTTACTCAGTAACCTCAGAGTGCATGGGTCACTTCACAAAAAACTAAAGGTGTCCTTTATTTTGGCCTTCCCATGGTGTGTAATTGTTTATTGTACTTCAAGTCTATATAAAAGGATTTTCCCTGTTTGTTATTGTGCACATCACATGTGCATAATCCCATGTGCACCTTCAGCTGCAGGTGTGGTCTGTGGATCTGAAGCTGTATCACCACTGTAAAAAGTAGGGAACAGTGGTCTTAAGGTATTAACTGTACAAACTCATTCTATAAATCACTTGTACCCATTTGTCTTGGATGCTGTTTTTGTTTCCAAACCCCCAAAATTTTATGTATCCTCACATCTATAACACATTTAACAGTAAGATAATATTCCAACAAAAAGGTGAGATACATTGTCAGAAAGCTGACAGAGTGATAAATGAGGTAACTAGAAGATTAGATCTATATAGATTAGAAAATGCTAAGAGGTGAAACACAAGAATGCAAGGTAAAAAGGGAAAGATTGTATCTGAAACTGGCTTGGGAATCTTCATAAAATGTCATGAACCCATGCAGCTTGTTGCCATAAGGCATCAGTGACATTAAAAGACATGATCTATATGCCTTCCAGATGTCACAGTTACAGGAGAGAAAATAAGTGCTTTCTAAGGCACAGGAACTCTCCTTGCATTAGGTTGGAAGCCCACCACTGAGATGGATCTTTCATTAGGCAAGTTATGCTGTAGCTGCCTTCAACAGAATTTCTTACTGTTTTGATCAGAGGAATCAGCTCTGTCCGAGAATAAATTCTAAACTCACCAGACTGCAGGTGCAACATAGTTGGGAATTCCTATCTTCCTATTGGACTGGAAATTTGAGTCACACTGTGTGTACAGTGGCTGTGGTGTGAGTTTCACTGCTGGTGAGCTCTATGTTAGGGCAGAAAAGAAAGTGGTAAAAATGAGCCTCATTTCATTGAGTTTATGTATTATCTTTCATTTTTCAGATTCTGGTTTTGGAAAAAAGGAGTAATGGTCACTGTAGAAGATTTATATGTAGAAGATTTAAATTCTGGTAACAAAGAACTTTGTCTTTCCTGTCCATTATCTGTTAGAAGCCCCCACATTTCCTGTTCAAATCCTGTTGTGGCTGAAGTTCTCTGAAATAAGTTTTATTTTAGCCAGTTTTAATTTAACTACTTCTCTGCTTTACCATGCTGTCTGCATTTTGAATGTTGTACAGAAAGCCCCACAGAAGCACAGAATGGCACTTGCCCCACAGACTACTGACAAGATCACACATCAAAGGAAAGCCCAGTTTTATTAATGGAAATGGGAATAAGGTACCCCACTCATAATGGCTGTGTATGCCAGTGGTTACTCTCCCTGGTACCTTTAGAAGCATCTTTAGAAGAGGTACCACACATCCCTTTTGTGGGGTGGACCTTGTCCAAAATTTCATGCTGGCTCTGGGGGGCCCTGGCTGGTAACACAGCAAGCTTGGGCTGGCTGAGGGAAAGCACAGAAGATGTGTTCTCTCCTGCAGAACACAACTATCACTGCAAACCACCTCAAGAATCCTGCTTTTGAATAGCTCTCTTAGGCACAGGGAAGTCTGTGGTCTTCAAAGCAAAACACATTTTAGGAGTTTGCAAATATATTTATGTAATTCCAGACTGTCATCTGAAGGCCTGAGAGCTCTTAAATGGTTTTTGAAAAGGAAAATCCCACCTAGCTGTAGTTCTAGTAAAACCTGTAGCTGCAACCACAAAGCTTCTTCCAAGGTTTTCTGAGTGATAACTGTTTCTTATGGCTCTAGTTTAAAAGACTGAATTTACACATTTTTGTAACTTTTATTCACTACAAGTAGTCACAAGAGGGAGGAATCAACCAGTTTGAATTTAAAGAGTGAAGTTTACTCTAGGTATTTTTCTCCAGCTGGATGATTTTTCATTTTAGATGTTCAATCTGAGCCCATAAAACATATACCTTAGAGTAAGCTTTTTATAATCATATAATGAACTGTATCCAGTAAGTAATTACCACTTCACTTTTTTTTCTAGCAGAATAAGAATCTTGAAATTGAAATCTGCAATATTTTGTCAAATTTGTTGCTTAACTCCCTTGGCATTATTACAACAGGTCCTTCTGAGCAGAGGAGGTCTCCCTCCTGAGAGATACTGATGCTAGAAGGCCTTAAATCAAACCTGAACCAGACAGCACCTCATGAAAAGCACCCCAAGGACAGTATCAGGTGAATTGGCAACTCATAGCATGGCAATTCCTGTTCAGGGTTTATTTATAGGCAGGCATTTTGACCCTGGAGGTTGTTTGGAGCTCTGAGAGTCATTTTCTTCTCACATTGCACAGAGAGGCACCGGGCAATTATCACTTGAGGGGGTTTGTGTGACTCAATGTTGTTCCACTGGGAAATCCCAGAGTAACTTGCTAATGGCTTCAGAGCAGTGGGCATGTAAGAGCTAACAACACAGCGGATGTTAGAGAGCAGAGGGTGGGAAACAGGTATTTTCCCCACTGAGAAGCCTATAAAAACCTTGTCTGGAACATGTCCTCACTCATGTGCATTCATGTTCTCATGCGCTCTTACCCATCACTTTTCAACACTAATCTTTCAGAGATACTCCAAGTCCTTGTGCTTAGTCCTGTTACAATAATGGTTCTTGAGAAAACTGTAGCCTCGGAGTGCAACCAAAAGGCTCAGAAACCCAGAGGGATCAAAAGAGTTATCAGATTTGTTTCAGATGTTACAGTTTCTAAATAGCTTTTGGGGTGTTTTTTTTTCTTCAATTTCTAAGGACTTAATGCAAGAAATATTTAATATGATACATAATAATCAGCCCAAATCAAGTTACAGATACTGCACAAAAATGAACAATAAGCCATTAGGAGAGCAGGACATGAGCTTGTATTTTTGGAGTCCTTTTCTTGTGCCTTGGTGACAGGACCAGCCACTTCCTTTGCACAACAAACGTGTGATAATTTCTATATAATAAGAGGTCTAGATCCTCTTATTCCAAGCCACACAGGTGGGAAGGAAAACGAAAACTTTTCCAGGAAGGAGCCTGCTGTACAACCCCATTTTTCTGTTATTTCTTTAGAGGATCTGAGTAGAGGCTATATGCTGGCCTTGAACCAGAATATGCTCTGCAAATATCTCAAATGAGCCTCACAAAGTTAAAAGGTTCATTTCAATTGCAATCCTATACTTGGGTTTGGAATAGTCATTTTCTGTTTCATACAACAGTAAATAGGAGAGAAGGTAAACCATGACATAACCAAATATTTTTTAAATAATCTGTGCAGTGTCTGTAGGAGTTGTCTTGGTAGGTCTCTTCCCTTTTCAGATCTTCTAACCAAACTAAAAGTTGTGGGTGGATACATAGCAAGAGGTGATAAGACAGAAATAGCTCTCAGCTCTTTCTTGAAAAAGGGCTGTCGTGGCCATGCCCATCCACAGGCAGTAAGGACAGTCAGAGCTGGAATAGGCCAGTTATTACTGCAGGAAGGCCCTTAGAATTACCTGCTCCCTGGGATACGCAGCAGTGATGGTGCTGATCACAGAACCCTCTACAGAGAGTTTATGATGCTGTACAAATCATGCCCAGCTATAATTTGTGTTCTGAATTACACTGACAAGCATTTGCAGATTAATAAATTTCGTATGTTTTCAGTTTGTTAATTCCTACATCTTTGCTAGCAGAAGACTATAACTGGGGGCTTCCAGATTTATGGCACTGCTTTTAAGCTTCTGCTTCCCGAAGTGATGAGAAACCTAGTACATGTGCAGTGCGGAGATGAAAACTTGAGGGAACTGTTATAAGACTATGATTTATGCAGGGCTTAAGGGCAGTTACCTCATACAGCTTTCTCCTGAAATGACTCCTTGTCACCCCATTTCTATTTTTACCCTCTATCTTTTCCCTCACCTTTTCCTGTACTCACTTGCCATAGAATTTGAATTAGTGTCTTCTGTGACAAATCTCAATAGTTTGGGTTAAGTAATCAATTCATTTTAAATTTAGAATATAAGGTTTAGCTTTCCAAAATGTAGGTACTGCATTTTTCCACAGAAATGAGGGAAGAAAATATTAGTGTTTGCTAAATTAATATGCATTACTTGTTATATCATGCACCAGTATTTGGCAAAATAGCATTACTGATGTATATAGGTACCCAGTCTTCTTCCATTTTCTTCTTCCCATGAAGGGTCTCGAGCATTCTGTTAAAATAGGTGATCTGCTGTTGAAAACCTCCATCATAAAGCAAAGCACAAAAGATAGTCAGAAGTTAAATAAAAAAGAAAGCCAAAACAAAACCAAAAAGCTCAAAAAATGAAGGAAATCCTTACCTAGGGGCTAGGTATTGAGTAATGCATTACCAGTTTCCAGGAAAGCTGATGATCATTGTAAACCTTTAACTTTCCAGTTCCTTAATTATAAATAGGTAGTGAAAAGAATGCAGTAGAAGCTATGTAAAGTTATTGCCCAGGAAGAATTACTGATTTTGTGCAAAAAAGCCAGCGTGCCCAAAATGGGGGGAATTGCCCTGTGTGCCTCTGTTGGAGTGAGGGAAGGTGTGAATACTTACAGAGGCTGGGGGTTTGTCCACTGTGCTCTCTGCTGCCTTTCCTTTTTGGCAAAGATCCAAACAGAGTGCATCTCTTCAGTCTCTGTGGAAAATCAGTGGTATGGGACAGGAAAGAAAGGGTTGATTTGTTTCAAGTATTGATGCACACTGGCCTGCCCATTTGTATTTGGAGAGTCCTTTCTGGCAAAGTGGTGCTCAGGTATTACAGGAGTCAAAGAAAATCGATGTTCATATTATAGACTGCAATCCAGCACAGGCTGAGCAAGAAGGGAAATGGAGACCATGAGTCCCCTGCTCTCTACCTCACTTGGAGGAGAAATGTTGGGCAGCCAGGAGCTGGCAGAACATCAGTCCAACCACGGCTCCAAATCTTCTGATGNATCTTCTTCGGTAGCCTCACAGCAGAAATTTTCTCGTGCCCTCCACAGTTCTATAGAAAAACCCAGCTGGTCCTGGCGTGCATATGTATACACCAGGCTGCCTGATGCCTGTGCTTGTGAACAGCTGTCAGTGTAAGGACTGGAGAAATCATAAGGGTGTCCTGGTTTTGTCCAAGTTGGAGTAATTTTCTTCTTAGTAGGTGGTACTGGTTTGTGTTTTGGATTTAGCATGAGAATAATGTCAGTAACACACATCTGTTTCAGTTGTTGCTAAGTAATGATTATCCTGAACCAAGGACAACTGCTATATGCAATAGTTTTCTTAACTTTTAACAAGGTCAGGAAATTTTTACTGAAATAGTTGTGGTATGAACCCTGTTTCATGACCTGCTGAAGGAAGAGAAATATGCAGTGAGCGTAGTTGTGCCTAGTATCAAGAGTTTACTTATTGGGGCAATAAGCTTGTAATGCTGGATTTTCTCATCCTGTAGTCAGCTTTTAAAAAGAGAGGCCAATGTCTTCATGAATAACTAAATTTCTATGCACTCCTAGAAATGAGCCTCTTTAGTGAATGTTTCGCAGTCCCTTGACGTCAAATGTGTGCCATCAGGTCACTTAATCATTTTTGAAGACTAAATGAGGACATTCAGTGTCTTTAGGAGGGGACTTAAAAACCTCAGCTTAAGCGCCTCTTTATCTCAGATAACTGGTTTTGTGATGGACATTGTCACCCTCAGAGGATATATTTCTACCTCTATTATTTACAGATGCAATTTGTGTATTTGTCTTATGCTGGACACAGTAAGTAGGTGAAGTTAGGTGGAATATATTGGACCCTAATGTATTTTGATATTACACTGTCTCTTAACACTTGGAGTACTGGTTGAAGAAGTACCAGCAAGTAACATCCAGCTGTGATGTTTCCATGATTTTCTTCCCATCTCTTCTTCCATTGCTTTTCATCACTTTTGTTCTGTAGATTTCATTCTGATTTCATAGGTAACTGAAATAGTAGTTTGTGTTTAGTATTTTAATTGATAGTGGAGTAGAAGCAAACACATTTTCAGTGCTCACATCTCAGCTGAGAGATAATAATTTCTAATCTGAATTGATGGCTTCAATCACATTTTTAGTAACTACTCTGTTTTGTGCTGGTTTTGGGCAGAACTCCTTTAGAAATGTAACCCTATTAACAATACTTTCTCTTAATCATAATAGAGTTTTTGCTTGTAGACCATCTGTTTCCACTACTACACTGCCAGCTTTTTCCTGCCAGCTTTTCCTTGGTCCTGCCATCTTCCCTTGATGCATTATGTGCTCTTAAATAATAGCAAAAAATCAAATCAATCAAAATCTTTCCTTAGTCGTTCAACTTAAAGTATTCAGATATGTAAAATTACACCGGAAATTCTTCTGTTTGAGAGGGCCCAGAGGTCTTTGCTCTTTCTTTCATTCAGTGTTATCTTGTTTTGGTTTAGTTATACACTCACTCGAGATTTACAAGAGGACTAGTCTCATCTTCATCTTTATAATCTTGTGAGCTTTGGTTCTTTGAGAAATCCATACTGGGAAGTCTAATAAATCTCATGCAGTGCTATTGCTGCACAGAAGCACAGATGTGGCAATGGGGCTATAGCTCAGTTCTGTGAAGGTACCTAAATACTGCACTGGCTGAAACAGGAGTCAAATACCTTTGGGACTTTGTGGAATATTCTTGGCCCATGTAGGGATACCTTCTAGCAGCCTTCCAGTACCTGCAGGGGGATTGCAGAGAGCTGGAGAGGACTTTTTCCAAGGACATGTAGTCATGGGATAAGGGGCAATGGCTTCAAATGGAATGAGGGTAGCCTTAGATTAGATATAAGAAAGAAATTCTTTACTCAGAGGGTGCTGAAGCACTGTAACAGGTTCCCCAGAAAAGCTGTGGATGCACTGTCCTTAGAAGTGTTCAAGGCCAGGCTGGATAGGGCTCTGAGCAACCAGGTCTAGTGAAAGGTGTCCCTGCCCAAAGCAGGGGAGATTGTACTGGATAATCATTAAGGTCCCTTCCAACACAGGCCATTCTATGATTCTATGATATGATTATCCTTTTCCTTCCTTGTTTTGTTGAATTTTTTTTTTCATTATGTCTTCTTCCACTTCCTCAGCTGTCACATAAAACAGAGAATACAGATTTTGTTTAGTGCTTTTTTTTTTTTTTTGCATGCCATATCTGTAGGATCAAGGAACTGAGTCTTATGCTGTTAGTCTTCAGGAGAAGAGTAATGACTGTTTTGTGAGAAGTAACTGACTTTAGGTGAACCATGGATAATCAGTGCCTTAAGCACTGGAAATGGATTAGAACCAATATGTTGCTTCTGGGTAAACATAAGTTTTTCTCAACAAACTGAAGAAGTTCAGATACTTCTGTTTCTCAGTGGGTAACAGTTTTTTCAGTGGTACCTCATGCTTTGAAGAGAGCCCCTTGGCCAATCTGGATGTGTTTGAAGTCCTTTGCTGATGGCAGTAATCACAGGGAATATTTTGAAGAGCTAAGATTGCTAGGGAAAAGGGAGAGTTACACACACCAGTGATATTTGCATAGCAAATAGCACATAGTAGCATGTGCTATTATTTACAAGTATATAGACTTGTTCTTGTTACTGCCATTGAATACTTCTGCCATCATATCAGTTTCAATGAATATTTGAAGGACAGGCTATGTAACAGAGAATCACAACAGAGCACCAACTTCCAGGGAGCAGAGCAATACACAGAACCAATAAGCCTGGATTCAACTTTTGGTCCTTTGTCTACTCACTTCTCTTGCCTCCACCCAATAATTGTTCTAACTCCTCAGCATATGTTTTCATGTGCCAAAGGAAACCATGCATCACCCACACACACTTGCAGCTGTCCAGCTCACATGTGCTGTCAGACCTGCTGCATTGAATATCCCTTTTCTTGCTTCATTTTCCCCACAGTGGAGGCACCACCTGGAGCCTTTCTGCTGTTGAGATGCTAGGTATTGGAAAACTCATAGGGATTTTTGCTTGTTGTTTACTATCAGTTGAAATCAGCTAGTGCATTAATAAAAAAAAAAAAGGGATACATGAATAATGTGGAATTCCTTTTTTTTAAAAATGTCACCTTCTTGAACTCTCCCAGAGGGAGTCTTGGGATTTTTCTTCTTTTTTTTTTTTTTTTCCCCCTTTGGACTTTTTTTTCCCCCCTTAAATAGCTGATTTCTTATAAATGCATTAGTTTAAAAAAATAATTATCCTTGTAAGTATTTTTAATAACCAAGCCTTCATCAGGTCCTACCACAGAATTTAAAAGGATATGACAATTTATGATTTTAACCCCTATGGCTTCCAGAAAGAAACCCCAAACCTAAGCCAAGACCCCCCCTCCCCAAAACAAACAAACAAAAACCCCTAACCAACCAACCAACAAAAACCAAACAAACCCTCTCCCCACCAAAAAACAGAGAGAAAGGATAGGAAGAGATCATTCCAGAAATTTTGCAAGAGAAATCCATGGATTTTTTCTGAAGAGGATACTTTTCCTTCCTTCAAAGAGAATTACAGTAGCCTCTGGAATAGGCATTTTTCTACTTCACCTCTGAGGATGAAGAACTGTCACACTTTCTAACCATGCCACTGCTGAGATACAGTATCTTACTTCACAATAGTTACTATCATCTGACAATTTTGAGCCACATCCTGTTCCACAAAATGTTAGAACTTCTTAAAACTGGTCAAAGCACTCGATCCCCACCTGTGCAATGAAATAGAACTTGGTGCTCTTGCAGCTGCACCTTCAAACAGATACAGACTAAGAAGAAGTATTTTTCTATAAGTTGGTTTCTGTATTCCCTTAGCCATTTGCTCAGTGAGTCCATAGTAGCAGGAGGGTCACTGTGCACTTAAATGAAGCCTTAAATGAGAGGAAAAAAGAGCTTACAGGGTGCTGTAGCAAATACCCACCCTTGAAAATGTTCTGCTCTGAACTTTCTGAAACAGAGTCCTTGAGGTTTATTTGTTCTATGGTTTTTTCCTCCATTGTAATAACAATGAGTATGAAACCATGTGTTAGACAAAAGCATCAGTCTGTATTATTCACCTGAGTTCACTGTAATGAGTGATGCAATGTGGGAGGCAAGGAGAATGGGAAAATTTTCCCCCTCAATTTAGCATTAATTTTATTCTTTGTAGTTTCAGACTCTTAAATGCTGTTTCACTTTTCCTTTGCAAACTAGTTTTATCTCTCACTGAGGGCTGCAGAAACCATCACCATGTCTAAGCAACAAATTAAGAGCTCCCTCCCATGGTTATCATATTTCTTGCACCTAATTTGGCAGCTTTCAGTGTAGTTATGGACCTCTGTATTCCTCAGTCATGGTTCAGCATGGCCCTATGAGCAGTTCTCCACCTGGTGCAGCAAAGCTTATCAGGCATATCTTACCCGCTCCTCTCCTCCACAAACCCAGCCCAAATCAGCTACATGCCCCTGTGGCAGTACAAGCTACCTGCTTGTGCCAGGTCTAGAGTCAGATTTTCTGTTTGATCTCTGTGCACTGGTTTATTTACTGACAGAGAATGCTGGTTTCCTCCATTTCCTGTACTACCTTCTTTGAGATAAATGAGTATTTTCCCTGTTTGGTCTGCTGAATGAAATGAAGGCCATCACTCTCACACTGTCAAAGACATACATGGGAAAAGATGACCTAATCTCTGCTTGATGGGGTAGTTTGTACTTCAGGGCTAAGCAGGTATTGATGCAGCCCCAAATGAAATGGGATCAGAGTCACCTGACTGATGCTAGTTGCAAAATTCAGGGACTGCCCTGCCTATTTATCTCAGTCCTTACCTTGCTCCCTCTGCTTTCAGTCAGTCCACCTGGGAGTTATTTTGTGTCCTCTTGCCATGTGCAACTAGCAGATTTGTGAAAGCAAAGACACTGCTCTGTCATAGCCCTTCTCTCCAGAGATTCTCAAAAGGTTGTAAGAGTACTGGACAGTTTAATTAGCTCTCTTATCACAAAAGAGAAAAGTTCAGGGTCTAGCAAAAGAGGGAATTATGGCTGTAGCAGTGCACTGTCCCTCAAATTGTCTGTGAAGAGGGCACTGTAGTTCTCAGACACCACTTTTCTTTGCTGGATTCCTGTGCTCAGTGGATAGAGCCCTGTTGTTCCATTAGATGTAGAAGAAACATTTGGCCCAGGTCTCAATGGCACTAGAAAACAGCTACTGTGAAATAAGTAGGAGCTGGATTCTGCCTTAGGTTAGCAGTAGCATTTTTCAGTGACAATTTGCTCTAGTTATTAGTGTTTAAGATTTTTGTGTGCTCTATTGTTTGGCAGTGAAACACATGGGAGATGTGTAGATCTGGTGCTCCTTGCAGAAGTGCAGGAGTTCCCTCACAGAGAACTGGAAAGTTTGAAAACTCTTCAGTTCTGTCTCCAAATTTGTGCCTCAATCCTTCTATCACAGGCTTGGTTGACCTCACAACTGGGATTTTTTTCTTCATCTTTGAAGCACTCTCATGCTCTTACTTGTTCTCTTCTTTCTGCTATGTCCTGTGACTAAATAGAATTCATTTCTGTGTTTTTTCTTTGTGAGGAAGCACAGTTCTCATTGCAAATCAACTTAACAGCTCATCAACTGGATCAGCTCAACCTTGTCCAAAACTCTGCCTAACTTCTCTAGGCTCTTTGTGTCCATTTGCTTCTCCTCTGAGTGGGGTGACAGGCAGGTTATGAAGGATGCTCCCCCTTTCTCCAGACCTTGGCTTGTAATGTAGTGGCTTATGCAGAGAGTAATGAACTTGTCACAGTGCTGCTGTGCCACCCTTCTGCAAGCACTCACCACCTTGTAGGGAGGGAACATAGGGCTTCCAGAGAACATCATGAGGGGAAGTGGACAGAGGTAGCTGCAGTCTAGTCCCTGTAACTCACAGCTTTAAATAGCTTCCTTATTGCCTAATATCTGTTTTGTGATTTAAGCTTTATATTGAGGAAAAAAAATTTAAAAGGTGTGGCATGAACCCAGGGCCTTAAACCTGGGAGAGCTATATAGCCTGAGGAGCCAGGGGAAAGGAGATTGAAAAAAAAAAAAAAGAAACTGGCAGGGAAGTGTTAAGCCTCTTCTCCCTGGACAGAGCTGTTGAAGGGAGGAGAGGAGGAAATTTCAAGGATTTAGATGCTTGGTTGCCTTGGGGACATGCAGTCTAATAAAATTCATTTGAAGGGCAACCTGAGCTGGCTTATTTTATTGAGAGGAAAGAAATGGAATGGTGTTTGCTATATTGTGAACACACTAATTCTTCTCAGTCAGGGGCTGGAGACTCTGATCTTAGACTTGTCCTGGCCTCTCTTCAGGTTAGAAAGAGGTGCCTTTTCCCAGCAGCTATTCTCTGCAGCAACCTTTGTCAAGCAGGTCAGGCTCTGTGGTCTGTGGGTCCTTTCTGGCCTGAAAAGTTGCTGAAAGCCTTTTCCTATCAGCAGAGCTTGCCTTGCAGCAATTCAGTTTCAGATGACTTTGAGCATGACCTTGTTTAAGCCTCTTCCCAACAGGGGAAAGAAGATCAAGTTCAAACAGGTGAGAATAAGGTTGAGTGTCTTCACGGTCCCGGTGTGCCTTGGAGGCTCCCTGCACTCTGGTTGCTCTGGATGGGCAGCTCTAGCTGGAGCCAGCAAGGCAGGAAGCAGAACAGAGGTGGTTAAAAATCAACAGGGTGTTCCAGCCAGACATAATGCCCTGTGCTCTCAGAAAGGGAGAAACTTACTCTTAGGGTTTTTTTATTGATGTAAAATAGTCTGTATATGAAGCTTCCTCATTTGGAGTCTGACTCTTAAGGATTGTCTACTTTTAACTTTTATTTTCTAGGCTATGTGTTAAGTTTGTTTACAACCAAATCACTGCACTTTAAGGATTCTAATTTCCAGGCCAAAGCAGAATAAAAATAATACAGTATTTTCCTTGGTCAGTTACATCATCATCTTAATTCTGATTTAACTGTATGACATATGCTGTCTTCTAGAAACTTCTAAAACACCTTTTACCATAGACTTGATCTGCTCCAGAGGAATTTTCTCTTATTCTCCTCCATATGATTGTATGATATCAGGCCTGTTTGGTGCAGTTTGAACAAGTGAACACATGTATAGCACAAAAGTTCACAAAGGGTCACGTGTATTTTTTCATATCCTCTAAGTGGTGTGTGGTATTGTTCCAATTTTACCTGACTAATATATTAATTGGAACACAAAAAATCTCCCAAAAAACCAAACAACAAACAAAGGAAAAAAACAAACCCCAGCTGAAACGAAACAGAGCAGCCAAATGTAATTATCCTTAATTTCCATCCTCTTTGGTGTCTTCTTTGTTAAATAGTGTCCCTTCCCCACACCATTTGGATCACATGTGGACTTCTCCGCTGGTCATCTTTGCAGGTTCAGAAATAAGAAGTATTGGCTTATGAAAATGTTTAAGCACAACCAGAACCTGATTTGGATTAAGCTGAGGGAGGTTTCCAGAAGTCTGTTATGAAAGAGTAAATAATATTCCCTCCTGGATTTTTGATATGGTGAGGTAAGTGAACCTCATGACTTTGTAAGGATCACTTAGAACATTTCTAAAAGCTACATGTCTTTGTTCCCTCTGTTTCATACCTGGGGATTCAGCTTGTTTGCAAATGTGCCACCTCTGTGCCCTTCTAAATGAGGTTACCCAGCAGGTTCCTTCCAGGGCAAATTTTGGTTTTCCTTCCTGTCTGTTGGTGGCTTCAATTAAGAGATGCTATGCCAAGTCATCATAGTGGTTCTTTACGCAATGAAAGAGTCTCACTTTTTCAGAACACTCTACAAAAATATTCTGAAAGTCTTCATTTGTGTTGCATGCTACTTATTTCCTCTTGTAAACTTTTGCATGTGGCTTACATGCAAAATGTTACTATGCCTGTCCAGTAAGAATATTGTTGATTTCCTCATCTTTATTTAAAATATGTGCTTTTCAGAGATTTGGATATATGATAATCAACTTTTCCAATTGGAAACTCCTGGAAACTGAAGATCTTTAAAACACAAGGCTGGATTGTAACACCATTGTGCTTTTTTTATCAAGAGTTTGCTTTTCTGTGCTGAGTATTTAGGGATATGGTCGTGTTGTATTGTCAGTATTTTCTTCAAGATCTTGAGGGGATACCTTATTTACTCTAGAAGGTAAAACACAAATCGAAAGCTGCTCTTATCTTCCATGAAGCAGGTGTGCCACTTCCTGAGTAGGGAAGCAAAGTTAGGGAATGTAACTGTCCTCATTGTAGCAGGAGTTCTGGCAATGTTGAATGTCAGATGACAAGTCCCTTGGGCACTGCTCTGAAATAATGCTGGTATTATTGTTTCCCTGTTTCTTCCGTTGGGCATATGGTTCCAAATAATGAAACAAATGAGATGAGTGTTAGCCCGGCATGTGAAACCAAACCTTTACCTTCTCCTGCTGCTCGTGGCTCTGACTCACTTTGAAATGAGATGCTGAGCATAGGTCTTGTTCATAAAGACAACTGGGTGGCTTGAAATATATAAAAGCCCTCTGGAGCAAAACTGCTCTCACGTGGCAAAAGCTAGACAGGCTTCACAGTTTTTCCTTTTATCTTGGAGAGTTCTGTTTGAGCCCAGCCTTCTCTGTGGGGCTGTTGGCAAGTAAGTGCATGTCAAACATGCCACTGGCTCAGCAGCATGTCTTGGTGCTGCCTGTTTTGCCTGCACCTGTACTATTCTAGAGCGGCAGATCCAGGAGGCGCAGACAGCTGGAGTTTTGCTTTCTGTTTTCTTTTAAAGACTGGACTTCAGAGAGGCTTTGATCAAGGTCAGCTTTATTTTCTGCCCCTGCCTGTGTATCTCTTCTCCATACACTGGCAGACAGGGAGTGATGTGCCTCTCCAAGGCTTGCCAGGTTGTAAGCTGACCCAGTGGGTGACGTCAAAGACCCAAATGCTGTCAAAACTGGGTTCTAACCCCACCTGAAACTGGCTGTCCCTGTCTTCCCATATAATAAACAGTGTGCTAGTTGGTGAGTGCAGTCTTGGGGCCTTTCTTACTGGGGGGTGCAGACCTTGCCAGTGAGTTTTGGGATCCTATTCTGAGAATATGAAAGGCTGTCAGCTTATATAAAGTCTTATGCAAGGAATTATTCTAGGGAGAATTCAAAGCTGATTTTTCCTCCCACCTGTGGCTATCCATTACATTTTGCCTACGTGTTCTTTCCATGCCTTTTTTATTCTTTAGTGAACTTAATACCTAAGCTACTGAGCACATTAGTAATGCTTGATTGCAGCCCCTATTGCCTGTGCTGTAATGCTGTAACTCTGTCATGAAAGTGGGAATGTCCTTGGCCTCTTACTCAGCTGCTCTATGAGCAGGAAAAACAGCACCTCATTAATGTGAGGTTGGACTCATTGGAGCAAGCCCAGAGGAGGCCACCAAGGTGGTCAGAGGGATGGAGCACCTCTCCTATGAGGAAAGGCTGAGACAACTGGGACTGTTCAGCCTGGAAAAGAGAAGGCTTCAGGGTGACCTAATTGCAGCCTTCTGGTACCTGAAGCGAGCCTGCAAGAAAGATGGAGGAGACTATTTACAAGAGCATGTAGTGACATGACAAGGGGGAATGGCTTCAAACTAAGAAAGAGTAGGTTTGGATTAGATATTAGGAGGGAGTTCTTTTCTGTGAGATTCTTTTATGGTATTTGGCCTCTCTCCTGGCTATTTAGAGGTCTGCTTTGTCTATAAATGTGTGTAGAATTGTCTCAGTGCAAGTTATTGATGGACTTAGCATTGTGCCTGATGGTCTCTGAGCTGTTGCAGACTTGGCTGCCTGGGTGTAGTCTGGGGGCTAGCTGCACTGCTGGTGGGGACACTGGGGGCTCTGGGGACATGGGTGAAGGTTGGGAGCTTGGGGGCAGTGGTGCTTCCACCACATGAGGTGAGCCCCATGGAACACACCATCAGGGCCTTGGGACACAGGGCAGCCCCTTTCAGCAACTCCAGTGAGGAGGAGCCTTGTACTGATATAAAACATTCCAACCGACACTGTGCTCTAAAAGTTTTCACCTCCCTTATGTGCTGTACATTAGAATAAGTTGAGCATGTGCAGTAATGGAAATTTGTCTTTCTTGGTACATTTTTATCTCTGTGAAGAAGCCAAATGGTGCTGTACTGTAACATTTGAGCACAGAAGTATGAATAAGAGTTTTTGTGTAAGAGAAGAATACATACTCTAATTTACATTTGCTCTCCTGCATATTTCAGATCTCTGCAGGACACATTTAACTGAATAATTAGTTTCTTTCCTTGATTCATCTATTTAGAAGGACCTTCCTCCTGGTATGATTAGTGACAGGGCACTATAACCAGCTTCATCCTGCACTTTACTATGAAAGAACTGCTGATATTTCTGTACTAATTGTGTCCAAATACTGCACTGCTGCTGGGGGTAGGCAGCTGCCTCTGGATTCAGTATATCCTACTGGTCAGATGGGACTTACACTTAAATTTTGCAGTTTGGCATCAAAGCATTGGTCCAGATGTATTTTGAAAGGGAGAGTCTCAATATATACTGTTTCTGCTGCTTCTTAGTGATCTCCTGTGTGGCTTTTAGTCAGAGGTCTGCATAAGAGATCTCAAAGGAAAGGTAGAGAACACAAGTGGGAAAAATTTCACACACACGAGCATTTCTGCTCAAAAACTAAACCTAAAAATTGTGCTTGTCAGATGTAGAAATGGAAGACTGCATGTGACTTATACAATATACAATGCAATTGAGGCTGAGAAAATTCAACTCAAAAATTCAGTTTTGGATTCTCAGAGGAAAAAATTATCTATCAATAAGACATTGCTGACCCACAGTCGTTTGATAAATAATAATAATGATAATAATTATGCTTGATAAAATAAATTGTTTCAGAAGCTTTTTCACAATTGGTTTTCAAATTATTCAGATTAAATAATTTTCTAGCAGTCAGGGTCTCACTCAACAGGATCTGCTAAGGATTGATTTTTAGTCATGTCAATTTTAAATCAATAAGCTTAAAATTGTCTTTTAATTCAGTGACATTAATTATGTATTTTGGTACTCACATTTTCCAAAATCAAGAATTATGACACTAACTATAAAATATTTTAATTTGATTATTGTCATCAAATGAAAATCTTTGCACAATATTCTTGGGGGTCTTTTTATCTGATAAAGATCTTCTGTGTATCCTTAAGCAGTTATAAAATATTTCTTTCCATTCTAATATTCTCACTGTAGTAGATTTAAGAAAAGGAGAATGAAATGTTTCATATTCCTGGCCCAATTACCTTTCTATTTCCTCCTTGTGTCAAGTTAATCTTGGAAGAAGACTGAAACACATATTTATACATTGAAAACCAGCCTTCTAAATAATTTCTAATAGAACTTAATAGATTTTCCACACAGAACAAGTTTTGAAAGCTTCAGTAGAAGTTGTTCTTTAAAGAATTCTGGATAACAGCAGTGAATATGCCAATATAGAAAATCTGTAGGTGCTGGCATTTGGATGAATAGAAAGTTTCTTAACTCACTAAATGGTTTGTTTTACTTCATAAATAAAGAGGAATATGATAATCTAGTTAAAGATATTTCACTCCATTCTTTTCATAAAAAAACCCAAAAACTTCTGTAACTACTTACAAAAGCTCAGTGAGTCAATAAATGATAGTTTTAAGTTGCTTAATTTATAGTACTATAATTTATCATTAAGATTTGTTGCTTTAATTTCATTAGAAGTACAAAATAGGTTCATTTCTGTAAGTATAATAATATAATCAGAGAAAAACTTGAAACCTCTATTCTAATAGTTTGAATGAATGATTTTTCTCTACCTTGTTTTACTTATAACAAATTGAAGTTTCAAAAAAGATAGAGCTACCTTCTTAAATATAAAGATTGCTGAAAGGAAAGAAAATAATAAGCAGTCAGCAGTGATTACAGAAAATTGCCATGGATGATTTCAAGTAAGAGCTCAGGTTTCTAATGTCAATAGAAATGTAGTTTTTCCTCATATTGAAACTAATTTAGGAGGTCTATTTCTTGTTTGTGTGTACTTTAAATTACCAGCATGTGTTTAAACTCAGGGTAGGAGATGAGTGTTTAACTAGTGCTGGATAAATGACTGTTCTGGATGAGGACTTCAGGTGGCAGTAGGTCCTCTCCCTCCTCACATGGCCTTGAGCTTATTTAGGCCATAAGTCTGTACCAATGGGATGCACATTCCTGCTGGCAAATCCACCCCTGCTTACTTCCTTGCAAGGACTAGTCCCGTGAAGTTCAAAGTTATGCTTCCTTTATGTTGAAACACTTAGATATGTAAACATCTTATAAGTTGGAGAGCAGTGACTCAAAACTGATTTTTTAAAGAACGCATTTGATGAGCTAGTCTATAATCTGCCCCATTTTTGGCACTGGGAGGTTAAATTGGCAGGCAGAAGTCATGGAATATTGCTTTGTTAGCTTCCTTTTATTCTTTCCCTTGCTGTTTCTAATGTCAGTTTCGCAGCTGTGATCAAAGAAAGCTTTTAAACCTTTCTTCTTCAGCTCTTAAGAAACTCTAACTTTAGATCAACCAATTTCATAAATGTAGAGCCCAACTCCCTCTCATTTAAAGAAAGTCAGCTCTTCTCAGTGTGTTAAAATATACCTCTTCAATGGGGAATCTAAACTAGAGAATTAGAAGGTTTGGTTCACCTGGAAGAATTCTGTAAAGTAATTTTGTAAAATGATGTGATTGAAAATGTGTTATTTATAAAGCTATTTCATGTACATTTAACAGAAATGAAACCTAACTTTCTTTGCATGTTCTTTTTAATGTAGTCTAAATGGAAATATGAAGTTACATGGTGAAAAGACAGGAGATAAACACAAGGATAAAAAGGGAAATAAAAACATTAACTAAGCCCATTTCAGACTGAAGTGCAGAAAGTAAGCAGATTCACTAAGGCATCCATTTTACTGCCTTAACTCTTGTAATTTATCCTGAATCAGGCTTTGCTGTTTCACCAGTTGCCATCATTTTATCCCTTGCAAGCAAAGTAAAGTGCATTTAACATCTCTGAGAGTGATGTGATCCAAACATGTCTGCCTTTGTGGTTTGTTACAGGATGATAGCATTTGTGTTTTCTTCTTTCTCCAAATTATAAATCTTGACTCTTCTGCTGTTGTTGTTTGAGACTGGAGTCATATGACAAACAAGACAAAACCACAGAAGGTTTCTACAAAATAAAAACAATATAAGTGTGGAATACTTGGTTGCACATCTTTTGTCTTTATTATTCAAGTTATGAACTCCTATTTCAATAGAATTTTTGTTGAATAACATACTGTGGTCACTGACATGTTATCTTGGGCTCAGCAAGATAATTACATCAAGGCTCTGTCAGATGAATAAATTACCTTAAAAGTTAAAGATTGAATACTGCCACAAATATTCAAGCTAGGTCATATATTTTATTTCTTCTTTTTCATCTTGTTCCTAATGTTGTCAACTATTCATATCTGAAGATTGTTCACACTTTTTTTGTCTAGCAATCAATCACCTTATGGACAAGGAGTTAAAAGGCATTTTCGTAAATCCTTCAAATCCAACATTTGGTGGCTGCTGTCGAAGGTAGGGTCAGCAGATCACTCCTGATTCCAAAGGAGATGGCATTGGCTGTGTAATCTTGAAGATGGGATACATCTTTTCTTCTATACAACTTGCATCACAGGTGATCCTTTAATAGCATTGCACATCTTGTCTCTGTCAGGGGTTTCATCAATTATTCAGAGCTATTGGCCCCATGTAAGTGTGGCAATCACTTCAGCTGAAAGCTTTAGGAGGGATATTTTTGGCCTAAGGAAGAATTTTCTGTGTCATTAAAATGAGATCCAGAAACTCCAGTCCTGCACCAAGAACTATTGTGGCAGATAATAAACAAATATGTAACAGAAAAACACTCTGTGAAGGACAAATCCACACCCTAAGTGAAGAGCTGAAAGCTCTACACCAAACAGGCACCCAAAACCATGTTTGAAAGCAGATCCCTCAGTGTGACAGAGATGCCATAATTATGGCAAACTAATTCAGGTTATGTTGTAGGTCTACCTAACCACATAAGCATTTATATGTGTATGTTGTATATTTATTTATATATGTTTCATATCAGATTTTTAGATAGGGATGTTCAGTCATCTGTGTGACTGTTTAGATATACAGTATTAATAGCACCATCCAGATTGTTTGCAAGCTGGAAGGCATCCTAGCTCATTGCTCCTTCACTCTGCCTGTCAGATACATAGGGAAATGTTCTATTTTCAAGAAATTTCTATTGCAGATGTTTCAGTGGTCAATGCTGACCTGAGCAAGAGTTCATTGACTCCCCCTGTGTTTCCTTCTGTGTGCTTTTACTGCTCAAACATACAGGGAAGGGAATAAGGAAATAGGAAAGCATCTCAAAATCTGTTAATACAGAATTGGAGAAGATTTCATTGATGTTCTTTTTGGAGAAGGCAGAGCTCAGCTATACAATCTGCTTTGCACAATGAAAGAACTGATGATTTTCTGTTATATTCGTAAAACTGCTCTCCCTGCTGACATTGATTAAAAGATTAAATCAATAAGTTCATCTAAATGACAGCTAAAAGAGACTACATACTCATATTGAGGGATGGCAAGTGTTAAGCTAAAAAAGAGGAGGTATCTTCATTTGGAATTAAATCAAAGAAGATACTTTAGAACAATACCAACAGTATGATTAATAATCAAATGTCCAAAAATGCATAGTAATATGGAGTGCAAGGTAAATGTTATCCCTTTTTTTACAGCTGAAATACCTATAGATACAACCCCAGAAATGCTACTTACAGAAGTTATAACAAAAACATCCCTGTATTATCAGTGCTGGCTTGGTCACAAATCCCAAAACATAACACCATGCAAGCTGCTACACAGAAAATCACCAATCCAAACCAGCACAAGATAAAATATCCCTTGTCTTTTGAAAATATGGAGGACTAAGAGTTATGGCCTGTAGCATTAGATGAGTCTGGAATTGTTACATGAAACTAAAAAAAATCTTGATACAAGTCTTTGAACAAGGGAAATCCTGGGGACTTAGCTCAACTTATTTAATTTTATCTCTTTTTTTCTCTCTCTCCATAGACATGTTGGGCTTTTTTGTTTTGTTAATGTTGCTTCATGGTATAATAGCGCATGTTTCATTATGCTTATTTCCATATTTGCTGTCACTGGCCATGCTGTACAGCTGTGAATAATTAGTATCTGAAATCTCCATTGGCATGTGAGAAGAGCAAGAAAACGGATCTTGGGAAGCAGGTGTACAAGCAGGATATCATCTCTAATGTTTTAGTCACTGGATTTGCACTCATGACCCCTTGGTATCAGAGAGGGAAGAGGTTTTGAAGGAATTGGTAATATCTTTCCTTATACCAGTTGAAATATTCAGAATATGGAAAGAGTATCAGGATCATGAGAGGCTTAACTGAAGGAGTGGAGTTATCTTCAATCTCTCAGGGATAGAAATAAAACTCACAAAAATATTCAAATTAGGGATGGTCCTGTGTGGAGTCCCTTCTTTTCCCCATGCTTTCTAATTTTGTTTCAATGAGTTTATATATGGAAATAGTTTCTCCTTTTCTTTCTTTTGATAAGGCAGTCATAAGGTGTTTTTGTAAGGCCTTCTGAAGGTCCAAGTCTGTCTGTATGAGACAAAGGAGCGTGGTTTGCTCATAAAGAGGCAATAGAAACTTAAAACAGTTGGATGGCAAAAGTATCCTGAATTTTAAAATCCAGCTGATTATGCCTTTCTGAATACTTATTTACTCCAACACCTTAGTGTGTCAGTGACACGATCATTGACTCACAGCATCAAAATTTGAAGTGATGGGGTGTGAGAGGGCTGGTAGGTATGTGTAGCCTGTGAGTGAGACAAAGTGGTATTTGACTCAACATTATTTACTGGATGCATTGAGTGAAAAGACAGACAATTTTGGTTTCCTTATTTTAAACTCAGTGACTATATTTGTGCCAATAAACAGTCCCAGAGGCTGTTTCCACATGCTGAGTATGATTTTGTTTATAGTACTGTCGTATGAAAAGGGGAGATTTACTCCACCCCTTAGTGTTTGATTAATCTGTTAGCTCCCCAGGAACACTGGGACTCTTGTGCCCAACCAGTCTGTCAGTGTCTTGTTATGGGAACCCTCCACTGAACAGTTCACAAGACTGAAGGGTAGTTTCACTGACTTGCTTAGGGTCACATGCCTGAGAAATATCCTCCTGGGTCTCCACACCTTTAACCACTGCCAGATTGCTTGAAGGCCTCATGTTAACAGGTGATGGAATAACAGTCTTTATTAATATAATTGTGACAGGTTCAAGGTTCAAAGACTGCTGGTGATGGTATCTTACTTCAAAAACTTATTCAAAGCAATAGAATAACAAGCAGTAGAATTCAAAGCAACATACTAACAAGATCTAATCCCAAACAAAAGTTAGCTCTAGAGAATCCTTCCATGTGCGTACAGTTCTTACCCAATAGGCATCCCTAGGGGGGAGAAGACAGGTTCAGCCTGTCAGTTGATCCCAGAAGTTATGATGGATTCTTCCCCAACTTCTCCCTGTTCTTAAATCACTTCATACTATTTCTTTACATTTAAGTGGAGCTTGAGTGACTTTAGTCATACATCTTAGTTACTGAGGGGTGGTCATACCTTGGGGCAGATACCTCAGTACAGCACCCAAGAAAACCATGGGGTCAGTCCAAGGAGAGTGATTTCACCATAGCTGCTGATTCAACAGCAGGACTGTTCTTCCTCTATGTCCCTTGATTTTCAGCTGCTGTGCAGCTTACTAAGTAGAAGGTACCATGGTGTTCCTTCCTCTTCAAGGGTTTTGACAGTCTGGCCATGGTTTCTCCACTCTACTCCACCCTCTGTTTAGTCCCCCTCAGACTGTGTTGTGTGTGGGAGGTCGGGTGTACTGACCGCGTTCCACCCAGGGAGTAGCCACTCTATTCTCCTCTGTAATTTCTGTACTGTTATCTTTTCAGCCCCAGTCATCTTCCCACAAGTGTTCAGCCAATGTCACCGATCTATTTTGGCCCCAGCCAAATAACATGCTCCCAGACAATTCACAGGCACAGCTCAAAAGTTAACAAGGACCAAAATGTTTTGGGCTATAAGGCAATTGGGCTATAAAAGTGTGTATGGAAAAGGTCTAGTCTGTATGAGAGAACAAGTGCTGGGGATACATTTACCTTCCCAGTATAGACATTAGGTTTCCAGTGAATAATGTACTTTTGTCAGCAGTCTGCAGTGAAATGGTTGTGCAGCTGTTGCTTGTCATGGATTAGCCAGGGGTGAATCTAGTATGGACTCGTAAAAGGGTATTTGGTTCTGACAAGAAAATTTGGCGGATCCTAACAATACTTTCTTTTTAGAACAGATCATCTCCTCCACTGTGTAGTTTGTGTATCATCATCATCTGTATGAAGACAAAATCACCAACTTAGAGGTGTTTTGATTTGTTTTCCTATTATATAATAGTTTTCCACCTGGAAGCTGATCTGACTCATTGCTCTGTTTCATATTGGTGAACACTGCAGGTAAATGAGAATAGTAATGGAAATATGGGACTGTGTAAAATTTTGAAAGAACCTGCCTCTTACACTTCTGAAATGCCATCTTAATACCTGAAAAGAATTTTAATTTATATCTGCTGCTTCCATTGTGGGGTGACCTTGAACTACATCTCCCATAATGCATCTACAACCCAGGTCTGCTGCCTCACCTGCCTTTGCTGATTCATGGGTGATGCCACCCTCTAGGAAACACGTTTTCGAGCAGTCAGGCATTTTCTTGTGTAGTATTTTGGTCAAAATCCTGTCTTTCAAATCTTCCCAGCTTTGTGATTTTGAAAGAGAGGCCAGGGTAATTGTTATAACTTGTCACTGGGCTCTGAAAATGCTCTGCAGCACAGGGGAAATTCTGCCACCCGCAGCTGATACATAGGGAAACAGAGGCATGGTGTCTAGTCCGCAGTGAATAGCACATCTTAGGAACAGAGCCCAGGTTGTGTGCCCCCTTGCCAGCTATGCTAGAATAGGTGACTTAAAGGTGAAAGGCTGAAGCTGTGAGACACTGGCCCTCCTTGTTTAGCAGTGATTAACATTCCTGAAAATCCTGTTCAGGCTTATGGCAGGTAGTCATGATTTACTGCCTCTGAGGATCTTCATGCAAGGCTTTACATGCCAGGTCTAGCAAGCTCAGATGCCTGAAACCTTGAAATTTAATTTGTATTATTTTAAAGTATCTTCTTGATTTAAATGAGGAAAATTTCAAAATGGTTTTACAGTAATAATACAGAGGTATGTAATTTCTTCTGGAGGAAGTGAACTCCTGGAAAACCTCACTGAGGCATTGAACAGATTCATTTAAAAAGAAAAAAATCAAACCCAGAACTGAACTTTCAATTCCTTCCTGCACTGGCACAACAGAGCAGTGTCTGTTACTGCATCACCCAAGTTTCCCTGCCTGCAGTGGTTTAGCTTTCCTGCCTCCAGTAATGAGGTACCTCCCCTTCTAACGCAGCAAAGCTAAATTTAGCCCCTGCAGAGTGCACTATTCCTATATTTAGTGCTGTGAAAGTCAGACTTCAGCAAGGAACAGGCTAAACTATGAGGTGTTCTGCAGTCCAGGAGACAGAAATAGAAAGACAGCAAAGTGCCTCTTTGGATTTTCCCCCTGTGGCCAGACAGCAGTGGCAATGGAGGTCTGTGTGCAGGGATGGCATTTAAAGAATAAATATATATCCCAGCAGTTATCATGGAATTCCTGAACGTGAGCAGACAAAGAGCTGCAGAGCCCAGCGCCACTGGGAGGGCACTGAGCAAGGCTGCCAGCTTTGTGACAGAGGGAGGCTGCTGGCAGCGTGCTGGGGACACAGCAGCAGTGGCTCTGGTAAGCTCTGCAATATCCCCAGGTGCCAGCAGCACTGCAGGGCTGATTCCAGCTGTGTTTTACTCCTCTGCCATACATTATCTGCTCACATAGGATATGTACAGAAACATGCTGGTGCTCATGTAGACCATCAGGGCACGATTGTCATGTATCATCTCAGTGGCATTTGTAAAATAGAATACTGCTTGTGAAGATGGAAACTGTGGCTTTTACTTGCATGGCACTGACCAGATGGAGGAATGGGTTGGCTGTGGCAACACTCACCCCGATGGTGGCCCAGCTCTGCCTGGCCCGCAAGCATGGAGGTCTCACAGGATGAGGTTTGCCATGTCTGGAAGCAAACTAATTAAAACTGTAAGAAGTGCTGGCACCGAGCCCTTTTTCTGCTACTGGCAGAGGTTAAGGGAGTTAATACAAACGGGTACTCAATGATCACTTCAGGTTGCCTCTTGGGGACTGCCAGCCATGCAATTTAATTCCTCTATGAATCAGAAAGCATCTTTTGGACAGACATTGGATTGATTTGGTTGAGCAAATCACTTTTGGATTTTTCATTCAAGTCTGCAGAGTCTGTACCTTATTTAAGACTCGATTAAACTTTGATCAAAAAGACTTAGCATATCCTAAAACCCTTGGGAGGAGCCTGTCTTCAGAAGAAATGTAAACACTCTAGAAAGAGAAGTGTATAGGGCTAGAAGATTCCTGAAATGATCCTCTTCTTCCATAGCCATCAGGCCATATAGTGATAAAACTTTTTTAAACTGATCCTATTTTCTAAAAATAGCCATGTTTTTTCTTCCCCCACTGTTCTCGTCCTGGGAAGTTCTTCCAGAACAGTACAGGTAGAATTGTTTACTAATTTCCGGCCTAATTTTATTGTGACTCACTTATTCCCATTTGTTCTTGTGCCATTTCTTCTTCCTCCCCAATGTATCCCCTCTGTAAATAAGCCTGGGATAATCATATTTTGTGCCAGCCTTTGCTTGGCTGGGCTAAACAAGCAGAGCTCTTCAAATTGCACATTCTAAAATAGGCCATCAAGCTTCAGGATGGCTGCCACAAGGCATAAGCACTTTTTTTTAATCTTCTTTTACCCCTTTGTCCGTTAGAGAACATTGCACAAGTGGGGGTACTGTGACATGGGGAAAATTTGCCATTATGTTTTATTATGAAGTATGGCAAGAGAGTAGTTTTCTGAGACAAAATATAGCACTGAGAGACCCACTTCACGACGCAAATTGGCAGGTACTGGTCTAGATGAGCCATTTGCCTTTGATTTCTAATTTTTTAAATGTAGAATAGCTTAGTTGCTATAGAGAAAATCATACTGGTATAATCCAAGGAGCATGACCTCAGAAAAATTGAAAACAAAGCATCAACAGCAGATAAAATAGAGCAAAGCCTTCAAAACATCGCAAATTTTCCTGAATTTTCTGTGAGATTCAGGAGCATATTAAAAACATTCAGGACAGCATTCACATGCAACTTGCTTCTTCTTTATGGGCTGGTTCTTGGAAAAGGGAAAATGTTTCTAGCCTTGTCACAGTATCCCAGACTGCAGTGTTCTGTTCTCTGTTCCTTTTGTCTTGTCTCCTGGCTGAGTTTCCATGCATGTAATGAGTTGCCATTGATGGCTTCTGACCACTCCTTTCATCTGGGTGCCAGCAGCACAGTGCTGTCAGGCAGTGAAAACTGGGGAGGAATGAGAAGAGGGAAGCATCTCTGAAGGGCAAGGTTGAGTCCATGCAGTGCTCAGTCCGTGCAGCAAAGCTCATGGCTGGGAACAGTCAGCCAGTAACCACTGCTGACAATGGAATCACAAACCCTGATCTATCCTGAGGTAGAAATGACAGGCACATAGATAATCCCAAGCCTCTCAAGTTCCTATTAACTTGTCTGTTACCCATAAAGCATGCTCCCTCCTGAGCATTTGTTCATTTACACAAGCATTAAGTGTATCTGCAGAAGTATATCTATCTTGACATGCTTTGGCCCTGTGATCAGGGTAATGCTTTGGTAAAAAAGAGGAGTGAAAGGGCATTGTTTTAGCTGGAGGCCAAAAGCTGCTTGAAAGGAATGGAAAGGGAGGGGGATTCCATGCTGAAGGTAATTATAGAAGATGAAGTACTTAAGTGAATGCTTCACTGCGCATAGAGTTAATGCTGAATTTCACTGGTGTGGGAAAAGAAGCTGAAATGTTGCTGCTCAGATTTGTGTTAGTAATTTTCTTACATGCTACTAAATGACCCAAATCACTTTGTTGTGGGAACAGAATATGATCCAACCAGTGCCCAAAAGTCTTTAGGTAAAACCCATTACAAAGACAGCCAATTCTGCGCTATGTGACAAGATGTGTGAATGTTTTAATATTATCTCACTGGTAGATCCCAGAGTTAAAGGAAATGGAGACCTTGTTGGACAAACAGTGCCCAAGAGATGGAGTCACAGCTCCAGGAACTCGTAGTCTTAACAGATGTAGGGGGAAAACAAGGGAGGTGAGAAGCAAGAGCGGCCTGGTCTGATACAGGAATGTGCCAGTCCAGTGAGCATTAAAGGCTCACAAGCAACTTTATCCCCTCCTCACAGTCAGTCTGCACTGAAAGAAAGATGATGGAAATTTAATGCAATACAGCTTCCACAGTAGCAGAGAGTGTAGCAGCAGAGTGACTGCAGGCAGCTTCCTATGGCCTGGCTGTGTGGTAATTGCCAAGGTGATGTCCATAAGCTCAGATCCCAGAGCCTGGATATCCCTGTCAGCACATTGATTTGCCTCAGCTGCAGGACCCAGGCACAGCCTGGCATGGACCCCTCTGCCCTGCACTGGGCACCATTGGAGCAGAGGTCCTGGGGAGATCTGGTTGGGCTGTACCCACGTAGCCAGTAATGCAGCTCGGCCTTTGCCTGGTAGTTTCTCTGTATCACATGGCATTAAAGCTGTGGTGAAAACCAGATTTGCTCAGGTCTGCTGCCAAATTTCCACTGACATTAATGCGGCCAAGACTTCAACCTGGCAAGCTGTTCAGCAGTGCTATCCTCACAGCTGTAACTCAATTAACCAAGATACGCAAAACCCTTTGTGATTTTCCCCTTCTTATTTCTAGTTCATTTGGTAACTAGCTACATGTACCAGTTGCCCTTTTTCTGTCTCTCAGGTGCTTTCTTCTGTTGCCAAAACGTCTCCCTCCCTGGCAGGCAACATGAGGGAGGATGGCACCCCTCTCCTTCCCCAGATGGTCACTGCTGTCTCCTCAGCCACCAACTGCTGAATGTGAAAGGATTCATGACACGAGTGTTGACATAGTGTGAGGCTGAGAAATTCCCTGGCTTGTAGTACTGTCCTCAGCCCGACCTTCCTCTTCATCTCTATTTTCATTTGCCACTCAGGGTGGAGGAGAGTGGCCGTGAGTCATCCTAGGGGCTGATGACTCATAATTTCAGTCAGAGCAGTCAGCGAGCTGAGGGTTTCTCAAGGCTCTGCCCAATCTTTCATGCCCAGAAGCTCAGCAGAGGGTTTGTGCATGGGTTTCCCTCACTATGATTTCAAGCCCCTAGTTGTTTTTTTTCTCTCTATTTCACTGTTTCCTCCCTTGTCAGTAGCTTTTCCCTGCTGCCACAATCCACTCTGAGCTTTCGAGTCCCAGACTGAATCTGCCTGCTCTGTGTATGCTGAAATTTCCCTCTAACATTCTGTATGCTTGTGCTGCTTGGAGAGAGCCCACTAGTATTTACTGTCTATGTGAGATGCTGCTTCATCATGGCTTGGACAGCCTGTGTCAGTGTGCTTGAGTTTATGCTAAGAAACACCACATTCTTTTCAATGCTCATTTGCCAAGTTGTACATGTTGATGTATGTCATCCCTTGCAGCTGGTATCAGCACAGAATCCTGGAATGGTTTGGGTTGAAAGGGACCTTAGATTATCCAGCTACAAGTGCCCTGGGTAGGAACACCTTCCACTAGACCATGATGCTTAGGCCCCCCTCCAGCCTGGCCTTGAACACCGCCAGGGATGAGACGTCCACAACTTCTCTGGGTAACTGGTGTCTCACCACTCTCATAAGAATGTCTTCCTTATATCTAATCCACAGGCTCTTGTAATAAGCCCCTTTCCCCTTTAGGTACTGAAAGGCTCTCCCTGGAGCCCTCTCTTCTCCATGCTGAACAACGCCAACTCTCTCAGCCTGTTGCCGTAGGAGGGGTGCTCCATCCCTTTCTGAACCATCTTCCTGGCCTTTATCTGGACCTACTCCAGCAGGACCTTATCCTTGTTATGCTTGGGACCCCAGAACCGGATGCAGAACTCCAAGTGGGGTGTCACCAGAACAAAGAAGACAAAAGGGATTTCCATTTTTACCCAGAGTATGGCAAAATCATCTCCCTTGACCTGCTGGCCATGCTGCTTTTCATGCAGCCTGGAATGTGTCTGGCTTTTTGGGCTATGTGCATGCAGGGCTGGGTCATGTTGAGCTTCTTGTCCACCAACACCCTTCAAGTCCTTCTCCTCAGAACTGCTCACAGTCCAGTCTCCACCCAGCTGTTTTTTTGTGGTTGGGATTGCCCTGGCCCAGGGTCTTGCCTGGGCAGGATCTTGCCCTTGGCCTTGTTGAACTCCATGAGGTTTGTGCAGGCCCAGCTCTCAGGCCTGTCCAGGTCCCTCTGGGCAGCATCCCTTCCCTCCAGTGTGTTGACTGCACCTCACAGCTTGGTGTTGTGGGTGAACTCGCTGAGGGTGTGCTCAGTCCTACTGTCCCTGTAGGCAACAAAGGTGTGACACTGTCNGGGGAAAAGCTGCTTCAGGAACATGTAATGGAGGACACTTTTCACCTATTGCCTAATGATATTTATCCATTTTGTCCCCAAGGTTCCTGCCTCTAATAGCTTTCTAATGTCTTCTCTGGTGGGCATTAGGATGGCTTCAATTGGATTTCTGGTGAGGAGTTTCTGCAGAGCTGATGCTCTGGGTTTGGGGTTTTTTTTATTATCATAACAAGGAGAGTATCAGGGCAGTGGGGAGACAAAACTGTTCCCTGAGTGTGTAGCTGGGCTGAAAGGTCATTGTGGTGTGATGGAAACATACCTGATGAGTGGAAAAACAGAGGTCTGCCATCTATCTCCATAGCACTGTGGCTCTTCTTAAAGGAGGATACCTTATTTTTCTTCCCACATGATGAGTTCCTAAGTGACTGGCAGGAAAATACAGAGAGACACCAAAACAAGGTATTGCTGCATTTCCAATATTCAGTATAACTGCAGGGAAAGCTGTATGTGGTGATGGTAGAAGCAGATGTGTGCACACCCTGTGCACCAGACTTTCAGCAGGTATAAATTTGCCTAGTGTGCTGTCTTTCATGGAGCCACACCACTTAGAAGTAGATGATGGTAGTGTTACTGTAGCAGCACAGCTCTACAGTTGTCAACCTGTGTCATAGGTGAAGGGTGAAAATTTAAAAATTTTTCAGTTCCGAATGGTAATTTGTTGATTTTTTATTTTTTTAATATGAAGATTTATGATTAGAGAATGAATACCTCAGATTGAAGACTGACTTCAACAACCAGGGAATATGATGGCAGCTAAAATGTAGTGATTTTGCCCTGAGCATCCTGGATCAAGTCATCTCTCACTTTGCTGAAGCAGAGGATAATTGCCTTGCCTTGCCCCTCAGAGGGCTCTGTGAATACATCTGCTTGGTGGAGAGGGAGGCCAGCAGAGTGCAGCCATAGAAATAAATAGTGAATATTGTCAATATAGATTGTTTGTATCTTTTCCTTATTAGTGTCCATATGCCTCTTGCATCCTCTAGAGCTGTTTGCTGTGGGAGCTGATAATTTTCCCTCCAATACACCAACTCACGTTTCTTACCTCTCAGTCACGAACCAGTGCCCAGTGAAAATTATTGACAGTATTGACTTTATTTGATACTGGTGTCAGGTTTTTGGCAGCAGGTGCTGCAGGGTGGCCCTTGCTGGGCACAGCTGATTCCAAACAGCTCCAGACGACCCACCACAGGACATGGCTGAGCCCCTTAGCCACAGGGGGAGCCTGTGGGAGAAAGGACTGAGTGTTGCCCTGCAGGGAGGAGTGAGGGAGAGTAGTGTGATAAACACCTCGAGCCCTGAGGTGAGGGCAGGAGGAGAGAGAGGAGACACTCCATCAGTCTGCAGATGTCAGCTCTGCACCCAAGGCAAGGGTTTTCTATTGGGAAGGTTTTATTAATGACCCCAAGAGGTTGTGTTCTGAGATGCAGTGCTGCAATCTAAAAGTGTAAAATGCCACTGACAGTGTCTGGGGCTCAGTTTTTCATCCCAAACTGCTGCTAGCATCTTGAATTGAAGACCATTCCAGGTTAAAATCTGGGACTTTGTGAGGCTGAAGAGTGATATAAACACAGGAGATAATGAGTGGGAAACTATATCTTAAGTGTGTGTCAGGTCATGACATGGCTGTGTACAGACTGATACATTGGCATCGTCACAATCCCAGCAGCTGGCTTACAGAACTTGCTTCTTAAGTGAAGGATGTCAGGTTCCTAAACATAATTAGATTCCTAAGAATGCACAGAGGTGCCTCATGGCATTTGCAAAACTGTCTACACATTCAACTTAAGGACAGTAAGTGAAGTAATTTTCATTTCTGTTTTTTGCCTTTTGGATCCTTAACATTTTTTAAAAAGCTAATGCTTTTCAAAGCATTAAAGGCCAGATATGTTACAGTCTATGTTTATTTCCTGACTAATTTATGCCTGTGGTCACAAGTATTACTATACATTTTCACTGTATTTTTACCCATCACACAGCATTCATGCCACAGGATTATTTTAAAATTGACTATATCTGTTTTAAATGAATTCATAAAGATTATTTTCTCCCTACTATCCAGTTCTCACACAAAAGGCATAAACAAATACAGGATATTGTAAAAGTTAGATGTAAATTGTTAATTGTTCTGAATCAGGAATGACTTTTCTCGTGGGGCCTACTGTTCTATCCTTTCAAAAGAATTATCCTTCTCCTCCAGAGAGATTTTATTTCTCAGTGATTGCTTAGTCATGCTTCTCATCAAGAATGTTAGGTTAGACTAAGCACAGAAATGAAATCTCACCTTTGACACAAGTGACCAATCAAGCAAACCAAGTATGTTGCACACTGCTCAGATTGAAATGCATATCAATACAACCAAGTTGTTAACCAAATAGTTGTTTTCTCCTTTTTACTTTCTTGGGGGTTTTCTCTTCTTTTTTCTTCTCCTTTTTATTTCCTCTTCCTTCTTTTTGCCTTCTTCCTCTTTGCTTTCTTTTCCTTTCTTTAGGCCTGCTTGATCACAGATGAAGAACTGTATTTTTAGACCTCAGTTCAGCACAGAGGGCTTAACCACAAAACTTACACCTATTGCTAGGTTAAAGTGGTAGGCCTTAACCTCCCCTTAGATATGCAATTTAGTGAAAGGAATTGGAAAGAATATGAGTTACACTGACACTACAGGAAGAACCATCACTTTTTGTAGGCAACCATAAGGATTTGAGGAAGTTTTCATTATGCAGGCATAATATGAAATGCATTCAGTTACTGAAGGCAAGGAAGAAATCTGATAAAAATCTCTGCTAACAATGTATAGTACAGGCTCAAAAAAGTACAAACTCGCATAGGGCAACAATTGCACTATTAGTGTGCATTTAATGAAGAGCAAAATGAACATCTTAGGGTGCTGGGAAAAGACTTGTTTTAGTTATTAATCTGCAGGCTAGTTTGGTTTGACAGAAGTAAATCCATCTGTCTGCGTTTTCTGGCTGTGCTCCCATTTTTTCAGCACAATTTAAAGCAAAATATGTCATTTCCATGCTTGTTTAAAGGCTCTTCTTGCATTCTACTTGTTTTCTTCTGAGTTCATGACTTGAGGGTTTTCATTCTCTTGCCTCCAGCCAAGGTTTCCCATATTGCCAGTCTGGATCATGCTGAGACATTTGTATTTTAGTTCTAGTTCTGATGTAAGATCAAGTTGAAATGCTTATTGCTGTCCCTCTCTGGCAATGGTGAGGTTATGAATGCAAACATATAAATCCTGTTTGATAGAAGGAATATGACTGGGAAGTTGTCCCTTAAGTTTGTAGGTCAGCTTTGGATGTTTTCCCATTATCTATATTGTCCCCCAGTGCCAAACCATCTCTTATTGACCTATGCAACATCCACCAAGCCTCCAGAGTGGATTACTTGTATTGTAGCAGCATCTGGGCCATAAGAGCAGCCTAGCAGGGAACAAAATAACTGAAAAGCACAGCACAGGCATGTGAAGAGCTGGGTGGCTGCTGGGTGTTCTGCAGCACTTGATCACTAACAGCTGTGTACAGCTGTAACTCAAAAAGCAGCAAACAAGCTGTTGCCATCAAAAAATGCCAAGCTTGCAAGTAGAATTTTGTTTTTCTTCTTAGGTACATTTGGGTGTTGGTTTTAATTATGTGTGACCCTGTAGAATTAGCTCTTACGTGATCTTAGAAAAGTGCTCAGAAAAGAAACAGTAAAATTTCCAGGAAACCCAGCAGACAATTTGCTGTCCTTGCAGGACCCAGGGTGATAGGTTCCAAAATCTCATTCACCAGCCTGCCTGCAGTGGGGAGACAAACCTCTGCAGCCTCTTTTCATGTTGGAGCTGGGCCTGGTGTAGTTTTGCCATCCTCCAGCCCCAGAACTTGTTCCAAGAGCACTACGAGGCAGCCAGGGTAGCAGCAACTCTGGGAGCTGCATTCCTGCTACAAAACCCTAGAGACTGTCCTTTCTAAGTGCTAGAGGCACTAATAAAATCAGTAGCTATTGACATGCCAACTGGCTTGAAAGGCTGTCCTGCTGGGGTATCCCCGGTGTCCATCAAATTACTATTCAGTGGTGAAGAAGAGTGGGAATTTGTGGTTAAGTGTGAGTCAGGCACCAGTATAAGCCTGGAATGAAGCAAATGAGCCCAAGAACAGGATTTGTATTATGATTAGTGCTACTGAATAGTCATGGATAATACTTGTTCTTTCCGTGAAGTCACTGCGGGTGAGAGCTTGAAAATGCAAATGCTTTCTGGCTAACTGGCAGAAAGATGCAAGTTAAGCCAGCTGCACTCCAGATAGGCCACAGCAGTACCTGTATGTGTTACTGCTGCTTCAGCCTTTGGAGGAGGTTCATGGAAAAGCTGGGGAGACACACAGAAATCTGACCAAAGGTAGAGAATGGCAAGTGCTGGGCTCTCTGTGTGAAGGCTGTAGGCTTCCCCTTTGTGCCACAGGCATGGTCTTTGCTGCTCTGTCCAGCTTCTGCCCTGGAAGCTTCTGCTTTGGAGCACAGAGCTGGCACAGTCCACTGCTTTTCTAGAGGAAGACACCTGCAAATAGTTGTGGGACATCAGCCAACCTGCAAACATGAGCCTGCTGAGAAGCTTGGAAACCTGTGACGTGCAATCAGTGCTCCTGTGCTTATTCCAAAAAACTTCCTGAATTTGAGTGTTGATGAGAATGATTTAGAATGGATCATAAGGAGGGGTATGAAAGATCTGAGAAGCAAAGAAGGTGCAAAATGACGTGGAGTGGAGCTACTTTCATTAAGTACTAGAAGACTTCATTGTTTTACTCTACGTTTCTGATGCAAATCAGTTACAGCAACTCATTTTAATATTAGTTTCTCAGTAGAAGATCAATCTGAATGGCAAATGTTAGCAATAAGTCAGCAAGCTGTAGAAATATTTGGAGCTTTCTTCCATCCTTGCTGCAAAATCACTTGAACAGGTCTTTTCTTTTATGCTGTGGTGCATAAGATTTTATGCTTTTCCTGACCACGTTTTGTATAGCCTCACAGTACCATAAGAGGAATATCTAGAAGGAGCAGTCCACAGTGGTGGCAGTGGTTGATTTGCACCTTGACAGCACTTTGTCAGCACCTTGGTTACAGCTGCTTTTGTGTGCATTCCCCTCTAAAATTCCAACATACAATTTTCCCAAATTGATAACTACAGAAGACATTTTTTTGTCATGCTTCTAGCTTTCCATGGGATGAGGTTTTCATTGTTGATCAGTGTTTTATGCAACTCATATGTTTCACTTCTTTTTTTTTCCTATGGCACTCTCCTATTTGAGGTAGGATGGTTAATAAAGTATGAAGTAAGAGATGTGGTTGCTTTTAATTTCAGTTTCATTATGCAGAGGGTACAATTATGAAACTGAACTGGCTGCCTACACTTTGTATGTTAGCCATGGTAGGATAAATCAGGCCACTGTTGAAAGGTCCTGGATATGAATGCCAGAGCAGGTGATTTTCAGGTGAAATGCCTGACACAACCTTTCCTTACCTGCATTTGCTGAGTAGTAAGGCTGGCTCTGTGACTGGCTTCTTCAGCACTTTCTGGCTAAGTGGTGCAGGGGTGTGAGGGAGCCATTCTTCTATGGCAATTGAACATGGATCTACTTTAGTGTGCAGGCTGACTCGTGGGATGCATTCTGAATCCCATGTGCATTGTAGTTTTGACAAACAGTATAAATATTTACAGATTGTGCTTCCTTCTAGCTCTCCAAATAGACTTCTTCATAAGAGAGAGAACTGAATATTATGTGCTTCCCATGCAGTCAGCAAGATATTAACTGAGATTTAACCCTCTGATGACAGTCCATCAAATTCAGAGGTTCATGGACAGCCATGACATGCTCCTCATCTAAAGAGAAAGGGTTCTATGACTCTGTCACATCATGCAGGACTGCAGACTGTACTGATTGGTGCCAGAAGAAAGGCTTGATTTGCTGCTAAATGTGTGCTTTAGCTTGAAAAGCCAGCATTTGGGGAATGAAGGGAATATTATTCTGGTTTTAGAGACCTTGAGTTTCATCTGCTGTTAATGAAAGGCAATAAATGTTGAATGAGAAAGTACCATATTTAGTGAATTTCTTCTCAGGGACAGAAAAAATGACCTGAGCTGATTAGAAATTTTGTATGTTTAATCTGTTTATTTGTATTCTTTTTACCTAACAGGAAAGGGAAGGGTGATACCACAGTTTCAGTATTCAAATAATAGACAGATGTGGCTCTGCAGTGTTCAGTTGTTTGGTCAGGCTTCCCCTCAAGCTGTGATGAGAACAAATAAGCAGGAAAGGTTTTGGTTGGGCAAATAACCTTTGGTCTTCTGAGTTTCCTGGGCAGCATCCTTGCACTACTGACTTCTGCCCTCTGAGAAGAATTAGATTTAAGCCATGAGCTGATTTCTACAGCCAGCAAATGTCACACTAGATTGTACCAGTTTCTGATCATTGTGAACTGGGCCAGATTTAGATTACCCATGTGGACCTGAGATGTTACCAGTTCACAGCCATGGTGAATCTCTCATCGCCACAGATAGGTTAACTCCCTATTTCTCATCTCTGCAAGTGTTTTCCCTCAGTTTAATTTTAGTTGGTGTAGTAATAGTAGCTGTTACTAATTTTTGTGCAATTTATTTTTCAGGTCATCTTTGTTTAGTTTCTTCATCTCTACAGTAGATTCTTTTTTGTCAGTATAAAATGATCAAGAAGGTTGGCACTTTTACAGTAAAATAGAAGATAGAAAGGACAAAGAAGAGTCCACGGGTACCAGCAAAATTATGCCCAAGGGTAATTTTGCTAACAATAGTTTCCAGTTTCACAAGATCAATTCTTAACTGAAAATTGTTCCAACCTATCATTTTATACGAAGATTTATTATGTCTAGGAAACAAACTGAGTGACTATTCCCTTGTGTATCTTCACACGCCCACACACTTTCATAATTTATTTCTTCCTTCTTTTTTAACCTATAATAATATGAGAAAACTACAAGTGAGAATTGTGGCTTGGCAGAAATTTAGACTAGGTTATATTGGAAAGGTTTGGTGTTGTTATGATGTGAAAACTATTCTTTGCTCCTGTGTCAGAAAGGGCCATATAAATCATCTTTTACCCAATTACTCCTCTAATTTTCTTCCTTGATGAAAGGATGTGATCGATTGTCATAAGCTAATTACCTTTAATTCCAGTGTGCTGGGAGAATGTAATAGGATGCATGGAGCAAGTGACAAGGTTTGGTGGCTGACTAAGCCATCAGCTATTTTTAATGACCTGCTTGGCCTGTAGCAGTACCCGAGGTAGGAGTAATTGCTTTTTCCTAACAGCAGAAGGCTAGGGACAACTTCCCCTGATAAGACCTCATAGAACAAGGCATTCTGAAAATCCATATGATTTTGAGAGGCCATATGACTGCAATACAACTTTTTCAGACAGTGGCTTTCCCAGTGTGATTAGGCTGAAGCATTATGGGAAGGTGCTTTTACAAACTGAATTGCTAAATTGGCTCCCAAAATGCGAGAGTATTAAAATATAGGAGTTCAACATGCAAAAATAAGAATATACCAGAAATCCACACATTCTCTATATTCATTATCAACACATGTAGCTAAGATAGCTTTCTTTCTTATTTTTTTGATACTCGCTGCCGGGTGACTGACCTAATACTCCCTTGGAGATCCCTACTGATGAAGAATTTGTACAAATGCCTTCTCTGTTGGCTACTTTTTTGAATCTGGAATAAAAATCCTGCAAGGTTCAGGAAAGAAGGTAACAGATCCCAGGCATCTTATAATTTCTGCATTCTAAGAATCTTGTGTTTACTGTTCTCTTTTCTTTCTATTTTGAAGGAAAATGTTTCTGTGGCAGCATGTGGAGTGTGTGTGTGTGTTTGCATGTCAACACATATTCTTTAAAAGACTTCCTTGACATTGGCTCTGGTATTTTCCCTGTCTTCAACATCTAAATCTGCAGTTAATCTATTACAAGTGTAGTTTCATTTAAGAATAACACTAGAAACTTTTACCTTGTAAGGTGTCAGCTTTATTTAATAAAGCCACTTTGATCTGAAAGAAGTAGGTAAACTGCTCTGTAGGTTATTTGATTAAGAAAAGGATACATGATAAGAAGGAAATGATTCTTCATGTTGTCAGCTGCATGATCTGCTCTGGCTGTTGTTAGCTAAACCAGATAGCTGTACTGTCACTGTTAACCAATCCCCTGATCTGTGAGCTCAGGTTCAGTTGAGAGCCAGTTTTTGTCTTTCAGTGCTAAGGAAAGCAGGGAAATTTACTATGTTTTTCACCTGAACAGTGGATTTATTTTAAATTAATAACATTTTGCTTACTTATTTTATTCAGGCCTGTGAAAATTATGGAGCAACGATTTATTCCATCCAAAAACTTCATGGGCTGGGAATGTGTGATAAGGTGAAACAGTTGGGTTTATAGAAGTTTACATTGAGATTACATGTTATTTCCTACATATCTTTTATTCTTGCAACTTCTCAAGAAACAAGTATCAATGTTAAATGTTACATTTTGGAGATGAATAATCCTTCAAACTGAATATGATGCTACTAAATTTGCTACACTGAAATGTATGTGGGTTTTTTCTAAATGAACTGAGGTCACCCTCTAATGCCTCAAGAGGAATTGGTCATGAATTTGACTAGGCATTAGTAAATAAATGAAAGACAACAGTGTTAAAAGTATAGTTTCTGTGCTAGAGAGCTCATAGCATTCACAAATGAACAAATGCAGAAAGGTAGAGGCTCTGGTACAGCCATGTAGCTCTGCTAGCTTCAGAATGAGAGCTGCGTTTTCCCAGAGCTTTGCACTGGGTTCTAGATGGGCTTGGAACTTAAATTTAAGGTCAGGAGTTGCAGCCAACTTTCAAATCCCCCATGTGCTGCTGTTCCCTAAATCCCAGACTTCCTGTAAACTAGAATAAAATGAGCAGCAGTTTGACTGTTTGGTGTATCATTTGTCTTTGAGAAGTGCAAGAGAGACCATCCATTGAAACAGCTGCAAGATATCATGTCACACAGCTTCTATAAGAGATCCCCCTCAGATAATCCAATACCTGCCCTTCTCTTTCTGTCACTCCTTTTCTGGGAAATAATATACTAGACCAGTTAGATCCAATATCTCATGAGAAGCTGGAGCACATTGCAAATCGATGAGTAATGAGATTTCATTTTTTATTAACTCACCTTCAGTAGAGACAGGGAATAAATTGTAATTGCAAATCAGAGCTTTATCATTGATTAGGAGATATCTGGTTTTATCCTAACCAGGATTATTAACAATGTACATCAGCTTTCACTTTGGTCTACATTTGTAATAATTTCTTTGTATTTGTTGAAAATGACAAAAAAAAAGGAAGAAAAGCTTTCTTCTTTGGTGGCCAAAACCAAGTGAGTGAGCTCTACTTGTGGAGATCTGCAAGCCTGTAGTGCACAGGATAACCAGGGCATTAATCTGTGGAATACATAATCTCTAAATATGTGCTCTTCCTGGTTTCGTGAATTAGTGGACTATTATGCTTGAACAACCTGTAGCAGGGAGGCAGGTATCCCTTGGGGCATCACTGGGTGGCCTGCTGGCATTACCAGCAACCTTGCTCAGGTGCTTTGCCCTTTCTGAGAATTGCACAATATGTTCTGATAGTGTGTTAGAGGGCAGTGTGTGAGAAGCGCCTCAGGAAGGTGCCATGAGAAGCAGGGATGGTGTTCACTACCTGTTGCTTTCACAGTCTTTTCAAAATTAATCCAGTATGCTAGGAGAGGGAATGTTCCTTAGGGTAAAGGATTTCTTTTGCAGTCATAGCACTAACTCAGTATGATTCTGGATAAATCCTTTCCCCTCACTTAGATTAATTTTCAGGAGCCATAGAATCAGCCATTGACTAATACTTGCTTCTGTTGTCATGTGTTGTTAATGACTGGGAAATACTTTGAGGTCTGTAGGTGAATGGCACCAGATTCATTGAATGCACTGTGCTGCATAAAATGCTGGGCATGTTTGAAAGGGATAGATGAAAAAGGCCTGACTGTAGAGCCCTTTGAAATCTGGGTTAAAAGTTTTCACAGGTTTCTCTGGGCTCTGGATCAGATAGCAAGTGTGAAGAGAGGGATGGGAGAGAAAATCTTATGCAAAGTCATCATCTACTTGTTTTTAAACAAGGAACCACACTGGTGCACTTGTGATTGATTGCCCTTTTTTCCCTTTTCGTTGAAAAAGGAAGGGAAACATTACTGGTATCCCATTGATGTGCATGGAACAGGACATGGAAACTCTGCATCATCGTTGTCTGAGTTCCTCTGTCTGTAAATGATGAACACAGTCATGAAGATGGAAAGAACACTCTATACTGCAGCCCTGCTCAGCAAATCCTCTCACAAATAGACCCTCCAGCTACTCATAGTCACGTTGACTGGTTTATTTCAAGGGTCAGTGGCCGGGTGAGGAATGTGACATCTTGGGCCATTTATGTAACTACCTAATCGTGTAACAGGTGAGCAGGGAGTCCACGTACAGTGTAAACAAATCTCTCTGCCATTTTCCCCGGTATTGTTAGGCTGATTATAATGAAGAAAACATGCAAAGCTGAAGCCAGGGATTCAAGATTTGGAGCCTACTCAGTGATCCAAGAGGAAGTGCTTCAGTGAGGGAACTTTCCAGTGTGTTTCAGGTGAAGGCTAAAATATTTCTCCTGCCTCTTCTGTCTCACTGTTAGTTCACTTCTGCACCACCTTGGCTGGGTGCTGGAAATACTTGTACTCTGAGGAGAGGAGGGAGGGTGGTTGACTCCATGTCTTGTGGCATGGTCCTAGGAGCTGTGGTCTGCATCTGAATTCTTATTTGGTCTCTGTTCAAGTTACAGTGCCTGAGCTTCTTGTCTGTGAGCAATGTATTATAGGAGAGGCTGTGTTGATTTAGTGCTTCCCAAAGGAAGAGCTGTCTGTCTTCATTGTCTCTACTACAGACTTCTCCTTACCTAGGAGCTTGTTAAGCACTGACTGCAGACCAGGGAAATGTGTCCTCACTGTACTTAGTCCCTGACAAGTGTGCACATCAACTGATAGTCAACATCTTTTCTCCTTCAGTGAATCTGTGTAAAAATAGAGCTCATGCATCTAGTTCTAATCATCAGAAAAAGAACATTTATAATTGTTCAAGACCAACAATTTACTCAGTTTGTGAACACTATAAGTTCTGGCAGATGTCTTACATCTTTTGCAGGTTTCACTCCATTTACATGCAGCATACTGTTATATCTAGTAAACTCAACCTGATCTTTAAAAAAGAAAGACATTTCTCCAGGTTTACTGGGGCTTTACTATAGTCATCATTAATAAAAATATTGAATAACTAGTTGCACTTTCTTGGGGGAAATACCTATGTGTAGCAATAGGCATTCCTTGAGCCCAGATGAATGTGTTTTAGCAAAGTTTCATAAGATGTTTATTTTTTTTTTCTTTTTAATGTGTGTTTTCTTTGACAAGCACAAAGTTAAAGGCAGCGTTGTGCATATTTTATGTTACCTAATAAATATTTTATTAGCCTTATTAACCAGGTTAGAGGGAAAGAATAGAAAATCAATAGTTTATGTTAAGATGATGTTAGAAGGCATATAACTCTTACAGCTAATATATTTGCCATATTTACCAGTTGGTAACCAAATTGTTTTGTATCTGGAGAGCACTTCACCACTACACTGGGCCATTTCCCTCCATGCACATAGTACTTCTCATTATTGTGTTCATTAGATCAGCATCCTTTAACAGATTTTTGTGTTGCTTGGGTTCTCCCTGTGCAACTGTGTTGTCTACCTGGGGGTTACTTATCTATTAGAGAAAGACAAAGAGTGAAAGAAGCAGCGGCGCTCTGATGCTGAAGTCCCAGTGAGCAGGAGGTCTTGCTCTCAATGTGTGTCTGTGAGTGCGTCATCCCACTGCCTCTCTAAGTTAAGCAAGAACTCAAGATTACACTCCATGCATGTGTCACAATCACGGCAACTCCCTTAAATTATCAGTTTCATGTTCTGTCCCCATGTGGACAGAGATCTAAAGCCTTCTGGATTCCTTTAGTGTTGGTTTGTCAAGCTGGGATAATCTTTATTATCCAGTAAAGAGTCAGGAGAAGGGCATGTCAGAAGCATGTGGATGTGCAGGAGGAGTTTCTCCCAGCTAGTCACAAGCAGGGAGTACACACAAGGACCAAGGCAAAGAGAGAGAGACAAAAGGATTTTGGACATCCTGAGGAGATCCAGAGGTAGATGTTTTTCATGCAACACCTACTGAAAATGTCGATGGAAGTAGAGATATCTCAGAAGACATACTCTGCTGAGAATCAGTGGCAAACAAAGAATTGTGAAGGTTTTCTCTTGCTCGGTCCTGTTTGAAACAGCCCAAGTACAGCCCTTCAGCCCTCAAGCAGTCAAAACATCAAAGCTGTTTGCAGAAGCTATCCATAAGTTTTATTGCCAGGCAACTGAGATTCTGGCTTTTTGCTTCCTTTAGTCTGTGCCTAACCCATCTTTACTGGAAACACAGTGGTGAGAGAGTGGAAAGAATTTAACAGGATTTTCAAAGAAGGGAATGGTGCTATACTAAACCTGACTCATGGTAATCCCACTAAGCCCTGTGGAAAGCCTTAGTTATGGTTTTGGGACCTTAGATTTGGTGTTGAAAAATATGTCAAGAATAGCTCAAAAATTAGGCAATTTTTGCCTTACTGAGGATTTTCCATTAAGAATTCCTGTGCAAGGTCTGCCAGCGTCTGATGTGCTTAGTCTACTGTATGAAGGCTGTCTGGATCACCACTCTCTGTCCTGTGTTTTTCATTTGCTCACTTCTGGACACAGTCCAGTGTCCCTGATGTCCCTCCATTGATTTCAGCTTGCACTGGATTAAGCCCAGCAGTTGCCTAAGCATATTAATTTCATGGTTGTTTGTGGTTGTGTTTTGGAGATTATAAGGGTACTGACTGTTATAAATATCTTTATAGTTTGGCCTTATAAAAATGCAGTGCCTTTACCATGTTCTCATACCTTTATTATTGTCATTATCGAGTTACCCCTTTTAAATCACTCTGTGGTTTAAAAGTAGAAGAACCTCCTTAGGAAAACATTGCAGCCTCCTCCATAGAAGACTATGATTTAATGACAAGTCATTATCTATGGAGCACTGTGACTTGGTTTGTGAGCATTTAGCCTAATCCACTAGCCAGTGCCAGTCCCAGCACATGGGTCTTAGGTCACAGCACCCCACACTGAGAACTTTCTTTAAGCTCTGTGAGAAGCTGTGCTAACTAGAACAGTGACTATGCCCATATGTCGCTAGCTATCTGTGGAGGCAAGTTTTGAGAACAGGGAGCTAAAAAGGGTTCACATTTTCTTGGCTACTGTATCAAGCAGCTTTACGTCAACATCTTCAAGTTACATCTAGCCTTGACCTTCAGTGTCTGACTTGGGACTTTCCAGACTGATGTTCTTTAAATGAACAGTACCTGGAGCTCAGAGCCCAGAATCCACTCTCTTTTGTTTGGGCTTCTATAGGAA
Source organism: Lanius collurio (assembly GCA_020086605.1). Classification (NCBI taxonomy): domain Eukaryota; kingdom Metazoa; phylum Chordata; class Aves; order Passeriformes; family Laniidae; genus Lanius; species Lanius collurio. The sequence goes on from JACBWW010000006.1 coordinate 33,060,758, forward strand.
ATGTGCATACAATTGCATTTTGTGGTAAAAGAACCACATAGAAGCCCAAGTGCCCAGTTAAGTGCCTTGGCACATCCCTTCAAACCCCACCAAGCAGCTGTTTCAGTCAGACATACCTGATTTCTGTGGGTATGAACTTTCCATGAAAATGCAGACTAATTCACGTAACTGAAACCAAACTCATATGTTTAGTTGCTGTTGGCTCCAACCTTAAAACTCAACAAGGTTCTCAGGCATCTTCACCTGCAGGATGCAATTTTACAGGTGTTCCCAGGGCTAATGGTCTGGTTCAGGCTGTGCACCAGACAGTTGTGGTTAGGATTAAAAACCAATTTACAGCCCTCCACTGCCTGATTTAGTAAGAATTTGCCTTCCATTTTCCCACTCTGGCTTGCATTGCTCTTTTGTGGAAGCCTCTCTCCTCCACATGAAAAACTTAATCTCTGTTAAAGTAAATTGCTTTTTACTGTTGAAAATATGACTTATCAAGCTGCTTTCTTTGTCTTTGGGGTCTTAGTGCTGTTGCAAACCTGGTCACAGGTGATATGTCTGACAGCTCCCTAGATCAGTGTCTATAAAGTACTTTAATCCAAGTCACACTTTGATCCTCCAAGAATATTTTCCTTCCTTGCAGGAGTGGAGGAGTGCAGTGGTAGCTGGGGAAGGTGTCCTATGTGTACATGTGTAGCCTGCAGTACTTTAGCAGTCATAATTCCATGGATGAAAAATGCAGCCCTAGTAACTTAGGGGCAGCAGTGTAGCTCCACAGCTCTGTCCTGAAAGATCCTAACCTTTCTAGAAAATTTGTGACTGGAATGATTGAAAAAGATGGTGCTTGCCTAGACCACCAGTGCAGCTTACCTCTTCAGCAAGTTTCCAGAAGGGTCTAGACAGCCACATCCTTTTCACAATTTGCTCATTGACACCATCTGCATATGGTATCTGACCTGGCAACAAAAGTCATGGTAGGTATGCTGGCCGTATGATTTATAAAGTCCTTTTACTCCTGGAAGATAAATCCACCTCTAACAGATAAGAAATGGTCACCTGAACAGGGAACTTAGTGCTGTTTGGTGTTTTGTGGTGGCTGTGCTAACTGGGAAGCTGCCATGCTGCTGGGTTGGCTCTGGAGGGACCTGTGCAGAGCCCTGAGGAGCCAGGCAGGATGCCCTTGGTACCAGCACTCTGGGCAAGCACAAAATGCCACAGTGTGGAGCCAGCACTACCACACTGAGATTAATCTGATCTGTCATATTTAGAGGTGTCTCCCAGCCTTCTCCTTGTCATGTCATATTAAAGCCTCACTGTTGACATTACATTTATTTGTGCATGATTCCAGTGATGATTTCTACCCTGACTTATGGAAAGAGAGATGAGATTCAGAGAGACGCAGGCCATGTTTCATATGTCCAAGTTGCACGTGAAACAAAGCACAGTCTTAGTGTTAACTGAGCTATGCTGGAATCAGGCAAGCGGTGTTAGCTGAAGTATGTGCTTGGATTAATTAGCAGCTCAGGCACAATCAAAATATTGCTTTGAAAATGTGTGTGGATTTTAGGAATGTCATCCTGCTTAAAGTTTGTAGAATGACCTTTAGTCCTATTTTACAATGTGGCATGGGAACATAAGTGGCACAAGTGACCCTGCTCTCCTCACATGAAAAGTGGATGGACAAGCAGGATCCTCTCAAGTTCCTGGCTAACACTTCAACCACTGGGCATTCTTTCCATGAAGACTGTTCACAGGGGAACTGTTCATGGTGACTTATGGTTTTTCATGGGGCTAATTACATCTCAGTCCTGCTGTGAATGCTTATTCCTCCAGATTCCCTTACTTTGTGAAGGTTTCTTTCTTACACACATTTTCCCCCCTCTTTCTTTTTGCTGTGAAACATTCCCTGGCATGACTCAGACATTTTTTTTGCCTTGCACAGCGTTCAAGATGCAAATTGCAGCTTGAACAGCTTGTTGGAGCATGATGCTCTGAACAGAATAATGGATTTGTTCCCTCAGCTGAAGGAGGTAGCAGAAATCAGTTAAAGGCCTTTGCCTAGGTGAATCCTGGTAGATGACATAGATGTTACTGCACTGTACTTTCAGCTCAACAGCTCCCTAAGGAAAAGGTGGTTGTAATTATTTCTTGGAATTATCTTCAGGTTTATTATCCTGTGCCCACACATGCACTCTTTAGTTTCTAAGATTTCTGACAATTAACTGTTTCTCTAGCCAAGCCTTTTGATGAATATGTCCTCTTGATTTGTTTTTAATTGGCGTGTTCCTATACCATCAATGTACTCATACATCATTTAAAGAAAACATCAACTCTCTTCCTACTGTCAGGTTGGCTGCACATGTGTTTAGAGTATCTACTTCATCTGTTCTCCCTGTGAGGGCTTATGCTATTTCAGACTGACTCTGGCTTTCAAATATATGGCTGAATGGGGGACTACATCTATTGCACCAAGGTGATGCTTATAATGAGGCAGATGTCACCTTCTTATCCTTTCCCATCCCCTATTGATCTCAATTTCTATCAGTTTTTTTCACTGTCCATGCAGAAATCAGGAAAGTACAGTATCACATGAGGGGTGAGGAGTGAAGAGCACTGGGAGTTTGTCTGCATTGCACCTGCATGGTGCACCACAGAGCGACACTTATCAACACCCAAGTAAGGGCTGAGCAAACCAGCTGGGATACAGAAATGTACCCAATCATGATAGAATGGGCTAATTCCTTCTCCTCTAGAAGAGTGTCAAACAGCATTAGGCTTTGTATCAGGAAGATCTAGGTCTCAGCAGAAAGAGAGACCCAGTAGTAGAAAATAGTCTGTTTTCTGATGACAGCTTTCTCTGAAGCACTAGCTGGTTTTTGTCGATTTTAATTAACTCAACTGGAGAAGCATGATCAAGTCCTTAGTGGCATGCTCTGGCCAACTGGAATTAGACTACTCTAACAAGTTCATTTCAAGATACTCCAGTATGTCAGCACCACCCTGCAGTCTGCTCTCTGTTATGGTTAAGACCCTTGTGGACAAAAGGAGACAGAGGAAAATTCCAGCATGGGAATTCAGGTGTGTCTTGCATGGCTCATCCTTTTTTCCCAGGGTGTTTGGCTCTGTGGAAGCATTTATATTTTGATATTTAGTTCTCCTCATTACCCTGTTAGTAACTGCATCATTACCCTCTTTGTTTATTTGATATGGTCTTCCAAGCAACAGACTAAAGGCTGAATCAATTTTTTAATAGATCAAGCAGGAGAATAATACGTATCAGTCCGTTGCTCTTTCTTTCTTTTTGCTTGATCAAAAGGCTTAATTCATTAATGCATTTATGCTGTAAACTTTCAGCTCACAAAAGTGTAACAACAGCTCATTACTGTTCCAGGTATTCATACAGCACATTATGGAAATATGTTATTAACTTTATTGAATATGTACATAGAATTTGAGTGTTGTGGTATGAGTGAATTTATCTGACTTGTTGTTCGAATCTAACTCAAATGAGATCAACAGGCAGAACAAATGGAGAACAAGTGCACACATATTCTGTTTAAGTAAGTTGATATTCTTCTATGAAAATATAACCCGCATGGGGGTGAAAGGAAGGTGGAAGGTGTATTTTTCTGGCTTTTAATAAGTCTTTTGGTACTGCCCTCCACAACATCCTTTTGGGCAAGTTGGCCAGCTGTGGGATGAGTGGGTTCATGGTGTGCTGGGTGATGAAATGGCTGAAAAGCAGAGCTCAAGGAGTTATAGTGAATGGGGCTACGTCTGGCTGGTGACCAGACACCAGCAGTGTTCCTCAGGGTTCAATCCTAGGGTTGGTATATTTATCAGTGGTCTGGATGCAGGAGTTAAATGTACATTTAGCAAGTTTGCTAACCATACCAAACTGGGAGATGCTGTTGGCTCTCTTCAGGGACAAGAGACCTTGCAGAGGGATCTAGATGTACTGGAGCATTGGGCTGTGATTTATGGGATAAAATTTAAGAAGCTGAAATACTGGATTTGGCACCTGGGATGGAGTAACACCAGGCATAAGTACAAATTAGGGGATTTCACTGTTGATGCTAATGCTTTTATGTTAATAATATTTAGTCTTTTCAGTTGTTGCTATGGTGTGAGGGGAAAGAGGATGAAATGGACACCTTCTGAGCTTGACAGGATCCTGGTCAAACTCACTACATTGAGTTTGGGCAGAGCACAGAGGTGGCAGTGACATACCTAGGCCCTGAGAAGGCAGTGTGGCCATGTGCTCAGTTCACACCAAGTGGGTGATGCTCCCCACTTACTGAGGAATTCAGTCCATTTGTACCACACAGGAGACCAGGAGGCTGGTTTGGTTTAATGGAGAAAAGTAATGACCTGAAGCCACAACATATATTTCTTGCTGGTGATCCTGGGACTGTGCTATATGTGTATGAAATAGGTGCAGAGCACCAAAGCGCTCTCAGTCACCATTTCAGATTAATGTCATGGAGATCTATGTATTTACTGTGCCTGCCAAACAACCCTTAATTACTCAGAGCCCTTTTCCTCTTATCTGCTTTGTTAAATAATGCAGAAAGTAACTGCAAATGATAGCTCAGGTCATTGGGCTGTGAGTTCGATGTCTGCTGTGCTGCAATGTTGAGTTGTGAAGTACATGATGTACTTCCCATGTGCAGCAAGATCAGATGTCAGAGGCATCTGGAAAGCAGGTAATGTTGAGCCAGCCAAAGAGCAAACTGCAGGTTTTGATGCTAAAAAGGTACAGGTTTAGCATTTTGAAGTGGTACAGAAGAATGTTTGCATCAGTCTTGTCTCATCTAGTTCTCTCTCTGACTTGTAATTAAATATATTGGAGTAGGTGACTTTTTCCAACACAGTGCAGCACAATCAGCAAATAAAATCCTTGTGGAAAAAATTTCTTCTTGATGATGATACAGCTCAGTGTAATACATGCAAATTTATTACAATTTAGTAACTATTTCATTGCTGATCTTGAATTACTTTTATGGTCACAAGTCAGCTTCTAGCAGAGAAGTGGGGGCAGCTAGAATCACCTATGCCCTTTGTTGCTTGCCTCATCAATACAGCAGTTGTTGAATAAGCCACAGACACTCAGCAGTCCTCCTAGACCCCAAGGAGGTCCCCTGGGACCCAGGGGATGTCAGAAATATGTGACAGAAAAGTGCTTTGTTATTTGAGTAAGAATTTCTTTAAGGCCACCTCAACTTCTCCATCAGTGTCAAATTCATTCTGAATAAGTGAAATAAAGATAAATAAAGGAAGGATTATTATTACATCTTACTTTCCATGTAAGATCATGGTCACAGTTTATTTATTTATTCTAGCAGGATCTTCTTTTGCAGATGAATAAATCCATTTCCAAGTCAAATTTTGTTCACTTTAACATGGGTCTGAACCTAAGCCAGAGTCTTAAGTAAGTTCAACCTTTAAAGTAGTTTGAGCAATGTGTTTATATTAACTGAAGCAAAACCTTATATGCAGCCTCACATGACCATGGAAAACTAGAATTTCAGTTCAGAGGCCACATGTTGTGCCAAAGGCCCATTTTCATTAGTTTGTTGAGAATGTATTTACTTTTGTTCTTTTCTTGCCCCTTTCTTAATCAGTCATCACACCTCCTCCTTCCACTTACTCTTATTACATTGTTAGCTTATTCCTTCAGTTCTCATCTCTCTGTTTTCTTTGGTCAAGGGTTAAGAGCTCTAAACACAGATTAAAATAATTATATCAGCATTATCAGTTGGTTCTGCTTCTATTGGCAACTCTTCTGCTTTTCAAGAATGGTATTTGATGGACTGTGCTGGCTTTTTTTCTTTTCAAAGTTACTTGGGGAGCTTTCTCCAAATTGTTTGCTGGTATTAAATTATCCTAGTCATCTCATCTCCTAAGATAGAGGAGCACACATTTATTTCAAGAAGTTACATAATGGCATATTCTTCAGGTGGCTTCATGTCTCTTTCACTATTTTAACTCCAGTTCTTGTCATTTCCCTCATTTTTCTCTGAGATCGCTTCTGTACCAGTGTCTTCTGTGTTCTCCTTGATTTGGGATGATCCCTTTGGGATCACATTCTCCACTGTGGCAATTTGTCTGGTTCAGGCAAGACCTGGAGGATTTAATCCTGCAGGTAAACTAAAACTCACATTCTACAAAAATGTAGCTGTGACTTTTTTTACATACTGAGATTTATCCTGTGACAAGGCTTTAATGCTAAGCTTATCAAAACTTCTTTTATACTTCTTAAATGATTCAAAGATACCTAAGGCAAAGTACGTCCTGGTCTTCATGAGATTAAGTCAGATTTTTCAAGTAGGTTTGAAGGCAATACACTGTTTCAATTGGAAGTGACCTTCAGTGACCATGCAGTCCAAGGGCCTGACCAATTCAGGGCTTCTATGTCTTAAGAAAGTGCATACAGAATATGTGCTGCCTTGGCCATTCACATGTATATTGGCACTCTCTTTGATTGATTCCCTCTAACCTGACATCCAGTTTATCCAGTATTCCTTGCAGAGATGTACCAGCTGAGATCCTGAAAAGCATTTAGATGCATGACTCCTGCTTAAGGCTGAACTCCATTGATTCTGGCCAAGGTTCACAAGCTGCATAAGACTGAAATAAATGCTGTTCATGTATGGAGCTCAGAAAGACAAAGACAAGCCAGTTGGCTCAGACCCACAGGCACTTGTTTAAATCTTTTATTTTCAGCATTTGGGCAGCCCTGTGCCTTTTCTAAACTTAAAGCATAGGTCAAGATTACTATTCAGGGCATCAGCTGCACACATACTAGAACCCCAAAACATGAGAAATAAAGTGGCAGTCCCCTGTGTAACTACTCTGTCTTGAAAAGCAAATCTAAGTATGAGCCCTGTTTTATGTTTGATAATGCATTATTAGCATAACTCCTCCTGCCTATGGTTCACGCCAACAACTCTGGCACAAAGTGCCACTACCAGTTATGTTCATACTCTCTGATTGCAAACAGTACTGTAGCCTTAAAAATGCAAGCCAGTACAGTAACAGGTTGCTAATGCAACAAGCATGCACTTGAAATCAAGTTTTAAAACAGAAAAAAATCAATGGCTATGAGACAAGGGTCAAGTCTAAGTAAGTTTTCCAAAGAGCCAACTGGTCTTCTGCCAAGTCTTCTGGTTCACCCACAGACTGGTTTCCCTTCAGCTCTGTTGGCATCTCCCTGCTTAGGTAATGCCATGACTCTCTGCCAGGTTTATCTCGTATTACAAAATCCTTAATACTGGGCTGGAAGAGGTTGAAAGGTCTCTCTTGATCTTACAGGAAAGAGCCCTTATTTCAACATGGCTACAGGTCTGCTATTTCTTTTTTCACCAGTGCTGTGTTGCCAAGTCTGGCATATTAATCATGAGTTTCATAGTATTTGACATTCTGTAACACAGGACCTAAAATATAAAAAGAAATGCTGATGTCCCAGCATTTTTTCAAGTGATTAAACAAGAATCTCTGCCTTCACTTATAAAACATATTTCTAGGCTCAGTATTGTTAAAAAGTAATTGGAAATACTGTTTGAAGCACTTGAAAATTACAGAAAGTGAAAAATATTTTAAGTGCTTATATACTCCGATAACTGAGAAATCAGAATATGTTAAAAAATACAGCTCACTCTTTTTTTGGTTGTTCGTTTGTGGTGGTTTTTTTGTTTTTTTTTTTAACAGAAGTCCCATGGTTTTTAAGTTAATCTTGAGATTTAGGAAGAAGAGCAGTCAAATCCTTCCCTTTGACTATCTGTTTTCCCCCAATTACTTACAGTGTTCTATTATTCCAACATCTCTTCAAGTCGAGCAGATCAAATGGAGGATGCAGGTTTGGGTTCATCTTAGCACCAGCCTTTGCTGAGTTTCAGGTTAAAGGAGACCCACAAAGGAAGTCTGGTACCCACTGGTGTTTCTCTTCCAGAGCCAGGCTACCCCACTTCACCTTTTTTATTTCCATTTAAAAAAGAGCAAAAGGTTCCCCCCATTTTTTGAAGTTTGCTGCATTTCCCTTTGTGAATGCAAAGACTACCCTGCCCTAGTTTACCTAAAAAAAATTGCTGACAGTGCTGAGAATGTGCCATCTGCAGCCCTTGTAGCATGGCTGGGGCAATGCTCAGCATTTACAAAGGAATGTTTTTCCGTCAGACGTTTGAATTCAATCCGTACTGTTGTTATTTATTAAATAAATAAAGCTTTATTTCCTGATGTCTTATTTATTAAAGAACAAGGATTTATTTAAAATGTTAGGCTTTGTGTTTACTCTCAGGTCAGGGCTGACTTTTACTCCATATTGTACAAGCACAGGTGTGGTGCTTCTGTGCCATGGAACACATGAGAATGAAGAAGTGTGGTGAGCTCCCTGCACTGGGCATCTGTGCTCAGCTGTACTTGGTCTGACTGAGCACAGCTCTTCATTGCCCTGCAATGGTATCTGCTTTGTGTCAGGGTGAAAGGTGGCTCAGGTTTGGTAAGGTGTCCTAAGCAGGTTGAAAGGCTCACTTTTCCAGAATGGCTTTAGGAAAGTTAAAGTAAACTTGATGAAGTTTTGAAGCTGGCAAAATTTTGTGAGACAAGGTCATCATCACCTCACTCTGTGCTGAGGAATTTGGGCTGGAAACTTATCAGCTTTGGAGCAATGTTTTTCCATACAGAAGGGTTATCTCAACATTAGAAGTGGATACTGCAACTTAGATAAAAACTTAGATAAAAGTTCAGTTCCTAATTTTGGTAACTAGCTGTCCTAGGACTTCACAGGAACCACTCTTTCTCTGCCTTTGTTCTGTCTTTTGGGGTTTTTTTTTGGTCCACATCCCATTTCTGCCTTCCCCCAAGATACATTCTGTTTCCCACCCACGCCTTTCCTCATCTGAGAATTACTTAACTTTCTGAAGAGGAGTCCTGTGAAATGTATCCTACACAGATGCACTGCTAGGGTGGAGCTGGGAATAGAGCATGGGTGAAAACAAGGGACTGGGACAAGGATGAGGGAGAAAGGAGGCATGAGCCAGCTGTGTGCCCAGGTGGCCAAAATGATCAATGGTGTCCTGGTCTGCATAAAAAATATTGTGTCAAGAAGTACTAGGGAAGCGACTGTCTCTCAGTACTTGACACTGGTGAGGTTGCACCTCAGATTCTGTGCCCAGTTATGGGCCCCACATGAGAAGAGATGTTGAGATGCTGGAGTCAGTCCAGAGAAGGGCAACGAAGCTGGTGAAGGGTGTCGAGCACAAGTCCTATGAGGAGCAACTAAGAAAATTGGAGTTGTTTAGCGTGGAGAAGAGGAGGCACTGGGGTGACTTTATCCCTCTCAACAACTACGTGAAAGGAGGGTGTAGCCAGGTGAGGGTGAGGCTCTTCTCCCACGCAACCAGTGACAGAAGAAGAGGAAATGTCCTTGAGCTGTGCCAGGGGAGGTTTAGCTTGGACATCCGTAAGAATTTTTTCACTTAAAGGGTGATTAGACATTGGAATGGGGTGCCCAGGGAGATGGTGGAGGCATCATCCCTGGAGATGTTCAGGAAATTACTGGACGCGGCACTTAGTGCTATGGTGTAGTTCTCATGATGATACTCCATCACAGGTTGGACTCAATGATCTTGGAGGTCTTTTCCAACCTTTATGATTCTATGATGTGGGACAATATGACACTGCAGCTCCAGGACAAGAGACCAGAACTTCTCTTTTCTGTGGCATTGTGAATTCAAACCATTTTAAGATGATATTGTACTGTCCCCTCAGGGGCCTTCATAAGCCCATGGTGTGCACACAGAATGAAGAGCAGCCTAAGTAGTCAACATAAAGTTGTGCAGGAGATGGATTTCCATCTAGAGCAGGTGTTTTCAGGGATGATCCTCCTGTGCCTAATTTTAGTGCCCAGCCTTTTCCATTGATTCCCTGGCACGAATGCCTGCTCTTCTGGTGCTCTGCTGTTTGGAGTTCCTTTGGCTTCCTTTGCCTGCCTACCAGTGTCAGGGAACAAGCTTCTCCAGCTTCCTTAAGCTTATCAATTTCTCTTTCTCACTCTCACCTACCTATCTCAGCAACTGGCTCTCACAGAACTTCCTAATCACCTTCATGGTCTCTGAGAGTGACAGAGAGTTTCTTTGTGTGCAAATTAATCAGCTGGTGTAAATAAAATCAATAAAGAACCAGGCTACAGCAATGCAAAACCTGTTGTTCCTTTATTGGACAAGTGTAGTTTTAATGCTCATGCTTGAGAGTATGCTTGTAAACATGCTAAAAATGCTTGGAATGTGGAAACTTTCTGGCTCACACCACTGTTTCCTATGAAGCTTTGCAACCTAAAATTGGCGCATGGAGTCATCATGGACCTTTGAGCCACAACTACCAACTGATAACTTCACAATTGAAGTCATCAACTAAGAAACTGAACTCTAAATTCTGGCTTGTTCAAGAGTGAAAATCCTATCTCAGATCTTCCTGAAACAGATCAACAGTCTTTCTTGTTGGATTATAGCTGCACAAGTGCTGTGCAGTCTTGAAACATGGTCAGTTTATACTTTATAGGGAATAGGATTTGCAAATTGGAGGAAATCAGGTCACCTAAGTCACTAGCTTTATTTGTCTATTCTAAGCCAAGAATGTATTACCAAAGGCTGATGGATGTTGTACAGGCACCCATAGTGGAAATCCAATCCACCTGAAAAGCAGATTCCTGAAGAATGCAGCATCCATATTTACTGAGGGTGAGTGACCTGACCTACTCCTGGCTTTGCCCAGGTTAGTATTCTCATTAGAGATTTTTAAGACAATATAAAAGAGACTCTCAGTAAAGCTGGGTTAGATTTCTGTTTTTTATTGATGAATCTACTCTCATTTTTATCAGATATGAATATCTTCCTGTTGTAAATACTAGGAATTCCCCTATGTGGGCAGACCTTTGTTGCAGTGGAGTTACGCTGAAGGCTGTAACAGGTAACACCAGATGCAGCCCATCAGAGACCTCCCAATGCCATTTTCTGCACACTTCCAGCTACTAAACTCTGAGAAGCTGGTAGGGATCACTGGATTCATTCCAAGCAGAAGTCAGGAAAGTCTAGTGTGTGTTGAGAAGTGTATAATATATTTCCACCTCATTTGGAGCGACTGCGCTGGGAAGCCATTGATACAGAGTTGCTGTGTGAAAGGAAGTTGTACGTGTTTAGAATGCCTATATGTATAGAAAAGAAAGGTAACTGTGCATATGCCATAGATTTGTGTATCATAAACATGTTTGTCATAAGCAAATTTAGTTGGGGGATACAACTGTCAGTGCAGCTTGAAAGAATCCTCTGAATTCACTGTTGTAAGCATGTGGGCTGGCAATTTATGTATTAGCTCCAGAGGGGAATTATATCTTCAGCAGAGAGCTAATGAGTCTTGGTACTTTTTCGTGAGCCTAACTGACCTTCTCCTGTAATCACTAATCCTCATCCCTGTCTGTTCCCAAGCTTTCCAAGTGAAGTGCACTCAATCTTCTTAAACATTTTGAAATGGGCAGTCATAGTCTGTCATCCTGCAGACAATAAATTTCCACTGACGGTCCCTGCATGAAAGAGAGACAAGAGAGAAGTATTAGTGAACCAGAACTGCAGAAGATGTTCTAAAAGTAAGACTAACTTTATACCAGGTATTGTGGCAACAAAAACATCTGTCTGCCATTAACTGACTTTAATCTGAGTTCTTTGTGTTCTTATGGGCTGAAAGGACATCAAATATGTGTGATAATTACAGTTTCTTCACATTCCTTTAAAAGGTAAGAAAATCAGCTCTCTGAAGAAGTAGGTCTCTCAGTATCCTTTAGAAGACAATGAACCTTAATGGTGATCAGTCCTGCATTGGCTTTTAATCAGTGACCAAGAGGAAAAAGATGATTCTGTCAAAAGTTACTGTCATGTTCAGTAATGTGTAAAAAGTACTTGAGTGATTTTCAAGCTTTGTCTAAGAGGGGAGTTATCCACATAGCAAATTTCACATTTTTATTTGTTTTTGTTTTTTTTTTTTTTCCTTTAATGTCTTTCACTACTAGGTCTTTCTGTTAGTGTCCTTTATTAAAGATCTGAAGGAATCAATAGCGAGAGAAATGAAATTCACTTCTCATCCTAGATCAAGTCACATGTGAGGAAGAGTAACGTTTATGAATGTAAGGAGAGTTTATGCTCTTCCAGTTTGTGAGTGGTATTCTCTCTCAAGAGAGTGATAGGAAACCTCACAATTGTTAGTAGGAAGCCTGACTGGAGCAGTGGGATTCAACACTGGAGGCTAGTGATTTAGTATCCAACAGCTACAACAGGCTAAAAATTTAATTTCTACCTTAGCTTATTGTGCATTAAATTTTCCTTTGACAAAGGGACATGAGTTCAGTGGATCAAATACTGTCCTGTGGTGGAGGGAGAGTTTAATTTAGGCTGCTTAATACTGGCTAACTTGAATTTAGATCCAAAATACAGTCCTTGAAGATGGCAGTTGTCATTTATACTGGTAATGGGTAGTCCTCCAAGAGGTTTCAGAAAGCTTGGATTCTGCTAATAGTGATGTCCTAAAGCTGAGGCATGGGACAGGTAATGCTGCTGGGGTGATTTAATAGAAACTTGCATTTAAACACCAAACTTGTGCCAAACTGCTGCCTCTCAGGAATGTGCTGAGGCCCCTGAGCCCAGATTTTGGTATTAACTGTGCTTGCATGGCGTCATTGACTGTGTGACTCTCTCCTGGAATAAGATTATTTTGACTCTTAAGACCTGTTGGTATACATCCTATACCTACTCCGTAGGTATAAAATATCTCATTGCAGCTTTTGTTAACTGAGGTTTTTTAATTGGAAATTTACCTTGCTCCTAAACTACCAGTTTGTCTTGAGTGTCATTTGGAATTGGGTCTGTCTCATGCTCATCAGCAAGTCTGATGTAACAGTTATATAGTGTTTGGCTTTGGTTTTCTTTAGATCTTTCCTAGATGTTTTTAAATTGTAATTTCCTCATAAAACTGTTACCAAAGGTTAATGGAATGTGAGATTCGTTTTTAGCTTTATTTTAAGAATCCCTTATTTGGTCTATGTGCATGCTCTTCAAAGGCAGTTATTACTCTTTTGGTCACTAAGTTACGGAGAGAGAAAAAATAAAGAGGACTCGTCTATGGAAAACAGGATTATATTGGTCAAAGCTAAGGTCTGCCCAACTAGCACCCATTGTCAGAGAGACTTTTAGCTCAACTTCTTAGGTCAAGTAATTTTTCTAAAATAGAACATTGTGAAATTAAAAGTCAAGCTCTTTAAAATAAATGTATTTTAGTCACCTGAATTAATAACATGCTTTAAAATATTTGAACAGAATTATTTCTAAAGCTGTCATTTGGACTTGCAGACACTAGCATATATGTACATTGTTGATGCATTTAATGGTGTGTTACCTCTTTTTCCCCTGTTATTTGTGTTTGAACTCAAGCATATATGTCTAGCTTTTCAGGATGCAGACAATTTCTTTGTACTATTGCTGCTGTGTGCTTAATTTAGTAGTTATCAGCCTGTTTCAATTAGATTGCTTACAAATTTACCAGTGTGGATGCAGATCCCATCAGGAATTGCCTTATGAGGCATACTCCAGAATGTATCTGAACTTGCCTTTGCAGATCTTTAACACCAGTTTGTAGGTGTCATCCCCTCCCTAAATTCATGCATTTTCCTTGGCTTCAAGAATCAATATTGAACTGTCACTTTTGCTTTCCAGCTGTCATGTGCTGTCAGATTTGAATATTTGATGTATAGAGAAATTTCTTCTATCTCAAAATATTGTTGAATAATCTGTTTCCGATTCAGTTTAAAAATTCTGTGAATTCCTATTCATATTGAGTTTGACAAAATCCTCTTTCTTCGGTCATATGAAACTTATTAGGGACCTAAATACCCCATAATTTAGCTCAGCTGAGTTTGGTGGATGTCCAGCTTGTCTGAGCATTTCAAACTTCTTTACTGTTGGGGTTTCTGGCTGTCAATTTATTCTTCGGTGATGATGTCTGAGCAGTTAAGAAATAACTGGCCATCCAAATCACCCAAATAAGTGGAGCAGAGAACAGTTTTGTAAAAGAAATGAGCTTTTGACAGTCTGCATGTGCTATATTTATACTACATAGCAAAGGACAAGTGTGGCACCTACCAAGAAGGCCTGGCAATTCCCACCTCCCTGTCCATAATACTTGCTGCAGGTTATGTTGTGAAAGTTCCAGTGGTGCTCTCTGGACTCAGGAGACTGATACAACCAGATCACAGCCACATTACAATGCTCCACCAGAAAGCCAATGCCATCACCACTTGGCATGCTTCAGAGCTGAGGCTGAAGGTATTTTGTTGTTTGGTTTGTGGGTTTAATTTTGGAAGCTATTTTGCAAAGGGTTTGCAATGTGCCTGTGCATGTGGGTAGTTTCAGTTGTTTACAACCTGCTTCACATACCCCATTGTCCTTCTCTGAAATTTGACTATCAGTCTGTCTAACAAAAGATACTGCCCTTCCCTGCAAAGGTTCCCTTTTTTATGTCCTTAGGTCATCCTGTCTGCATCAGTGTTATCAACGCTCTCCTGAATGGGCTCCCAGAGATACTTCAGGCCTCTTCTAATTCTTTGCAGCTGCTTTTGTCTTGCTTTATAGACAGTCATTTTCTCCTTTTGACCTATTTAAAATGAGACTGGAAAATGTAAATATTAACAGCTTCTGAAGTCTGTTCTCCACAAAGGAGCAGATAAAACATTTTGGTGACGAACAACAACTCTTTCATTCATTCCTGATACACAGGCATGGAAACTCACAGTGATTACAGAAGTGTTGCTGGGGATAACATCACTCTAAACTTTCTATGTCCTTTGCCACAAGCATCACGTGCTGTCTCAAATATCTTTGTATCAACAGTGACCTCAGTGATGCAATGTCTTAGGGCATAGGAAGGGAAGATATGATTTCTGCAAGTTTATTGAAAAAGTCTAAAAATACCTACCAGTTTGAAGTGATTGGGAAAGCTTAAACTGAAATACCTTCAGAGGCTTTTGTTTGCCTCTCATTAGCTTGAGAACACTGTCCATCGCGAACTAAATAGTATGGACAAAAGTTTAATATGGTTGAAAATGAAGAGCAATAAAAAAACATTCACAGAGACAAGTGGAACATGTGCATGCCCATGGTATGCTGAGACTCAGAAGACCTTTCTCTGCTTCTTTTCTACCTCATGAGCTGCAAAGAACCATTAAGGATCACAAATTTTTCTGACTCTTGTGATTCATATTGCTCAGGAGGAGTGTTACAGCCTAAATCTGAATTCTGAACTGACGTAGCAAGAATTTCTTTTCACTTCATTCACTTGGAAATACAGAGGTTCTAATCATTCTGGAAGCTGAGGGCCAGAAAGTTCTTTGGTGCAGAAAACTTTTCTAGTTTGCAATTCATAAAATGTTTTCTCTGTAGTTTCAACCTGCTACTATTGCAGGTTTATGTCTGCCACCAGAGCAGTGGTAGGACAAAAGTGTGCTGGTGGCTTCTTCCTCTTTGAGGCACTGTGGCCTCATGAGGACCTGTACTCCCAATGTACATTCCCTTGATGCTGCCTGTGCTCCTGCCCAGTGCCCCCACTGCCACCCTGTTCTGAAGGCTGCCTTCATCAGTCAGAGACAGATATCTGCTCAGAGGCATAGGCTACCTCAGCTACTTTATTTTCCAGGTTGTCCATGTGATTCCAGACTTTACCCTGGTCCACATCTGATGGAGTCTGGATTCCAGCTGCAGGGGAACACACTGTCTGCATTATTTCCCTTAGTCTCTGCCACAACCATGAGGAACAAAGATTAAGGATAGCACTGGGGAATATTTAAGAGGAAAAGCCCAGAACAGGGCTGTCCCTTATATCCCTTTAAATTCTTTATCTAAAGTGATAAATAGATAACTTTGGGTCAAGTATCTGTGAATGTTATTATTCCACTTGTAGGAAGAATTTGCAGACACTGCTTCCATTTGGTAATAACCAGAATAATGTATTTTTAGCCAGGAAATTACAGTTGTGGACCTGCAGCAGTCTTACAATGTGTTGTTTCTGGAAAAGCCTCCTTATTTTAGGCAGCATTTTGGTTGAGGGATCCCTATAGTGAACTTTGGCAAGCTGAGAGCATTACACTGACAAAAGCATTTTGGCTGCTATGAGTATTATTAGAGAGAGATTGAAATAGTGGTGTCTTCAAACTCCCTCTTCTCTCTTCTCTCCCCCTCCTCATGTAGCCAGTCTTGGCACAGCAGTGCAACAGACCTTGCCTTGCTGCCTGTGCTGTGCTTGATAACAAATGCTTTAATATACTGGACTGAGATGCCTGATAAAATACATCAGCAAAGAAATAGCTCATGATCGATGTATTAGAGGTCGGCTTGAAAGAATCAAGACCCCTCTCCCACAATCAGGTTTCAGTGACTGCTTACACTCATCTTAAACCTGCTGTTACAATTTATGTAGCCCTATGCAGGCAACAGCCTGGAGTTTATGTTAAATCCCAATTTTAAAACTTTGCAGTTGTGCAGAGTAAAAACGGAGAAACTCTTTTTTAACTGAGCAGAAAAATTGTGAATCCATTTGCATGACTACAACTTCACTAGCCATAGGAACTCTCCCAAGAGGACTAGCAAATGCTGAGAAATAACCAGGACTGATCAAGAAAATGTAGTTAACTCATTTTCTGGAAAGGGATCAAGGTGCACTGCATTGCCTGAATTCCTGGTGTGGCTTGAACCTCTTAGAATTGTGTTGAAATGGATTGGGCAGTTTAAACATTCACATTGCAGTTCGTATGGTCTTAGCTTTGCATGCTGGCAGATTCCTTACTTCTCTGCAAAGAAAAGTGAACCAAAATAGATCCCTCATTCCCTGATGGCAGAGGGTGTTTTAGGTGAGCTCAATGAAATATGCTCCAACTAGAGGTAGGTGAGAAACTGTACTGAAGATCTGTTGCATTTTGTGAAGGTCGGATTCAGCCCACTGAATCTGCTACCACTGCTGTATTTTTCACTGCTCAGATGGACTTGGCAAATGATCCCCATTAGCATGAAGATGCTCTGCTCCTGATACACCCCCCTGGACAACAAATCATATGTACTGTGAACTTTGGTCCTCAAGTACAGTGTGATGCTGAGTACCACAGCAGATGGTGTATAGCCATGCACTGTTAGGGGGAAATAGAAAAAACAGATTTTTTTATTTTCAATTTCTAATGAAACAGAGGAAAAGCAAACCTGTGCACAGCAGAGAATGTTGTGGTTGCCCCACGGATATAATAGTCATAAGTGTACATCATCATGTCCATATCTTCTCCATAGTGTCCTGGATATTCTGTTGTTAACCTTTGAATTAAGGAAAAAGAAGATAATATAATTCACCATCTTATAGAAGAGTTCAGTTGAATGAATACAACTCAAATAGCAGATTTTTCCTGCTTCTTTGAAAGGTCTTGTTTCTTAACAGCACTACAAGATACAGTCTCACGAGACTGCCTTTCTCCTCTATGCAACTAATACAAGTAGCTATCTGTATAAAATTCAGCAAATTTAGAACAGTTAAGAGCAAACTGGAGTATTGGAATATATGTATATACATCTGAAGATCTGGGGTAAAAGCAATCTGATCAAGAAGGTAAAGCTTGTCTACTACATATGTCTTTATTGCATGGATTTGCTCCAGTCTCTTGTGAGTTTCTTTGGTTTGCAGCTGTAGACTGCAGTGATTTTTGCCAAGTCAAATGACTCTAAGCATTTATCCATTTATTAATTTTGTTAAGTGACTGTAACAATTAATCCATTACTCTTTGTTGTTTCCTCTTTCTGCCTAATTTATAATTTATAATGTAAAATTATGGACCTGGACGATATTTGTGCAGTGTATTTTATCTGAGAAGTTCAAAGTGCTTCTTCAATTATTAATCAAATTATGATTGCTGCTTCCCTGGGAAATAGGCAAGTAATACTGTAATTCATTTTATAGATAATGAGCAGATTCAGAAAGGGGCTGGAAGCTTGACCAGTACTTTCTGTCAACATTATATCTGAAGTCTGAATGGAAACCTAACCCTCCCTGTATTATACCATTTTACATGGGAGTTGCTAGTGGAGTTGTGTCAGCTACTCTCTGAAATGGCAAAGGGAAGAATCAGGTTCCCTGTAAGGGAGATGCTGTCCCTGGGGAAATAAACAGCCCAGCTCCTGTTGAGACTAACAGGGTTAAGACACCTTTACAGAAATCCTGACAAACTTTTCCTGACTTAATCCAGCCCAGCAGCAATACTTGAATGATGCTGGAAGGTGATCCAAGCACATATTCCAGCCAGCACTCGTGCATGTTTACATTTTGTTTAATCCATGAAATTTAAGCACAGGCTTAAATATTTTACTCACTAGGAATATAGCTATTGGGATGGGTTGAAGTTTTTATAATGAAGTGTTTTGGGTGTATTTGGAGGCCAAACCTGTAAGTGTTGGAGAACTCAGAAGCTGAAAGTTTACCTGAAACTGAGGTACTCTGGACTATTAGGTTGTTTTCCAGGTCATATTCAGCTTTTGAAAGAGCATCATTCAGTTGGAACATAATTCCTAACAAATCATTATTCCTTGACAAATGAAAAATGGGTCTGCATGTGACATTCAAGCATGGCCTTATAAGAGTCCCAAGTCTAATCAGTCAACTTCTTTGAATGTATCTTGTTCTATCTGAATATATGTCTAGTTCCTCTCCTTTGGTCATGACATTCATCACACAGATTCTAAGTAATAGTACAAGGACACCTGTTCCAGAGTGTTTGGGAAGCAGAAGATCAGGCCTGGTCACAGCATCTTTTGTCAGAGTTCTGACCAAGGACACATGGATTTGCAAAGCCATTGGTAAGAAATTACAGCAGTTATTTCACAGGTCATGCAGACAGCTGCTGCAGACCAGGAAAAAGAGAAGAAAACATGTACACTGCTCCCTCAGCCAGAGAAGAGTCCCATATTTAGTTTACTAATTTGGAGCTTGAATGTCTGATAGCACATCATCAGAAAATCCAGGGTCATAGAAGGTTTTAAAAGTGTGATATGGACGAGGATTTAATTTTGCATTCTCCCATCAGCTCCAGGTTTTGACGCTTTGCTTAGCTATTATGAGAAGTCACTAAGATGTGTATTTTTTATATGTTCTACCAAATGTATTTCATAACATATGTTTGGCACTTAGCAAGGAAAATGTTCTGTAATCTTGACCAGCAGTATGTGCTGGGCAGAGGAGACTGTGCACAACACAAGGTTATAACGCTGCTTTTTGCTCTGCTCAGATACAGAACTGAGAGTCAGCTCTTTGAACTTCTTTCATGGGCTTCTCAGTTGAAAAATAGATCTGATAAAAAGCTTCTGAATTGCTGTGGTCTCACAGACCTTTTGCAGAAGCATGCAGTGTTACTCTGAAGTGCAGTGGGAGTTTTTCTTTAGCTTCTCTCTTTTCTTTCTGACTGCTGCCATTTACCCCTCCCTTTCTACTAACTTCTCCACATTACCATGCAGCCTCCTAAGTCTCCTCTGCTAAGAAATGTTCAAAAAGCAAATATATGCAATTACAGAAAATAAATTATTTGGGGACTTGAGCTGCTCTGAAGTATGTCTTGTTACATTGACAGATGCCTACTGACTCCTTTTGTTCTGGAGACAAAAATTATAAAAAGTGCTATGAGAGCAGTCTTCAAGTTTACATGAGTCTGTGTGGTCTGTCTAATTTATATCTGTTTGATGATTGCTGTACTTATTTCTGAAACTGTTCCCCTAAGACCCTGCATTTTGAGGTTGTCTGGCTTCCACTGTGTCCTTTAGAGGGAAATGCAATCAATTGTCCATGTAGCAGGACTCTGTGATGTGTCCCATTCCTTTTCTATTTATATCCATTTTTTGAATCCTGAGGGTAATTCACACAGAATGTGTCTGCACTTAGAGATACTCTAGTGTTTAATAGGGAAAGTCAGTATGTGGTTTTCTCATCATGAAGGGGAGAAAGATCATTTGAGACAGCCACTGAGGGTCTTCCCAAAGTGGTCTGCCTGGCACAGGACAGCAGTTCCCTCAGGATTTGTTGTAGCTTGGTCTGTACCCTTATTATCAAGTACTTAACTGAAAACTTTAATGTTTTAATCACTAACACATACTAAGTGCATATCAACTTGTGAGCCACCTACCACAGCCTACAGACGCAAAATTAATTTACAAGCATTTACAAGCCACAAATGGTGGCATTTGTAAGCCATGTGTGGCAATGTGTGGTTTGTACCTGAGAGGAGTCACTAAATGAGTGCAAGGCAGTTTTTGCCCGGGTTAGTGAGGGTTTGCCTGCCCATGGGTTTCTCATTTGGGAAAAGCCATCCACAGTAACCTTCGCAGTGCCTTGTAAGCACTTCTGGCACTGAACTCATAGCAAGGAGAGTTGGGCTAGGGGAACAGCGAGAAGCTTGGTATTGCCAAGTGCTCAAAGCTGCTGCTGCTATTTGGGGTGTTGTAAGACCTGTATGACCAACCCGGGGTGCCTGTGGTGCCTAAGGGGTTACATAACAGGGGGCCCTAGCAAAGAGGCTTGCAAAGCAGCTGTGAGAAGACCTGTGTTATACCGATTGTGGGCTCCAGGCACAGAGTAATTTGTTGCCAAACAAAGGCCGAGGGGCAGGGGCCAGCAGGGTGCATTTAGTGGAATTGCTTGTTAAACCCAGATACGCACACAGGTGTTACATTTGGGGAAGGACTTGTAGGGGAGAAAAGAGTAATGTGAGAACTTTAAAAACTGGTACCCTTTTCAGTCTGTATGATCGATTTGCAAGAAAATACAGAAAACAGGAACTCTGGTTCTGTTCCTGGATCGTATCGGGTCTATGATGTTTGGGCACAAGGGGCTTGGAGCACCAGTGGCATTGTCAAGACAGGAGAATGAAGGTGATTCTATGTTAAAGACTAGGAAAGAAAATCTCAGGGGTGTAAATTGTTTGGCATGCATGTGAGACAGCAGGAAAAGGTGACAGAAAAAGTTATTTTCATAATGGCATTTTTAGCTAGAATAGAGTTGATGTGGAATGGTTTCTCTTTTCAGTGGCTTTCATTGCTTCAACCATCCACATGTTCTTCTAATGTGTTTCACTATAATCCTATAAATCTTGCTTAGGGTAGGATGGATATTGAAAAAAAGGCATTAAATCTTTACCAGGGTTAATGTTGTTTTTATTTTAATCTGAAAATAGCTGTGATGTTTATTTTCCATGGTGAAGAATTGCTATGGTAGAGATTAATAGAAAACAGAGTTACTCATTTAGCACTGAGAAGAATGTTTTGTACTAATCTACAGTGATCTGTGACGTTCTTAACAATTGACTTCAGAAATAGCTATCATGAGTCTATTATTTACCAGTAAGAAGATCAAGTCACACCAATGGCCTTAATATGTATAGGCTGATAATTAAAGAAATAAATGGAAACTATGGGTATGCCTTGCTTTCAGACACCAATCAGACAAAAGAAATGAGTCTTTTAAAATATCAGAGATAGTGGGAGTAGAACCACAGTTTCTGGCTCCAGTTGTTGAATATACTTATTCCCTGAGAGTAAATACATGGTTTTGGAATATCTTACACTGTTCACTTCTTGTGCAACTACTGTGCTAGCAAAATGAATGGCTTTTCTTTAACCTTCATTTTCCTCCTTGGGCTGAACTCTTCCTCTAACAATGCCACAGCCAAAAGAAAGAGCTGTTCCATTTCAAGAGGAAAACATAAGCTTCGACATTAACTTTCTGACCTTTGAGGACAAGAGTGTCCCCCGAATGGCCTTACTTTCAGATGTTGTTTACAACTGCTTCAAGAGTATGTCTTTCCTAAAGGAGACATTTTTTTCAAGAGCCACAAGCCTGCAAGTTACATTCAGTGAACATGGGAATTATACGCCTCTTTAATCAATTTCAACTCTTCCTCCAGCTGGAAGACAAAGGTCATCTGCTTTAAAAAATGCATACTGTGCTGAAAAGCCAAAGAAGGTCTTAGTAAGCTGTCTACAGAAATTCTGGCAAATGCTCTGAGTATAGATCCCAGATTGCTGGGCTGCTAGGGAACTAGAGATGTCCTGGAGCTCCTCTAGGGATGAGAAGTTCTCTTGTGTGCCCACGTCATGTGTCTTGGGATTGATACCAGGCTCTGAGCTCATAGATCCACAGAGACACATTACTGCTCCTATGTTCCCACTGTATCACACTGCAAGCCACAAGCCCTCCCGGTGCTGAGGAGCCCCAGGGCTGGCACAGAGGGAGCACAGTTCTTCGAGGCCTGCATGAGCTCATGCAATGCAGGTACGAGCAGCAGCAGAGAGCTCAGGGCAGCTTGTGCCTGTTCCTCAAGAAAGAATAGTCCAAAGTAACTTGGCCAGATTTCCAATGTCAGAGCAAATGTGTTTCTCCTAAAATATCCCTGGAAGATAGTCCAGCAGATTGAACTGTAAGGTTGTATTTGATGGGTGATATTAAAAAAAGAATAAATCAAACACCCCCAAACAGCTAAATACCTTTTAAAAAATGGAAAAAAATGGGAGGGGAATTGGGTTGTCCAGAACTGTATGTTTCCACAACATCTATTCTGAGTTCACCTCTTGGGTTGTATCTCTGCTACTGGTTATCTCTCAGAAACCTGCATCGGATCAGATCATTTTCAATATGTCTTATGTGGCAGATTGAGTCAAGAAAACAAATAAGTACTTTAAGCCCCATAATTCTTGGAAAATGTAATTGTTGCCTGGACAGTGTCACCATGACAGAGAGCAGTCACAGCTCCAGACAGACCTTCTGGCATTTGAACTGCTCCTTGTTTGGAGAAGGGAAACATTCATAAACAATCTGTGCAGACTTGGGGCTGCTCTGTGACATGTGTTTGCTTTTGAGAGAATGGAGTCAAGCTTCCATTTCCTGGCAAAGATAAAAATCTGAGCTCTAATGGGACCACTTAGTGACACTGTCTCTGCATCTGTGATAGATTTGCTTCCTTTATGGTGCAAATCAGCACACAGTTTAGTTTACTGTGGTAGCATTCCCTAGCCAGGTAAAGTAAAGAGAGCTTTTCTGCCTCCTGTGAGGAATGTTAATTATTTTAAGTATGTTAAAAATGTGCAAAATCTATGACAAGTCTTGGCATGATGAAGAAGGAAACTAAGTACTTGTAAAAAAATTTACAAAGCAAGTGCAAAACTATGAGACTGGAAAAGATTAGTAGATTTATTTTCAAAATGAATTTACTGCAGAGGTAAACTGGGAATTAATGGTATGAAGATGAGCTGTGAAACAGAACTACTGCGTTCAAAGAGTAAGGATATAAATGCTGCCAAATAAAGTCCTTCTGTATGTATTTAAGTTCAATTGATCAATTAAGTAAAATGAAAGCAAAGTGTTGGTTTCAGTCAGCATGATGGTGTTACAAATTAGTATTCCAATAAATACTAGCAGTTCTCAAAAAACCGGAATGTTCTAGGTGTAAAAACCAGGGCAAATTCTAACAAATGAGCTGCATGGCTCGTACACATGAGAAAAACCTGTCTTTATTCATTGTAGGACCATCTCACTTCAGGAGAAATGTAGTCCTGAAGCAGAAGAGCCAAGAGAAACCATAGGTAAGGATCATCTGTCTTACTGCTTTTATAATTGCCAGAGAGCTCTGTATGGAGACAACTGGAAGAAGAAGATATCAAATACTCAAGGAGAGAGCTAATTTGAAACAAAGAGTTTTGTTACAGCTCAGTACTGTCAGTTTTCTTAAAAATGCATTTCTGCCCGTATCTGGTTTCATACTTAAGGATACATTGCACGTTAAAATTCAAGACTGCTGAGAAATTCTGCAGTGTGGATTTTCTTTGAATATGAATTTTCCTGTGTAATTCATGATCCACAAGGCACCACCAACATTGCATACTTTCCTGGTATTACTTTTACCACATAGTCATATACTAATAGAAGCCTTAGCATGAAAATAAGCTGCTTCAACAAAAAAAAAAATAGGAGTCAGCAGCACATTGATTGTCATTTCTCCATGGTTACTTTATTGACAACTAGTTTCTGGAACACAAGTGCTATTCTAGTTTGGGGCAGAAGCTGCAATAAATAATGATTCTCCATACATATAAATTTTTGTTGTGTCTTTTATGCATATACAGTATGAGGTCTTACCCATGGTAGTCCAGAACTGCTTTGCAATTTGTTTGGAAAACATATTATTTCTGTCAAATGCATCTTAACCAGAGTGCAAGATACAGACCAGAAGTGTGATGCATGAGCAAGATCTTGTGACAATAACTTGGAAATGCCAATGGAAGTTAGGTTATGAGATCTCCTGAGCTTAGGGGATGGGAAGTTTGGTTTCTGTACACTGAAGTTTAACAATTCAGACAAGTCACATATGTGACTTCACAAGTAGAATTTAGTCCAAAGCATGGGATTTCACATTATTCCAGTGAAGTTCATGTTGGTTGTAGGTTAGCATAACAACCAGCACTTGCCCAGAGTAATTATATACTGTCTAGGCAGGGTAAAGGGAGCAAACCAGAAAACAAACCATTCCTAGCAGATGATAGAAAAGAGACCACTGTTTTAGAAGGGAGACTTTATTTGCATGGTGTGAGTCCTCCAGTAAAAAAGTCCTCCTTTGTGGGACCCCAGGATGACTGTGGCAGAAAGGGACTTCAAAAAGTCTCTGCTACAGCCCTCTGCTCCAAGCAGGGTCAGCCACAAGGTCAGACCTGGCTTCTCAGCCTTTATTCAGTTTAGTCTTGAAAGCCTCCAAGGAGCCTCAGTGAGCAATCTGTCTTCATAGAAGAAGCAGTTTTCTTTGCATCCCACTGAGCAGCAGTCCTGCCCTCAAGCACATCGGCTGCACCCCCCAGTTCGATGTCATATGCAAACTTGGCCAGCACGGCCTCCTCAAGGTCATTGACAGAGACATTAAGTGGGACAGGCACCCAGGCAGAGACCTTTTAACCACTGCCCTCTGAGCCTACTAAACCACCATATTTTAATCCACCTAGTTGTCTGTCCATCCAGATCATAACATCCTAATTTGGATAACTGTATGTGGAAAGAGCTTACCTTGCTAACTCCAAAAGGCAGAATGGTTTTATAATGAACCCATAATCACAAACTATGGACCAGAAGCTTTTCACAAGCCGGGTGACATGGTTTCCCACCAGTTTTACAGCTCTCCTCTCCCAGAAGAATGTGAATACATGGGATTTTTACTCCACTTAGAGGGAAAAAGGCGTCACCTGCCTTTGAAATGCTGCCTTTTCTGCATGAAACTGCAGGTGAACTGCATAAAATTTTCTTTCCCAAGCATAAAAATTGAGTGTTGTCACTATTGGAAATAGAAGGGCAGTATAGGAGTCTGTGTGCAGCTGAGATGAAAACTAAAGATTTCAGTAACCCCCAAACATTTACATTAGGATTTGCCTTACTCTGAATGTCAATTGCAAAGCAGAGACAAAGCTGTTCCCAGTTGTCAAGACAACGTTTGAGGGAAGAAGAACTGTCAACAATAACAAAAAAAGTCAGAGATTTCTGTTCTCTCTCTGAAAATGTAGGCAGTATTAGAGGAGTACAAGAGATTGGAAGAACTGCTTAAATGTCTGAGTGAGTTTCCCTTTGAGAGAAGAGCCTGGGCAGATATGTAAATAAACCCCCAGGTAGAGAACATCCATGGGCAATGTCAGCTAGAAAGGAGGCAGAGGAATGTTCAGAAGAATGTTCAAAGACTTTGTTACAGAATTCCTATAATTTAAAGGCTTTAAAAATAATAATAATAATAGAAACATTTCTTTTCCTCCTGGCTGCAAGGAGACTGAAGGATGAAAAGCAAGGCAATGCTGTTGTGTTTGGCCAGTAGCCAGCCAGCCAAGCAAGACCAACAGGCACATAAAGTTTATGTGCATCTCAATGGGAAGCATACTTCAAAGCTGAGTTCTGGAAAAAAATATTCAAGCACAGATTTACTTTTTTCTCACCCTATTTTCTTTTTTGTTTTGTTTTGTTTGTTTTTTTTTTTTAACTGCAGGTGGGCTATTCTTTGTAAATAACTAAATTTAACCTGAATATAACCCTGGAGCAAAAAATTATGAGTTCTCTTAGACAGAATAGACAGCAGCAATATGAGCTTCCTCTCTACAGTGTGCTCCTGTCTTTGGTTTTAGTTTAGAGAAACCACACCTATGGTGTGTTTTAGAGAAACCAGGAAGTTTGGGATGCATAGCTCATTTTTCTGCAGTCTCTGAGATGTTGCCAGCACCAGTTGTGATACTCTGTTAAGGTGAGACCACCTTTTTCTTTTGGGTTTATAATCAGTAGCTCATTCTGATTTTGATCTTTAAAGAGTCTTGAGAGAGGAAGCATAGTTGTATGCACTACTAGTATTTTTTTCCGAGGTAACTGGTGTAAGTTCATTCCTGTAAGTCATTGTGGAACAAATGTGTAGCATAGAGATGCTCCTACTCCTGTAAATGTGCTGGATTTATCATGGGAAAATGTCATTCCACTTTGGATACTTCTGTCATGGTTTCCAGCACAGCTAGGCTGATGCTGAACCCCAGGCCTGTTCATTGAGGGCCAGCTACTGCGCTGTGCTGTTCAGTGTAACTGCGCCCTTACTCTCTTCCCTTAGCCATGGATCCTTAAGAACCCTGTAGCAGACTGGAAAGAACATCTTTAGCTCCCTAAAGCACAGTTAACTCTTCTTCAGACAAGGTTTCTGGCAGGTCAAGCAGCCAAAGGCATTCATAGGGACTGTTGGGGGAAAGAGGCTCACAGGTTTGGTGCCTGCTTGAACTCACCAGCAGGAATATGGGCATCTCCGGCTATAGCGGCAGCAGTAAAATTGCCACTCACGGTCCAGCACCGATGGAAAGTACTGACTCTGGAAACCAGCCACCAGCCCATTGTTTGAGCAGGTCTGATACCTAATGAAGGGAAAGAAGAGAACACACAAGGAAACCATGGCATTAGATTACTTGATAGTTTCAAGAGTTTCTCAAAACAGCATTAACATTTTTGATATGGAGTGGAAGCTAAGGGTTTGGCTTTGTGCTGAGAAGCACTGTTTGCACTTGCTGTGTATTGAGTAACTATTTTCTATAAGAAAGGAGCAGTATTTAACTAATGACTTAACATTTATGTTGCACTTAAAACTATTTAATCTGGCTAAAGTATTTAGTCATTCTAGTATGCTGACCAGGCAAGAAGATTGTTCTGCTGTTGGTGTTCTCAACTGTTTACAAATCATGAGACTGACTTCAAAATAGTCCTTTGATACTTTTGTCTGTGACTGTTGGTATTTGAGGATTTGGGCTGCATTAAACTAATCTTTTCAGCTGCTTCTCTACCAAAAAAACCAAACCAAACCAAAACCAAAGAAATAAACAAACAAAAAAACAAAGAAAAAATCAAACCAAACAAACCAAAAAACCAAAGAAAAAACCAAACCAAACCAAAAACAAACAAACCAAAAAACCAAAGAAAAAACCAAACCAAAAAAACAAAGCAGCCAACCAAACAGAAAAACCTCAAAAAAAAAAAAGGAGCTTTAGAAGCTATTTAATAGAAGAAGTTAATTAACTTCTTTAATTGTTTTCTGTCACAGTTATGTGTCTCCAGGAGAAGGGAATCTTTATTAAAAATATTTAGGCATGTGATAACATCATGATTTGATAGCAATCAGATAAGGAAAACTGTGATTCAGATGTTATGGACTTTTAAGGCTCATATAAGTTTTATGACAGGATTTTCAATAGAAAATCTGCTGCTTTCTGCTTTCTGTGTACTCGACTGCCTACCTACATGGTCTCAAAGCATGCATGCCTCTCTTCTGCACACCCTATAACACCTAAACACTGATACCCGAAGTAATTCAAGTGGTAATCAGTTTGAATCGCTTGCTTCTTGGAGACTAAAGAAGAAGAGCTCATGGAAACAGGCAAGTCATTCAGCCATCCTGGTGCTCATTCTCTCAAGCACATTCCTGGACTCATTGTTTCCCTGTTGTGAAAATTACAGGAATGACATTTCTTCCACTGCTTTTCTTTTCCTTTCTTTTCCTTTCATCAAGGAAAACCTGCAGCAAACTTTCTCTGAGATGTCATAAAATCAATTACAATGATAAATCTGAAAGGCACTTTCAGAAGTAACTGTATAATTTACAAACACCAAAAATTTCCCCTCATTTCATGCTATGATCTCATGGTTTATTTTAATGACTTGAAGTTCCCAGCAGGGAAAACACATCATTTAGCAGAGTCTGGTGTCTGGAAAGTCATTAATTTTTGTTACAGGGGTGTTAGTGATTGCAAAGACAGTGTGAGGCTCAAGTGTTTGTATGCAAAAACTGAAAAACTGATCAATTTTGACCAGTGCAGTGATGAAGTTCCCTGCCTAATTTTCAGCCTCCACTTTTGAATGCAAGGATTTCTTCTCTATGTCCCTTCCCCTGTGTTCTGTTGTTCAGATGAGTATTTACATTTGTTTGTGTCCCTGCATCTCCCACGCTGATGGGGCCACATGTACTTGTCCTGCTTTGTGAGACTCTTTCAAGGACCTTCAGAGTTAAGTCCTGAAGGGGACTCTGAGTTGCTATGGTATCACACCAAGTAAGGCAGTCTGGCTTTCACTCAGAGGATTTCAGCAGGACTTTGATAGGAAGTCGCTCTGATTTTTGGCACATAGGCCATAGGACCATATGGCTAAGACTCTGTAAACATATTGGATAGCTGCAGATGATTGGTGTTATCCTGATGGAAGAATGGTTGATACACAGCAATATGGGGATTGGTTGTACCTGTTGCAAGATGAGCAGCAAATTGTGTAAAATAGCAACAGATTTGTGCCTCATCTTCTTGTCTCTCACCTTTCCCAGTTACTGGCATTTGCACTGCTCAAGTCCTCCCTGAGAGATTTTCTAGCTCTTTTGCATAGGTGTAAAAATGGGAGCACTTTATTTCTCCATTTCCTTTGCATTTCCTCTCAGAAGCTCTAAGCTGCTCTGCAATTTCCCATCCTCACCCATCAGCATCTGATATTCCTGCTCATACTGATTTTTGCAGGACCTTCTTCTTTTCTCTTCCCTTATCACATTTATTCTGGGTAGTCCTGTTCTCTTTCCCACTGTCTTTGTCCTACAACAGTTTTTATTTTCTTGACACGTTTTTTTCTACTAATAAAGTCCAATTGTGATGGGAAGATTCATTTTGAAAGAGATGTCATCACTCATGGACACCTCTCTACAGTGAATTGAGAAACAAACCTAGCTAGCATAACATTCATATGTTTACATGCACACATATTTGGGTACCAGATTTTAGGAAAGTGTGCTTTTTTTTTGATTCTATCTTCTCGTGATAAGTTTGATTAAAAAAATATAATTGGAGTTAACTTAAAAATTAATTTCTTAGATGGAAAGTACAGCTGGACAAAAGCCATGTCTAATAATTAAATTGCCATTTTGTTTTAACATAATTCAAAGTAAAATTTAAAATACACATTAAAGCTCATGTTCAGGTCTCTCTCTTTGCGTCTGTCTCATACACAAAGTCCTGTAATCTGTTATTCAAATTCAGTATTTGGTTTAGCTAAAGAAAGATAATAGTGATGTTGAAGTACTTTTCTCTAGCTTTTAGATAAAGTAAGATTTTTTTTTCCTTGATCTTTCTGATTTTCCAGTAAAATCTAGATATTCCTTCAAAAATGAAGAGATGCTTTCAGAATCTGGAGTGCTTATTTGTGATCTCATATAAAATATTTCCTTCTCTTTCCTTTTCCCAGCTGGCCACTTCCCTAAAAGCAGAAAGTAATTCTTCAAAGGAAACAAACAACCCCTCCCCACATAGCTTTTCAGTCGGTTGCTCTATGCACTAATCTGAAAACAACACTTAATATGTCAGAATTTTTTCCTTTTCTGTTGAATTCACTACTCTTGGCACAGCAAATCCTGAAGCAAGAAGGGTGAATAAAAACTAGTGATTCAGGAACTTTGATTTATAGCCAAATCAAAAAATACCTATTTTATGAGACCCACACTTTAGTACTTTTGTTATAAAGGGTAGTTCAGTATTCAGAGTTCTCCCCACTCCTGAAATCCTGACATTGCTAAGAAGAGAGGAAAATGCCTCTTACAAGGTGAATGCAGAAGAACGTGAGAAACTGGCTGGGACTGTGTGGGATTAAACTTGGCAATGGTTAGGTTTTCTCTTTCTAGTTGGCTCAAATTGCTATGTGTGAAGAGTTGCCTTTTGGATCTGGTACTGGGAGAAGAGGAGGCGAGTTGGCTGGTAGGGAGGGAGCGAGAAGATTGTTGGTGAAGCCCCGGTGCTCTTGAATGGGAAGTTGCCCTTCCCTTGGGTACAGTTGTGGGAAATGTAGGCAGTGTTCTATAGAAAGCCTTTTTCTGGGGAAGCTCTGTGTCATAACAGGGATATGGTATCTGAGACTTTCCTGGCCTGCTGTGATTCCTGTGAAAAGCCTCTCATCTGCCAAATCTTCTGAACTGCTTAATGAGTGCGGTACAGCTGAGTTCTGTCATGGCAAGCAACCTAAGCATGCATCCATGTTATAGATGCAGTTCAGGTCAGAAGTGCTTTTGTTGTTCACTGGTGAGCTTTTATCTGTGAGACCAAACAAGTTCTGGTGTGAAACAAACCCACCCAAAATGCATATGTGCATTTTGGGTTCGTGCATGACCTATTTCACCCTATAGGTCCTCTTAAATTGTGCCTCATTATTTGTGAACATCGATGACAACCTCAGCAGCCAAGCGTGTACCTCACTGACTCAACAGCTGCCTGCTGGACTGAAAACAAATAGTGCTTACAACAATAGAATAGTTTTGAGCAATGGAACCAGTTTTGGTGACACTTTATACTTACACCTACATCTTAATTTTACTCTTTGCTAGACACAGCCCCAGAGTGCTGGGCCCCATCTAATGCTGTTGCTCTGTGGTAAACCTCCCCCTGAGGCTCCCTGTTCCTCAGGTACATCAGCACCATGTTATGACAACTCAAAGAGGAAGCTTGTTCACTACAAATCTATCTGAGGAAACCCAAGTCAAGATGCAGGTAGTGGTGCTGTTGGAGCCTGCACTGAATTCCTGCTGCACTGATTGGGATAGTGCTCCCTGAAGCTCTCTGGAGAAGTGCAGAGGCTGACACAGCTCAATGGGCACTGGGTCATGCTGCATTGAGAGTGATTTGTTCCTTATGACGGGGAAACCTGAGTGTATCATTCCATGTCCCTGTAGAGGGAGGGCCTACTGCTCTCCTGAGTTACCTTTGTGGACTGTCCTCCCTTTGTGTAATTTGGTTAACTGCATGATGAGAGCTAATTTAATGGTTGGTCTATTACAGGTGAATGGGGAGAAATAAGAGGCTGAGGGCAAGCTCAGGACACTTGCAGCTCTGGCACCCAGACAGAGGGAACAACTTTTATTTTTGTTTGATTAGGCTATGTCAGTCCCTAAAAGCCAATTCTATGAGGAGTCTTCCCTACCTGTTGTGGGGTGCTGAGACATGTTGTCATGACTTCCACATGCCAAAGACAAAATCTATAACATCTTCAGCAATCTTTTTCTTTCATTTAGGGGGCATTTATGGCTTACCTTTTTCTCCCTGACTCAAGGGAAGGCAAGGCCCTTTTCACTCTGTTGATTTCTTCTGACAGTGGCTGATGAGGCCTCCTTTTCTACAGAAACACTCCTCTTCTCCTCAGATGCTCTCACTGGACTCAGTCCATTGCAGCTGTGTTAAATGGACTTGTAATACTAGCCCTTTAACATAAACTTAGGGTTCTGGAGAAAATTAACTTGTTTGTGTAGATCGCACAAATGGGAACATTTTCAAAGGGCAGCTGGATTATTTGTTTGGGTAAAACAGCCTCAGATTTGAAATTTGGGATTGGTCAGAGATTGGGAACGAAAATAATTCCTTCTGATATACCAAGGTGTGCTGCTAGAGCCTGAACAGGAGGGTCCTTTGCTCAGTAGTCTGCCTTTGCACCTAGTTTGTGGGCAAAGGAGAGAGAGAATGGGAGTGAGGAGGGAGAATCTGGATATCTATTTTTTCCAAATCCCATCTAAACACTTTCTCAGAAGTCTAAACAAGGAAAAGAGGCAATAAACATGGAGTAAATGGAGTAAATAGCTCTTGGCTGGAAGCGCTTCAGCATTGTGCTTTACAGCTAATTGGGAGTATATTTGGGATACGGCATGGTTTCATCTCTATTATGTGGTGTAAACAAAACTTAATTTCCTGTAAGGAAGAGTTGCTTGTCTTCACTTGCAAGCTTTTGTTCCTTTGTTTGTGTGATCCCTGTCTTTTGGTGTGATAGTTTTCAGGCAAGAAAAATAGTTTTTCTTAAATATCTTGTTCAGTAACTGGTCTGTAGAGACAACTATGTAGTAGTATTCAACAAAGTAGAGAAGAACAGTCTCACCCTCAGTCACTCAGAGCTTAGGTGGTGAAATATTTAAACAAGGCAAAAATTTCTCTGG
The DNA here is from genome assembly GCA_020086605.1 of Lanius collurio. Classification (NCBI taxonomy): domain Eukaryota; kingdom Metazoa; phylum Chordata; class Aves; order Passeriformes; family Laniidae; genus Lanius; species Lanius collurio. The sequence continues at coordinate 33,093,339 of JACBWW010000006.1, forward strand.
TACAAATGGAGATAAGAACGTAGAATTTGTGCTCCCTGAAATAACAGAATTCTTTGAGAAATTGCAGCATACAAATTAGTAGGACTGCAGAATCAGGGTATGTTCTGGAGACTTTTCCCTACTCCAGACATGAGTATTTCCAAAGTATCCAGGAACTGGTTCTTGCTCTTGGTTGCTCTCTCTCTATTGAATATCATCTTGGTTAGCAGATAGCCTCTGCAGGAGTAAGATGTTGAAACAGATTCAACAAAGCCTTTGTACATGTACTTAACTTTAAATATATTCACAGGTTAATAAAGCTGAGAAGGCATTTCTGGTCATCTGATCCAACCTATTGCCACAGTTTCCCCTTTGAGTTTTGTAACAGGTTCACAAGCTTCTCATATCCTTTCAGCAAAACACAAATGCACATGATCTCTTCATGTGTGTATGCACATACATGACTAACTTCAGGGATGCATTTATGCAGTGAAGCACCATAATTAGATATATTCTGAAACACCACTAGGTAATTCTAGGTAGCGGTCAGAACGGATTGGTCGTCATGAGTCCGCTTGTGAAAGAGATGGGGTGCCCCAGAGAGCAGTTTTTAGAGAACCTGTTCTCTCTGTTGACCCTGGAAGGAGGCAAAGGTCATAAATTAAGCATCACTAGGCACTAGCTGCCTAATGTGGATCCATGTCATTGTCCTCTTTCTGTTGAATCATTTTTCTTCATATCTGAAAGATTCGAAGTTTTACGGTTTAATTCTCTAAGTGTCTATAAAACCTCGTGTTACTGAAGGAAGCAAAGTTACCAGGAAGCTCTGACAGTTGTTCCCTCTTGCTCCAAACTCTCCTATCCCTATGGTCCCCCTGTTCATTTCTGTCATTTTGCCCCAAATGCTAAAGGCCAAAGAAAATAATGAGTTGGAGACTCTTTCTTCTTTTATATTCCCTCTTCATTTTCTCTCTTAAGGTTTTCCCTGTTTATTGTCTTTTCCAAAGAAACTTCTCTTGAGTTTGTCTCTATTGTGCAGCTGCACATTGGTCAGGAATGGTAATTTGAAAATCACCATTTGAAATGCCATAAGCATAATTTGTCAAAGGTGGGTTTTATTTGGTGTTTCTGCCAGACTAGAGTTCTGGCTGAGAAACCAGAGGGAATTCAGAGAAGAGCTGTAGGTATGATCAGTGCTTGCTTAGGACTGCTGGAATATAAAACCTCCAGGGGAGAACTAGAGGAATGGAGACATGTTCAGCCTGGAAGCAAAAGCATGGGTGAAGGTGTGGGGGTGAGGGAAAGGCATAGCTGTTACCCATAATTAAATTAAAGAGATTTTACAAAAGTATGCAGCAAGCTCATTCACATTTCTCAGTGAAGGCAGGGCAAAGAATAAAAAGCCAAAATTACAGCAGAGTACAGTCTTTGACACTGTCTCCCAGCATCCTCCTGGATGAGCTGGCAGCCCACAGCTTGGACAGGTGCACTCCTCACTGAGTTAAGAACTGGCTGGATGGCCAGACCTAGAGAGGGTTGGGGAATGGTGCTGCACCCATTTGGCATCTGGGCACTAGTGGTGTCCCCCAGAGCTCTGTGTTGGGCCCAGTCCTACTTAATACTCGAGTGAGTATTAGATATGACTTAGTAGTCCAGAGAGGTGGTGGAGTTCACCATCCCTGGAAGTGTTTAAGGACAGACTGGACATGGCACTCTGTTGACATGGTGGTGTTCAGTCACGGGTAGGGCTCAGTGATTTCAAGTCTTTTCTAACCTAATTGATTCTGCAAAATTTTAGCAAAAACTTGGCAGACTTGTAGTTACTGGTGGTACAAATGATTGAATATCCCTGGATGTGGTGTGCAAGGTGAGACAAAATGCTCTGTGAGACAGAGCTGAAGAAGGAATATAATAGTCCATCCTACAAGGATGGGAAACAAGCTAGCAAATCCAGCAGAGTGCTGTGTCAGCTGACATGAGAATGATGTATTGCTCACCAACAAATTGGTTTGTTGGGAGATCAGCAGGGAAGAGAGCTGGGCAAAGAGGAACTAATGGTACAGATGGTGACTCATATTTGTGGTCCCACTTGATTAGTGAGTGAATATTTTTAGAATTGGAGATGGCTTCAAATAGCACTTAGGTGGGTTGGAAGAGAGAGAGAAGAGGGGCACCTATGAGAAGTAAGAATGCCAAGAGAGAAGGCAGGATCCTCAAAGGTCCCCCAGGATATATCCATGTAGTCATATTCATTTGAGATTGCACTGGCCTACACTTTCACTCCAGTCTGGGATGAGACTGCTGGGGTCTTGGGCAGCAGTGTTGGCATGGCCAGGGATGTGCTGGCATACAGCAAAGCCTCTCCCCATGAAGTGCTCTCATACAAACAGCTCAGCCCCGAGGGTGGAAAACTGAACAAACTGCAGAATCCAACCAGGCACAGCTGGCTAGGATTTATGGAAATGGCCCAAGTAATTGGGATAACAAGTTCACCTTTGCAAAAAGATAGGTGTTTGGTAATCAGTGTGGTGATCTCCCCTCCTCACAAAATGAAAGAAAAGAAAGGAAAAGAAAAGAAAAGAAAAGAAAAGAAAAGAAAAGAAAAGAAAAGAAAAGAAAAGAAAAGAAGAGAAGAGAAGAGAAGAGAAGAGAAGAGAAGAGAAGAGAAGAGAAGAGAAGAGAAGAGAAGAGAAGAGAAGAGAAGAGAAGAGAAGAGAAGAGAAGAGAAGAGAAGAGAAGAGAAAAGAAAAGAAAAGAAAAGAAAGAAGTAGATCTATGTAGAGTAGGCAGAGAGATGTAGGGGTGTTGGACTGGAAATGTGAGCTAGTGAAGAAATATTAAAATAATTCCAAAAGCTAGTAAAAGGAGAGAAACAGAGTTAAGCAGTCAAAGAGGGGCTGGAAGAGAAATACATTTGGAGAAAATATAGGGTTTGCTATAGGAAAAAGTAGGCAACAAAGAGGACAAAGTGAAAAGATTTTTTTTAAGAGGTGAAGGAAACAAGATTCAGATAATACACTGTAGATGTAGTTGTGCTAAGCATATGGAGCATGGTGATGAATGGTTACATATCAGAAGAAAATGTTCTGTATACAGTTGTACAGTATCCTGTTTGGGAGAAGTGAACTTGAGCAATTGTTGCAAGGGATTCTTAGAAAGAGAATAATAAGTTTATTTTGAACAAAAGAAATGTCTAATTGAAAATTATTATGCAATAAATAGAAATTGCATCAATGTGTAAAAAATTAAGAAGTCATCCAGGATTATCACAATGTCTTATTTCTGCCTGTTTTGCATCTCTCCCTCTTTTTTTCAATTAGGTATAGGGTCAATCTTTTTTTCCCTTAGCAATTGCATCAGCCATAGGCATGTATCACGTGGTAAATGAAAGAGTATGAATGATTCAGAACAAAATTTTGAATCATTTAAAAAGCAGGAACTTCACATTTCATTGCTAACCTATTCCCACATAACAAAATTCAAAAAATCACATTGCAATTTCTGGAACAAAACCGTTTCAAGTATTTGAAAATACTCATTTCCGCATGTATCTCGTTCTGTCCAAAGAATAATTCAATTCTAGAGTTGTCCAAAATTCTGTTTCCCATTTCATGAAAACACCCAGAAGATAATTAAATACTGGGTATTCTGCCCAAATATGAAATACTATACTTATTTCCAGAAATTATTGTGGTCACATTATGTGATCACCTTTGCCTCCAAGGTTGATGGAAAATGTAACATTTAGTTAAGCAAACTGACTGTATTAGGAAATTAACATGATATTCTGCTGTCAACATGCAGATATATATGTTAGTGTGAATTTTTGGCACCTGTAATAACAGCACAACTAGAAAACAGCATTTGTCTATGCCTAAGCCAAAAAGCTTAGCAACAAAAACACAAAGCAAAGAGCCAGTGCAATACAGAGATTATTTTTTCTAGTGATAAGAGCATGAGGATGGAGTGAGTTTTGCAGTTTGTTCCCCAGTTTAGTCACTGATTCAATGTGACTTTTCAAGAGGGACTTTATGCTCTCCTCAGCAAAGGTTCTTGCCTCATTTTCCTTATCGTTGAAACAATAGCAAGACCGAACCTCTTCACAGCTGAGGTTGTGAGTGACCAAGGGACACGGCATTTGTAAAGCATACTGACACCCTCCAGCAAGAAATTGCTACAGAGGAGACAAATGTGATGCTGGTCACCTCCCATGCATTGTGATTAATGAGTCTTAGGGCAGTGAAGCCTGCTGGTTATCGTGGCATTAATATGCATTTGCATTGTTCTGAGCACAGTATTAGGACCCGCGTTGCACAGGAGTTATCAGGGCTGTGCCCTCCAGGGATGGTTGGGGTTATCCTACCATTCAGTTCCTGCCCTGTTGATCTCTTCCCACCAGCACTCTGTCGGCTCACCGAGGCTCTGGGATGCTGGCATGCAGGCATAGTTCCACAGTCTGTCAGAGCCTTCCTTCTTGCTGAAAACACTTCTGACAGCCACGATCACCTGCCCATGTGGGCACTGAAAGTTGAAACCTTGCCGGAACACATTGACCCATTCATCATTATCTCCATAATTGTAGGGACCATAGTAATAGTCACTGTACTGGCCCCATGCCACAGTCACCAGAGGCAGGAACACACAGAGAAGGAAAATGTCCATCCTGAAGATGTTCCTGTCTTAGAAGTGCCCCTCTGGTTTGTTGGGCTGGCCCTTTTATATTGCCTCTAACATTTGGCTTCCAGATGTTATGTTTTCAGATCCAAGTGCAGTGTGTCATTGCTTAGCAAACCTTCTCTGAGCTACAGAGACGTCCAATTACTTTTAAGGTGGAATTCTGCAAGTACAGTAAGTCTGCAGTCCCTAAGAGCAGGGTCTTCCCACCACCACAAACCATCTGTAATCCTTTATTGCAGGGCTACTGTACACAGCAAGCTACATGTCATAGCACAACGGTCACAGACATCTCACTTCCATTCTCAAGACAGTGGTTAAGTTTGAAAAGTACTTTATTTGAAATTAAAGCTCTATTTGAAGTTGCCATTTTCCATCATCAGTAATTCTCTGCGTGTGTGTCACCATCCTGTTTTTCCTAAATGTGTGTGACATGATTCTGCCAGTGCCTAGAAAGCAGGGAATTGGGCAAGGTGAGAGAATTCACTGCTCCTGTTGAAAAACTCCTTCAGAAATTTTGGGTTGGTTTGGTTGGAGGGAAGGTGGAGCCCAAAGAACTGTGATTCTGTCTTGGCATGGAAACAGCCCACCCTGAGAAGTAGGGCATTGGCTTCCTCCAAGCAGAACTGATTTTGCTATGACTGTGTGTGAGCTCTGTGAAACTGTGGACTCGGCAGATGTCTTAATTCAAGGATAAAGCACATAAGCAAGTTACAACGAGAAAAGCTTCATGCGTGACCAGAGCCTACTGAAATCTTTGAGCAAGGGCCTTGAAGCTACCTTGATTTTATCGTGGGCTAGGAACAAAAGGCTGCATCTGAGGAACTGCTGTGTTGCAAATTCAAAACCCGACTTGCCACTTGGAAAGTGTTTATATGCAAAATCCTTAGGCAATTTCTTTATCTGGAACCCATTCTATACAGGAAAGTCTGGAATGGCATATTCTACTTAACTGTGTACTTGACCCATAGAAAACTCTGGGACTTTGAGCATGCTTTAATAACAGCATGCTTTAATAAAGACAGTCCAAAGTCAATCTAACATAGTCTACATATGCCTGTGTCGCCTCTGCTGTGTTACTAATAAAATGTGTGACCCTTGGAACAGCTCCAGATTCAGATTCTGTCTCTTTTAGTGAAATTCAGAGACTTTCTTGCTGCAAGCTTCTTCTCAAGTCTTTGGCACCTCTCTTCCACATTTGGACCATGCACAGAAAAAAGAAAAATAATAAAAAGTGTATGAGCTTTTATTCTCTTGCTGGTACTGACAGAAAGACCTGTAGTGGTAACTGTGGACTTCTTCTCTAGAGAGCTCCAACCCCATCCTGCCTGGTAATTTCTTTGCAGGAGCATAAGCATCCCAGGAGGCAGGTGCCTTTACTAACAAACCTCAGATCTCAAAACTGCCTTCAGCCTCATCAGCCAGGTGCTTTTGTGCCTTTAGCTAATAGCTTTTCTTGTAGCAGAACCTTGTTCAACAAAATTGTAAGTGGTGGTTGGCTTTTTTCCAGAGCAGTGCAGCAACATCTCAGCTGTCCGTGCTGACAGCCAGTGCAGATCCACATGCACCTGGCAGGGAAGAGTTGCCGATGTGGCTTAGTGCGTCACCTCCAGCTGTAGCAACCGCAGATGCCTGGGGAAGGGGACTGCAGAGACAGCAGAGAAGAGCCCTTTCCTTGGAGCTGCCCTCCTCTAGATCCTAGATAACAGTGGGGGACATGGGTACCCGATGTCTAAAGAGAGTGGAGATTTAAGATTTAAAACCCCCACAAGTTATCTGATGAGCACCAGACTGCATGAGCTGCACAATCTCACATGAGTTTTTCAGCTGGCTCAGTAGTGTATATTCTTTTCTCCCTCACTTCCTTAAATACACAGGCACATCAGGGAGTACTGCACACTGCTGTACATGCCTAAGAGGCATTCTGGAAGAAGTTTTAGCAGGAAGAACCACATTATCATATACATATGATCCTCACCTCACATAACCCTTTTTAAGCACCATTCCTTGCAACAAAGTTCTTACATTACCCACAAAATGACAGGCAAGAGGGGAGGAGAAGGTGGAAGGCAGGCTCTGTGGACAGTAGGCAGTCTTTTGCCTACCTTTGACAAGTATGTGAAGCTTTGAAGTGTCTGTTTTCACTTATATTCTACCCTGCCTGATCCCAGTTAGTGGATAGAGTAGCCTTCGATGCTGCGCTGTGATCAAGAATTGGCTTGGCTGCTCTGCAGGGCAGACAGTGAACACAGCGGATGTGGAACAACTCCCTGTAGCAGTTGTGGCAGTTCAGACATGTCCTGACCAGCCTTATTCTGTTCTGGCCAGTGAATCAAGCTCAAAATTTCAAAAGCCAGTGGCTAGAAGAGCTGCAAACTAAGGTGCAGCTGGTGTCTTTGGTTGTCTTCAGCTACAGTTTGCACTACAAGATATTTAAAAATCAGTCCCTCTCTGAAATTACGTACCCTTTATTTTGACTGTAAAAACATCAGCTGCATGCCATTCATATCCAATCTTTGGAAAAGCAGAAAGTGTCAATGAGTATTAAATATGAGGTGTTAAGACCAGTCTTTCATTATCAGTTCCTTGCTGTGGAATCTATATTGTCATGTAATTTTATTCCTTATCAGCTCTTAGAAATGTTGCATTTAATCCACACAATTTAATTTCTGTCCTGCTCAGTGGTGACAGATGAAAGTGATTATTCTTGATACCCTGCCTCCCTGGCCTAACGATGGAGTTAGCTCAACTTCTATCACAGTTTGGACTAAAGAGGAATGTTTTTTCTAACTGGAATTACTCTGTGTTTCTCTCCTGCTGAAGGAGCTAGGTGCACTGTTACTTAGTGCTGCAGGTGTTGTTAGTGCTTTGGAGCCATTAGGAGAAATGCTGCAGTATTCTCTTGCCATGGCATGATACAGCTATGAAATGCAGAAAGATTTCAGTGCTTTGACCTAAAATCACAGATGCAGAAGTATTATTTGAATGAATATCAGTATCCAGCTTAACAGGTTTTATTTTAGCACCCAAGCTCTATACTAAAATAGGAGAAAGAATGGTAAAGCTTTATTTATTATTTGGCAAACACAGAGATCCTAGAGCTGAATGAGAAAAGTGAGGGTTCAGACTTAGTCAGTGACAGGTACAGTTAGATCTGTGTCTACAAAACTGAGTTGCATGAAAGCAGTGTCATGGTTTTGTTGGAGTATCTGTGCTGCTTAAATTCCTGTGTCTGCAAAGATCTGGCTCATGGGCAGCCAGTTTTTACCCCACTTTGAGGGCAGAAGGAGCAAATGAGGGTGTTGCCTCACGGCTCTTCACCATTTAGATGCACAGGAGCTATTCCATCTCATCATATACTCGTATACTCAGCACTATAGCCAGAAGTGAAGCATTGCATTTTGGGCTGGTGAAGGAGCCTGAGTGTGTATATCCTGAGTATTGAATCCTCTGTACACATAACAGGTATGGCAGAAGCAGTGCCAGTAGCAGCAGCAATATATGTCTGCTTCCAAGCTAATGAACCGCATCATGGCATTTCAGTGTGAGAAGGAAATGTTCTTTATGACAGCTCATAGCATCACTGAGGTCACACACTGAACATATTTTCCATATTTTATTTCACACTGTCTCAGTGTGATGCTGGCAGTTCTGATAAAGCAGAGTGGCTTGAATGAGTCAGGGAGGCTGCATGATCTGGGAGCTGTAAATTGAATTCTATTACAGATTACTTTTCCTGTCATCTTTGCAGCATGGCTTTTATCTCTCTCTCTATATATATATATATGTATGTAAGTTTTCTGCACTGCCAGTTACCATAAAAGTTTGAGGATTTGGGGTGCCTTTATTATATTTTTGAAATGAGATTACAGAGGCCTTGGTATTGTGGAGGACAAAGCTGATGAAAGACTGTGCTTCAGAAGGGATAAAGATATATCCTAGTCACCTTTATAGCTCAGAGATATCTTCTTTCAGAGTAATGTATATGGTGAAGGCTGGAGTTAATTTGTCAAGTCTTTCTGCTATTAATGATATTTTGTGTAGCCTCATTCACTTGATGTTCGCAAAGTATTTTGATTAAGCTTTTCAAACCATCCTGTTGAAAAATAGGAAAGGTTAAAACCCTTTGCACAGTAGGTCCAGTGATCCACCCAATGTCCACCAGTACCTCAGGGCTAGAAAGAGATTTTAAACTCCAGCATCTAGACTGGAGTTTAAAATCCTACTCCAGTCCTGGGAAAGCACACATTATCCCAACCTTTTCTTCCTGCTACTTCCCTACAGAGATGCTGGTTCAGCTTCTACTTTGTGTAGCTCTTTCCATGTAAAAGGAAAGCTACTACTTAAGATTCTGTGATACTGGAAGATATTGCAGAGCTGTTTTCTCCTTGGAGATAGCTGTAGAAAATTCTGATATGATACCACCTGGAATATTGCTGTGGACAAAAAAAAGTGCTAGCTGCAGTCCTATTTTTCCAAGTTAGCATAATAAGCCTTTGAATTGCTTTTGTAATAACTTCCTTCCTGCACGTGTAGTATTAAATTATGGATTAAGTAATAGAAACAAACATGAAAAGCAAAACTTAAGTAACAAAGTCTCTGAGGAAATTGTAAGAAAGCTGCACTGAAACATTAGTAAAGAAACAACTGAAACAAATTTTCCTGGTCTGGGGAAACATCTAGATGCCATGATAAGTCTTTTCCTTCTATGAGTCTATTATTTTGAAAACTCAATTTTCAGGTAATCAGCAAACAACTGTTTCATAGATTGATCATCATTGCTAGAGCAGATTACCCCCCAAAACTGCTTGAAAGCAACAGTCACAAACCTTTATGACAAACCTTCCCCTGCTCACATAAAGCTTTGAGTAGGGAAAAGCTGGAGACTTGGAAAAGAGGTGAGTTGTGCAAGGGGAGGCATCCTTCTCAACAGCAGGGTTTGTACAGACATCTCAGAATGGTTACCCAGAATATTCTGGTGTTAAATAACCCAAGAACCAATTACCGTCATTACAGACTTCCACAGATCTGTCTCCAGACGTAATTTCAAATAGATTTACTAAGGGATATTTAACCAGTTCTGATACAGCCATTCTTCAAATATGGGCAGGAGGAACTTGGTAACTTGACTATTAGGTACATATTTTAAGAAGTCATGCACAATTTATGAACAGAAACGGATGCTTTTTTCACCGTTGTTGTTCAGAGCCACTAGAATTGAACAACCTTTTTTAATCCTAATCAAATTCAGGCTTTCATCAGAGCAGAGGTATAACTGCTCCTCCCTACCCTGCTCCTCATGCTGTAGAAGTTGCCCTTTTGTCATAACTCTTACCATTTATGTTAATAAATTCAATCCCTAAAGTTGTTGTGATTACACTGACCCTTCCAGGATCCTTACAGTATGGAAAACACAAACTGATGAGTGTTTGCCATTATAGTTTCACATGTCAGGACAGGGCATGATAATTTCCAATCACATGTTATTGCTAAAAGCAAGGTGTCTTTTCTGAGTGCTTTTTGCTAACAAAGCCTGTTCTTATTGCTGTAGCTGCTGTAACCACTCTCTCTTTTAGCATATAAGCTTGAAATCCACACCAAATCTTTAATTCCAGTCCTGTATTAAGCCTAGACAGTCAGGGTACAGTGTCTGAAGGTGAAGCTGCCAGAAGAAATTAAAAAAGCCTCGAGGATACAGGAAATTCAGGTGGCATTGATTCAGGAGAGAGCCAGATGCTTCAGGCTGAGTCAGTGCTGAAGCTCCTCACAGACTTGCTGGCAGCATTTTGCCAGGACCTTTCCATACGTGAGCTGAGCAACTGAATCCCCTTTTCATCACTCATCCTTTTTGTGTGTGCATGTGTGTGTGTGTGTGTGTGCATGTGTGCATGCAGGCTTTAATATAAAAATTTATAATAAATAGTAACAAAATAGTTATATTTAGTGTTTGAGCTAAATTCAAGCTTGGCTATCTCTGTGCTTTTGTTAGTTTGCACCTGATACAACTGGAGAGCTTTCTTGGAAGAGCAGTCATCACCAGATAAGCAGAGACAGAAATGTTCTAAAACTTTGACTCCTCCAGAAAGAGACTTTTTCTCCAGTGGTCTCATTGGACATTTGAGTGAAATTGCTACTAAACTTAACACATAAGGAATTTTGTATATGATAGATTACCCCCTCCTTCTTTCAACTTGTTTTAAGTTTGGCCTCGAAATGTGTAGCTTCAGCTGATTCTTGAAGCATTGAGAAAGTCTTTTGTGATAAAATGGGTAGGAAAAATGTTACATTTAAAAGTAGATGTCGCAAGAAGCAATCAAACTATTATTGAGGTATTCTTCATAAGCTGAGAAGAGATACAACAGGGGCACCAGTCCCATTTTTTTTAAGTCCAACACAAAGCTTGTTTCCATGTAAGTCTTGCTTGCTTTTGTTTCAGTTTCATCCATGAGGACACCTTTTAGAAATGGCCCCAAGCAGCCAGCTGAAGCATTTTCAAAATCCATGGACTACTGACCTGAGGCTTAATATGGGCCACCCTTTTCCAGGGATGTAGCTTTAGGTGGCTAATTGAACAGTATTAAGAGATCCGTCAGCTGGGATGCTTGTCATGGAAACAATTCATTGTGGAGGGGGAGCAGGTTCCTCCTTCAGAGAATTTTTGTATCATTAGAAAGTTCTCACACGGCTTTCTCCAGTGTGGTCTGTGACTAACAGTTCATAGCATCACTGTGAAATGCTAGAGGGGAAAATCTGAACTAATCACTCATAATAACTCTGCTCAGACCCATGGGGTAAGCTTGAGGTCAGGGCTGAACTGATCTTTTATTTGAGAATGGCAGTAGCTGTAATTCACTTGCTGATCATGAGAATGGGCTGAACCAAAGCCAGTTATTTCTGAGCTAGATAAGGGGGGAAAGAGATGAGAATGTGACTTAGAAGTATCTCACTTTTACATGCAAAGGACCCTAGCTCTGCATGACCTTTCAGGCCCACGGAAAGTGGATGCTGAGTAGGAACACTCAGAGCTCGTGGTGTTTTATTCCAGTTTTGTGCTTTCTTTGTGTAGGCTTCTTTGTGTCAAAATAAAATCTTTAGAGTTCATAATGATTTTGCTTTAACAATCACTAAAGTCAAGTGCTGTCTGGCAGCCCATGTTATGTGGGAAATGAAATGAGATGCTTACTTTTGGTCCCTTTTGGCCATGCGCTTTGAGAATTTGGATAGCGGGAGTGACATTGAAATCCAGCTCCCAGTGCCCTCCATCCATTTTGCATTCTAGTCGTGAGAATGGTGAGAATGATTTCTCTTTACTGTTTTGTTTTTGTGGTGCTGCAGATGGTGGGGGGAAGAAGTGAGGACAGGAAGAGAAGATCTGGGGAAAGGGCTTCTGCACCCTGTCGCTTTAATTCATTGTGATCTGACCTTCTGGATTTTCAGCCCCACTCAGCCATCCATCACTCCTCATGTGACTGTCACCTCATATTATTGTAATTAGCAACTGCCAGCCCCAGAGATTTGACAGTGAAAGTGAAAAAGTCCCAGAAGCTCTCTGCCAATTTAAAATTAACCCAGTCATTACAGGACAGATTGTCCTGCTCCAGAAGCAGCTCCTCAGCATTTGCACCGAGATAATACCACGGTCCTGCGGTGGTATCCAGCTCATTGACTCACGCTGCCTTGCTGTCCTTGTGTCCTCCCAGCTCCCAGGCTGCTTCACCCTCCTTCCTCCCTACATGCCTCCCTCTTTGCTGCCTATGAGAACCGAAGCTGCTAATGGGAGTGCTCAAGCTGGCAGTCCCAGAGTCTGTGGGTGGATGATAAATTTGACTTTCTGTGGTTGTGCCAATTGAGGGCTGTCTACTCAGTTTCAGAAAAGACCCTGCTGTTCTGTGCATGGCTCTTTTCTTCCCCTCCTTCTGGGGCTTATCCCTCTGTGCCAGAACTGCAGAGTAGAGAGAGCCACTGGGGTCCCTGCCTTTGTGTGGCCACTGGTCCGTGCTGCTGACTAAGGCTCCCTGTCTTTGTTGCTGTGGGTGTCTCAGCCAGGTGGATGAAAGCTAGATCAGATCTGCCTTCTCATGCAGCAAGTTCCTCACCTTTACTTACAGACTTTCTCCAAGTGTGACTGGCAGCTGCTGTTGCCAAGTCCCTCTTTACATGGCATTTACAGATCTTGTTTCATTGTCTTTTAAGCAGGGCATGGCAACCTAAGGCATCAGCTGGAGGTTGTCCTTGTTGTTACTTTGTTCAGCTAATTAGGTTCAACTCCTGCTCTGCTACTGTACAGAGATGACAGCATTGACAGCTCACTGGAAGGTCGCCTTCCCCTGGGAAATATCTGGGGTTGCAGACAAAAAGTTGGAATATAGAGAGTGTGACAATATCTGGCACCCAGTCTCTGGTCATTCTATCTGCTCAAACAGAACACAGGCAGGCAATGAAGGTCCTGATAGTCCTGCAGTTCAGCTGGGTGATGAACTGTTTCAGTGAGTGTGACAGGCAGGTTTGATACGGCCCTGGCTCAGACACCATTCTGATAGAGTTCGCATATAACCAAAAATGTATTTACTTAACCCATTCTGCACTGTCCTGTCAAGGTACAGCTTTTTTGCTCTGATGTTCACAAAAGCGGGTCCCCCTAGTCCTTTAGGATGAAGTGATGCCCTTTTCTTGGCAGTAGTTCTACACTGCCATAATTAGTTCTGATCCATGGTGTACTTGTCTCTCGCTCCCTTGTTCTTGCATGCAGTTACAAAGACCACTATTGCTACAAGTTGCCTACTTCTCCATTTGGCTTCTCTGTGAGGCTGGCCCAGAGCAGCACCTGCTCGTTGCCTCAAGAAGCATAACTGAGAACTCCTGAAACAAAATTTTGCACTCTGGTCTTTATATGCTTGAGCCACAAAGTTTCTGGGCCTGCTCTCAACTTTCAAACATATTTGCCTTTGCAGCACACAGCTCACTGAGCTTTATGCCAGCCCACATGGCAGGCCATGTTTGTATGAGCACTCTTGTGTTTTGTTGGTGTGCCGGACACCGCACTAGATGCCAGCAGTAACCATGCTCACCGAGAAGCAGGAAAGTGCTCACATAGCTATTACTGAGTTAAGCTTTTCCAATCACATCAAATTCTGACAGTTTGCCAACTACAGAATAATGTATCCTTTCCTTTCCTTTGTGCTTCATTCTATGTTATTTTATTGCACTGAGAACTTCAACAACCTTATTAGGGCAGCATGCTCCCTGTGTCTCTTTTCAGCTTTGGTACAACCACTGCTCATCACGAGAAAAGATTGCATGTCTGTGGAAGAGTAGCCTTGAGAGTTCATAACCTTGGTGTTATTTTGAGGTTTATATGCATAAATGAAGAGAAAATACTTGCCAGTAAATGGAAAGATAGACATAGAAAGAACAAAAAAGTATAGCAGAACTCTAAAATATCTCTAGAAGCAAAGTTGTGTGTTCAGGTTATTCATAAGGTGAGGCATGACAGGCACTAGGGAATAGTTTGTGTTGTAGTTCATGACTGCCTTCAAGCGAATATGACAAGATTAAGAGAAATTTCTGCTCATTACTTAAATGCCTGGCTACATTTTATTTCCACACAGGGCAATGCAAAATGTCAGCACTCACTGGTTTAGGAGCTCACGATTTAAGCTAACTGGAAATGCCTGTGGATAAGTCTTGTACTACGGGATTGAACTGCTTCTGTAGCCACATTCAGTGATTCTTTCTGGTGAAGTATGAAAAATGCAAGAGTTTGTCTTCAGCAGACATCAAACACTTGACTCTGGCCAGGAAATAGAGGTCAGAAGTTGCTATTCTACTAAACATGGGTAGCAAAACCATCCTTATGTTGCAATGGGCACAGCATAGTTCAGGTTGGAAAACACCTCTGGAGGTTTCTGGATCAACCTCTTGTTCAAATCAGCGTTGGCTGAAGATCTGAACAGATTGATCACCACTTTGTCTGGTCTTGAATTTCTCCAAGGATGGAGAATGCACAGCCTGTCATTTTTCTACCTGCAAACAGAAAGCATAAGTTGCACAACCCTAATGTAATATCTTTGTGACCAGAGGAACTTGGTAACAGAATCAAAGCTGCTGTTACTCTGCTACCTGAGCACTCTTTGCTCTGTAGCTCTCTTTATCACTATACCCTTCAAAGCATGATATTGTAAATAGTATATTTTTCACTTTAAGGGGCTCGTCCTGTCTCTGTGACATTAGAATGCTTAGCAACATGGATGCAGATGTATGCCACACATGCAATGAAAAGCAGACTGTTTCCCAGCCTATATTAGACATTTTTCCCAGCTCTCACCTCATTATTTTTATGACAAATCCAAACCCCAGCAATTAAAAAGAATGCGCCGCTGTTCTTTTATATCAGCAGAGAGTTAGACCAATTGCCTCTGAAGTTATCAGTGTCCCTAGCCCAGTAGTGCTGCAGCTCTCCAGATGGCAACCTTGCACCCAGTAAAAGAGCTGTTCTAATTGCCTGAAACCCTTTTTATATCATCCTTCCAACAATAGTATTGTGTATTTAAACCTAAGCTTCAGAATATCAACAGTTCAGCAGGAATTGCTGGTTTAGTAAATCCTGGAATCCTGGGTTAATAAATCTTGACATACTGGGTTTAGTTGTAGCTCAAGATAGCTCTGCCACTCTACTGTTCTGAATCCTTAAACAAATTACTTGGTCTCTTCATATTCCTGTTTGGCATTCTGCTAATTTTTGGTATTTCTGGCATGATGCTGTAAACTCAATTGTTCAGATACTGTCTCATTATGGGTTTGACAATTGATGTCTTGCAACCCCAAGCAAATAACCATGTTCTCCAGCTATTAACTACTGTTGCTTGCTTCTTGCTCTCTGTCTTTTCACAGGTGAACTCAGTCTTGTGCTATTCTGGAAGAAGATGGGGAAAAAACTACCAACTATTCAGCAGAAAACAAACAAAAAAACATTTCTTAGCCAGTAGTTATAGTAACTGCTGTGGACCCGTCTCTCTTGATATATTATTTCCTGACAGTAAATGAATTTGACATTTACATCTGCTTTTATTTCTTCCAAGTGCCTTGTGTCATTTTTTCCTCATTTAAAATGCTGTTGTACTCTGAAAATTGTTTTTAATAGTGGCGCTATGGGGGCTCTCTGTTTATTCTGTCAAGTTTACTCAGAGCAAAAACATGTGGTTTGACAGCAAGAAACTCTCTGGCTTTTGAGGTCTTTGGATTGTGGTGGAAAAGGCCTTTGCTAACTCATAACACCACAAACTCACATGTCAGAATCTTCCTGAACTGTGCAGAAGTGATGGAGAGTGATGAAGGAGAGCGTGACGCACAGAGCTGAGAATAGACTGTGCAGGAAAAGCAGAGACAGCAGGCTTCTCTCCCTTGTCCCTCTCTTGCTGCTACAGAGAATTTATGACGTTGTAACAAGCTTTGCTGTGAGTTGAATACAAAAAGAATTTCTCCCAGACTGTAGTACAATCAGCATTTTTGCTGCATTGGCTTCACTGCTTCTCTTCAGTACTCCAGTGAGCTGACTGGCAAAATCCCAAGCTGCATGTTAAGATCCCTGCAGCGCTGCAGGCAAAAGAGTGCCCAAGCTGCAGAAATAACGAAATAATGTACCTCGTAAGTGCCCTTCACTTAGACAGAAGACTCCCCGAGGAACAGCAAAATCCTGGAGAGGATGTTGCCAAAATTCCTTCTTAGCTATCATCCACTGCAGAGATAATAATTTGCATACAGTAACTGCTCAACGAATTCCCTGATACAGTCTCTGCCCTCCACACCAGAGAACTGCTGGCTGCTTTCATACAACAGACAGATCCAGATGCCTATAAAGACAAGGCCTGGATGTTGGGATCACTTATCTTTTCACCAAGATGAAACCCAATTAGAAAAGACAATTTCATTGCTGTATGTACATCTCTTACCAGCTTACTCTATCCTTCACAGTCTTTTGCTTACAGTCTAAATATGAGGCTCTCAAGTAAGGATTATTAGGTGTTCATGGTGCTGAACACAATGAGATCCCAATCTTCCTTCATCAATCACTATCACAATCACATCAGCATTTATTTGCTTACAGTTTCTGTTCTTTCAGCAGGAAGGTCTGCTGGGACCTCAGTGGTAATAAGAAGAGAGTGCTGCTTTTCTCAGCCATGCTTCTTTTTAAGAATGTAAATGGCATGGCTCTTTATGGCACCCAAAATGACATTTTTCCACAGATACCAGTGATTATTTTCTGAGTTGGCTTTTTCTTTTTATGCCTTGATACTTTTTTCCACTGTATATTTTACAGCTTTCTAGCACTTTCCATTTAAAAATCTTGAGGTAGAGAAATGTTGTATCTATTTTACAGACATGGGGAACTGAGGAAAAGAATGGTAAGGTTTACCTGTCATCAAAGTCATGCACTGAGTTTATTACTAAACTGGCATTTAAAAACCCCAACAGTTCACCACCATTTCTTTCCCTGTTTTTAGCCATTCCCATTCTTTGTGCCTTCTCTGCCTCCTGTCTTCCTCTCCTGCTACTATTTTGCCAATGTCTTATCCTCTCTTTCAGCAGGTCTTATGCCTGAAAGTGGGGTTTGATTTCCATATTTCTGAATCTGGATCTGATACCCAAACACTGCATATGCCATGCAGACTTACACACTGCCAGTCCTGCTTCTCTTTCACATGCTAACAACTAGGAAATTCCATAGCAAACTCCCAGCTATTTCAGGGACCTTGGGCACTACCAGTAACTCTCGTTTCTCCTGCTTTTTTTTTTTCTGCGTCCCATTATGGTGCTGGCTTTCAACTTTGTTATAGAGTATTAGCATTTAGCTTTACAAACAGGTCATTCTCAAATGTTGTGGAGGCTGCAATGTGTGTAGACTTCAGAAAAGTTTTCCTTTGGACTTTCTGGACTCAGAATCTTCTGTATGGCTATGTGCAGTAGTGTGTGGGGATGGATCCCATCTTTTCTCAGTCTGTATTTCGAAAAAAGTTCCTTATACAAATTATCTTTCAGTATTCTCACATTGAAAGAATGCCCAGATTCTTCCTAGATGAAATCTTCAGGGTTTGCCCTGCAGTGTACCCCCAAAAAAGGACAATCATCTGTGTATATAACAGCTGGTTAAAGGGAAGTGCTTAGAGTTTGAGTGAATTTTCTGCTTGGTATTTTTTCCTCTTTACTTTTCAAAGAAAACCCCATAAATTCTGCATATGATTATTTTAAAGACTTCTGGGCAATGTACTCTGTGAAGTAAGAATAACCAATTCAAAATTCTGATTTCTATTGATATGGGCACTCTTTGTATTTTAGTCACCGTGTAAATGTCTTTTCTGGATAGATTTGTTATCTTGTTTTTAATACATTCAAACAAGGGGGGCAGCTGCTAAGGAGGAGGGGGAGGCTCTTTGCCAATGTGAGGACACCAGGGGAGCTGTCTGCCAATTTCAATAAGAGAAGAACAATTTTTTTTGCTTTCCACTCCTCTCTTCTTTCCTAGTACTCCTGTGGCCTCAAATTCACTCCTGGATAGAGGTAGGAGTTCAGTCTCCAAACGGAATCAATTCTTGCTCCCTTCACTGAGGCTGTCAGCAGAGCAGGGTTAAGTGTCACGACAGTGTTTTTGTGTTGTGAATAGCTCTTCTGTCTGCTCTTGCTTAGTATAAGCAGCCTTGTACCCCCTTTCCCCTTTACCTTGCTTAATGCAACATACACTCTGCAGATCACTAAAGCTGGAATTACTTGGCTTTACAAAGCTTCCCTGAAATGACCTGTCTCTCCCTGTCTCTCTTCTAAAAGCACCACAAGATTTCTGAAACCCTTTTGTCTGAGTGTGCTCAGAGCAAAAAAATCTTGATTTTGAAGATCTGTTTTTCTTCTCACTTGTTTTACATCAGCCACTAGTTGTCTGTATGAACAAGGCATGGCAAAACAGCGATAAGAAAGAGTAACCCCATACTGATAAGATGGCTACTAGATGATTTGCCTTCACGTCATGTTCCGATCAGGTCTACCCAAGAAAACCATCAGTGACTGGAGTAACAACGTGGCTGGGAGAGTCTCAAGGGATTTAGCCAATTCCAAGTATATCAGCAGCCTCATATAAAAGGGTCTAGTACTGGTAGACATGATAGTTTTCAGGTGGGACAAGAAATGAGCTCCCTGCTGGGCTATTTTCCACAAGAGTAGAGACTGTCACCGTGTCTGTGTCACTTCTTGCTAGATGCTAACAATATTCTATCTTACTCAGAATTTTCCAAGCACTCCTCATTTGTAGAAGCAATCCTCTCTACTTTCTGCCCTGGACCCCTGCTAAGTAAGTCGTAGTTACTCTACTGAGGGGAGATTTACCCTGTTTGTGGAGCAGAGAGTGTACTGGAAATAGCAAGTGTCAGCCATGCTGTTTGATGGAATGATGAAACTCACTCCTGTTACTTAAATCGTGTCATTTATATGCATGAAACTATTGCCTAATGGTGGAGTATTAATCTGATGAGAGGAACTTCTCATCAGCTTGGAAATCCATGTATGGTTGACAAAACAACATCTAAAGCTGGCCTCTTGTTCCCCCTTAAAGTTTTAAGTGCACTTCAGCTTTTGAAGCTAACCCATTCTGCTGGAGGACTGCCCAGTCTTGCTTTGGCTTGCCTCTTTCTCTGGATTTCTGCCACGTAAGAGATGTTAGCTACTTTGGTTGTGTTTTAGAAACATGGAAAATGTGGCTCATGTAAGCTTATGATAATGGATTGCTGGACTTTTCAGGCTGATGTTGTGTTTTGTATTTTGCATTTCATACTCAAGAATTTCCCTTGTGTAAACCTCACCCCTGTTGTTTGTTTGCAAAGAGAAGTCTTTTGGAGAGGGGACAGGATTTGCCAAGAGTAGGAAGGGAAAGGGGTTCACCATGGAAGATGTGACATATTCTGTACCTCACTGGAATTTCGCAGCAGGATCATGTTTTGCTGCTCTCTGCTGTCCTCTTTTGCTGTACTTTTGATTGATGTTTGTTAATGCTTAATCACCAGTCTGCACTGCTTGAACCATCTCATGGCTTGTTGAGGTTCTTTGACCATCACCTTGCAGTCCACAGCAGCCTTGGTTTTGCAGCATTGGAGAGAAAAGAAAGCTGTCTCACAGAAACACTTCTTCCTGGAGCTTCCAACAGCCACCACAACTCTTATCTCATGGTAGATAAAGATATGCCCATGAGGTAACAGGTGTGAAAAAAGTTGTTTATTTAGTAAAATATTGTATGTATTTATGTATACCACTCCCAATTTAGATTTGTATTTATGTATCCCTTCAAAATTAGAGACTGTCAGGGATTATGTGCAGTGCAGATATTAAAGTACATGATTTTGATGTGAGGCCCTTGGGCATATGGCAAGTTTCTCTCCATATCTCAAGCATGGGCTCCCCACCTCCCTAAGGCTGTGTAAGTGTGGTTGTGCTAAGGTAATGTATGGCTTCACAGTTTCCCTTTTCCTTTATTCAGGTGTGACTTCCTGCCAAAGGTGTGGCAATATCTTGCCATCAGACTGGCTGCAGGGAAAGAGGGTTGGCTTAAAAGCTGCAGTGCTAACTTGTGAGACAGTTCATTCTTTGTTTGGCCTTTGCTTCATTCAAGTGCTTCAGCCATTTTTGTTAGTTGAGCAATGTCAAACTTCTCAAGTGGATGTTAAGACATGAACACAGGGAAGACTGGTGAAGTGCACTGCTCCTATCCCACACTGGGGCCCTAATTGCTCTAAAGAATTACACACTTTGTCAAGTCCTGTTTGTAAGTCCTCTCTTGATTCAGCCTATTTTCCACCAGAGGGAAGTGAAGGTGAACTGTTTAATTTGCATAGCTCTTGGAGGCAAAAAATTTCAGAAAAATTAGAGCCTTGACATGGTGATTTTTATATGCATGTGGATGTCTTGTCAGCCCATGGTTGTCCTACAGAGATAGCATTTCCTTGAATAGCTAGGTTATGCCCATGTGCACTGAGTGTATGAAGGAGGTAGAAACCAAAGTTTCTAATAAGATGAAATGCCCTTGAAATAAACCCTGGCCCTGCAGAAATCAAGAGCAAAGCTCCCAGTGACATCCGAAGGGGCAAAGTATTACAAAACTTAACCTTCTAGAAATGGCTAAAGTCTGGACAGGTCAGATTTTTCTAAGGTGCTAGTAATCTGCTATACAGAAGAATCTCATTTCTTAGCTTTGTTGTGCTGTGAAAACACCTTTTAGAAATAGACATCCCATGATGATCAGGTCATAAACTGAACATAGCATTTGATAAGAGAATCTATAGCTCTATGGGATGAGGCCATAATGCTCTTCTTTGGGTAGTGTAGGGTCCCATAGAACAATCCTGAAACATCTGTCTGAAAAGATTAGGGAGAAGCCCAATTCCATATCTGAGATCCAGCTACTCTGCTGTTTTCTCATGGTTTGAATTCCAAGTCTAAACTGGGATCCGAATAGAGGATTATGGTCATTCCGCCCCTACAGAAGACCTGAAACTGCAGGCTGGCATTTCCCTGACCTCTGGGTTGTTCCTGCTACTGTTTTGTGACATCAGCCCATCTCACCAGCAGCATCAGGTCAAAGGATACCCGGAGGCCTCCTTGTCAATGACAAAGGAGTTGAGCTTTATTCCCAGACATATCATTCCTGCCCACAGCCAAGGTCTGAAATCAAGCTGGCCTAGGAGAATTGCTCAGACATGCAGGTCACAGGCAGGTCAGAGTATGTGCTTGGAGTGAGTCAGCCCCAGAACCTCTGTGAGACTGACATTTGAAGATGAAGACAGAGGAAGACAGGCCATGAGTGCATCAGTAACACTTGTTTGTGCACTCATCTAAGCCAGTCTGTGGGTGAAATTTTTGCTGCTGGGTAAGAATTTTGCTGCTGTGCTTGGCAGACAACGGGGGTAGCTGGACTAGCCCTGAGGAAAGAGTAAAGGCACGTTCCTGCCTGAAAAGTGCCATCACAGGGACTGGACTAGGTTTCATGCCCTTCCATTGATTTCTGTGATGATGACTGTAGCCGTACTTAACCCATGGTTTTCCTCTTCCTCCAGGAGAAAAGAGAAGCCAGGAAAGAGCCACATATATGAGCTAGCTTTGGAGCTGTGCTATGGCTGCTGCTCAGCTGAGGGCCTCTGAATTGAGCTTCTCACTGCAGTGTGACTGGCAGGTGCTTGATACCTGCTGCACAGGGCTGCATGGGATTTGCCTGTGTGAATGAGCAGAAATGATTCACTGTGCCAGGCAGGATAGCACCAACAGGAATTAGAGGAAAACTTCTGCTTAAGAAGGAGACAGGAACAAACAGTTCTGGTCTAAAGATAAGAAAGTGTATTTCTTAGGAAATAGGTTAGTAGCAGTTAACAGGGTCAATATGAATCATATGGACAAGAGGCAGTAATGGGATTGTTTGTACTACAAATTTCCCTGCAGCTGCTTCACAGATCAAGAGACCTTCAGGATTCATCCCTGGGAACAATGATGTAGAGTTCTGCTTCTCCTCTTGATTGTAGCAGTGTGAATCAGGAGCAAGTCTTTGGAAGTCAGCACAGTTTTCCTGATGTAGTAAAACAGAGGATGAAGGTATACAAATCCATGAGCTAGGAAAGGGAAGACTTAAACATAAATTAACTTAAACATGTAAGATGAAATGACTGACACAAGAGGCAGTAAGACTGCAATTCCCTCCCACACTGCTATTCAGTTGACCTTAAACTTGAGGGAGAGTTACTATGTGAGGACTGCTCTGTCCTGTATCCATTTTGGCTCCTGGCTGCTCTGCACCATCAGCCAGCAGGAGGGCTCCTGTGAAGTACCTGGAATCAGGGTACCCAGCAAGGCACCCTGCTCTTGTCCCAGCACATACCAAAGGATAGCTATGGCAGTGTGAACAGCTCTGAAGGAGCAGTCAGCAGCAGGAACTGGTGAAGCCCTTTCCTTGCTAACCCTGAGGACAGGAAAGGGCCTGCAGGGATTTGTACTGTTTAGTCTCAATTGTTAGTTCCCATTTCTCTCAGTTCTGGATAACTGGCTGCTGAAGCGGAGGTTATTTCTAACCTCTTGGAAAAAATTGACTTCCACTTTTTACCTGGTCATCTTGTTTTTTTCTTTTTCTACTGTTGTGCATGACAAGGATGGGTGCATGACAAGGATGGCTGGACACTGCAGCCCAGAGCAGAGTTAAGTGTTCACAGAGTACCCAGGAGTGAGCCCAAGACAGCAAACCCAGCTGGTTCTGCTTCCATGTGCAACATATGCCTATTGCAAAGAGAGGGTTGGGTTTGGGATGCTTGTAAGCTCTTTTTGATACACACAAAAAAGGTGATATCTTCTTTTCCTCCAAACAGATGCTGTCCTAGCCTGTAGCTTTGCCTAATTTCCTATTAACAATTTCAAGGAGACTTGGATGTAAGGTATCTGCTTTTAATCCTCTACCTGTAGGAGTTGGTGATGGGGCTTGGAGGACAGGCAAAGATACAAAACCCCTACTTGTTCTCCATTTCCAGTCTCCACTTCCTCCTCTTACCAGATCAGGAGAAGTTTATATTTCATCTATAGTTCTAATGGAGAATGTCTGCTAGTATTTTCTCATCAACTGCATTCATTTTATAGAGCTATCTCGTAATTTTGTCATTCATTGTGGCCTTCTGTTCCCTCTAGTGGTGGCTGAGCTCTGTGGAAACCATAATATGTAGGGGGTTTGATTTAGGTCTGAACCTATATTCAAGATCTGATTTACCCTCAGTCTGCGTTGTTCATCACAGATATCCACTGAGAGAACTAGGAGACGTTTATTCCAAGCTCTGGAGTTTGGAAATATTCCTTGTGCAGGCCTGAACTTCTCGGGATGTTGTGTGCAAAGCACCAGTACACCAGCAGGTGTCCCAGAAAGCCCACTGGTTTTCACCACAGTCGGCACAGGATCTCTCATACCTGGTCCTGGATCTTCTGAAGGGCCCTACAGATGCTCTGCCACAAGCAGGATAGAGCCAGATAAAAAGCACAACGTACAAATGAAGTGTGTGGATTGCAGGACTGGTGTGCTGGAGCCAGGATCTTCACCTCACCATGTGGACGCTCTCCTTGCGGGGGCTGAGGAGCCTGTGGTTGCCTTGGTGACTGGAGCCGGCTCTATTAGCGCAGCCAGGAGAGCCTAATCCAGTCTAGTCCAGAGGATTAAGAAGGAGTTTTTGCAGCGCAGCGCGAGAAGGGGAGATTTCAGGGATGACGTCAGGCAGATATCGTATTTTGTGTCATGTTTAGCCAACACAGGAGTACTGGGTTGAGACGGCTGCTTATCATTACCCTGTACTGCAAAGACAGCATTATCTTTCTCATATTCCAGAAGCCCTTCATCTTTGACAGGGATAAGAACTCCACTGGGGACTACCAGTTCTCTACTGGCAATACCATCAACAGAGAGTAGTTTCTCCAGCTCTTGCAATGGAAATGAAACCTCTGTCTGAAGGAAAAGCAGTAATAATGTTGTACTAGTTCATGACAAAAGCCCAGGAGTATGTGCTAGCACCATCTAGCCCACATCCCCATCATTGCAGCACCAGCTACGTCTTTCTCCTCTTTTTTTCCATCTTTGAGCTCGATGCAAGCAGTTGTCCTCTGTTTTCAACTGCAACTCTTACTTACTGTCTTGTATGTTTTGTCCTCTGGCATTATTGCACATTGGCCCCCACTTCTCATTGTCTTTCAGGGAGAGGCTGAAAACTTGCAGGCAAAGCCACTGATTATGCCCCAGTACGTGGGAGAAAGGATGAGATGTTCTGGTGGTATCCCAAACCTAAGACCCTCTGACAAGGGTGAAGCTGGGGTATTCCTGCATTTTGCTTCTAACATGGGCCTGAAATCATGTGAAAATGGCTACAGGGCATGCACTGAAGCAGCTGCTGGGGAAGCTCTACCTTCACCCAAGGCACAGCCCTAAAAGCAGGGAGCTGCAAAGTCACCTTCGCTGCCTGCTGCCTCCTGTTATGGTAGCCCCAGGTATGGGTCAGCTGGACCCAGCTGTCTCATTTCAAGACCATGTTTCCAAACCAGCAGGGGAGGGGCCAGAGGAGCAACAATTAATTACCTGAGGCAAGTAAATCCCGAGGACTGGGCAGTGCTGTGGGGCCAGACATCCTTGCACACCATGTAGAGCAGTACCCTCTTTCATGCCATGGAGCCTGTCTTGGCAGCTTACTATGTCTTGGAGCTCATCTCCTGGTCTGCTTTTCCAGGGTGTGCTCTGCCTGGGTGGTGACGTGGAGGTAGTACAGCAGTGTGTGAGCGAGGGCAGGATATCCCTACAAGCCCTCAGTCCTCGTCTCCAGCATGTGAAGGTCGCTGGCTCCTGGGTAAATTTCCATCGGATGCGGCACTCTCCCGTTGCGACTCAGCATTTCTGACACCCGACTGCAGCTCCTCTTTCTCATTTGATCATTTTCTTGGTAAGGGGAACTAGCAGCCGTTACTAGAGTGATTTGGCCACCGTCCAACAGTGTGTATATTACTCACACATTTCCCTGCTAGCAAAAGGGAGGTTTTTTTCTGCTGTCTGGTTGCAGCCTCTTCCTATCTTCATCATTAGATAGCTCAGAAGGTCAGTGCTAAAAGAGAAATCTGGGAGGCTTTTTTTACAATCCAGAGTAAGGGAGGGCCAGTGCGGGGGGAGAGGGAAGGGGTGAAAAGGAATGGAGGGTATGCCCATCTGAATTAGTTCTGCACTAGGATTGTCTCTGGTACAGCTGAAAACACGAGCCTGGAAAATGCAATATTTTTAGAAACCGTACTGCCCTGGTTAGGTAAATCTCAAGGTCATCTGATGATCACTGCAAAAGGACTGGCCAGATACTGCTGCTGCTGCTGCCCTGGCATCATGGGACCTTAAGACCTTCAATTCAGCACTGAAATCTGCATACAAAATGGGATCCTACTTCCACTCCCTAACAACCATCTCTCCTGAAACTTCTTTAAGAAGGAAATGCACAGCCCAGCAGCGAGGAGGTTCAAAATGCCTGCGTGGCTTTTTATTTTTTTTTCTTTTTCTTTGAGAACATTAAGCTATTAACTCCAATTCCCTCAGAGGCAGAGGTCTGCAATTCATTTCACATATAGGGCATCTCAGTAGTTTGCCTGAAGGACTGAGTGTTGGCCTGAAGCCAGTTCTTTCATTTCTGAGACCTTTCCATTCCTTGAGGAAATTCTACATGGACATGCTGGATGCCAAAGTCCCCAGAGAGAAAAGAGGAGCGGAGGATTTGTGTTTTCACTACATCTGCTATATTCCTGCATAAAGACAAGTCCTGACCTCATTGTCAGGTGGACACAAGCCTCCCACTGCCCCCAGAAGTACTAACTGTCAAAGAAATTGGTGGTAATTGGGAAAGGCGAGAGCAAGGTCATGACTGCAGCTATTTTGCTCTGGTCCAAGCAACTGTTCAGGTCTAAAGAGTGAGGGTCTCCACTGGATAAAGTGGAGTAAAGGAGGCACTATCCTGAGGCAGGCACTCACTTTTGAAAGTTCAAAAGATTCTCGCCTTCCAAAACATTAAAAGCAAACTAAATATGACCTCTATACAACCTTCCTGAATTGTCTTTCCTGAGCACAGAGCAACATCTTCCCTAGTATTTTGTTTTCTCCAGTGGGGGTGCTTTCAAGAGTTTAAATTTTCTGTGCTGGATTAATGGAGTAAATTAGGGTAATTATTCATGTCTTCAAGCATTTATTCAGCTGTTAACCAAAATACTCAATTGCAGTAGAAGTGTTTTAACCAATGCAGCAATGCAAAGAAGAAATTAAAAAAAAAAAAAAAGGTCAGACCGTGCCACACTGGTCTGCAGTAAGAATAATCATGTGCAACTGAAACAAGGGGCCTGCAAAGCATACAGCGAAGGTGAACTCTCAGAAAACTAAAAGGCATGTACATGGTACATTTCTGCTGTTCATGACCTTGGGTCAGATTCAGCTAGAACACACGAATACACGTGCGTCCATCTGTACTGGAGCGTGTCCTTTGGTGCTTTCAGGTGAGGCTGGAGGGCTTCTGTGAGCACCTCCCTGGTCCTCAGCCCTGCAGCACCCCAGGGATCCATTCTCTTTTGGGTAACTGGAACCTGGTCTCCTTATCCGCACAGAAATACTGCAAATATTGCCTGACCATCAGACTGCACCAAGATGGATTTAAGCCTGGTGTGTCCTATATTGGTGAGGGGTCATTTCTGATGTACAATTCATGAGTAGGTAGCTGGCCAAGAATATGGAGCCCAAGGGAAGTTATGGGAAAGCACTGGAAGACTAACAGTTTTGAACACAGAGGCTAACAACCTGAACCTAAGCCAAGTTCAATGGCTTGTTAAACTCAGGTGACAGGATTTTGTGGGTCAAGGGGAAATGGATGAGGAAAAACACTGTGGAAAAGCTTAACTTAATGATGCATGTGAAGGTGAAGACTGTATGTGAACAAGCAGTGTTGTATACAAGCATGTTCAAATAGGAAAGGGAGATATAGGGCAAGACAGTTTAAAGCATTTGATCTCCAAATTCCCCAGTAGAACCTCCCTGCTCTAGGAAGGAAAAATTATGCATAGGTTTAAAGGTGGATGCTATGGGGAAAGCAGTGGTTGCTTGTCTTTCTGAAGATTAAAGGCTGTGAAGGGTATGAATTCCTAGCCTAGGATGGTCTGTCTTGCTAGGACTTGTGTGAAATTGAATCCACTCCGGAGAATTCATACCAGAAAGGCTGCAGCTAATACACATGACATTCTCAAGGATTAGAAAGATGATTTTTCATGGGCCAGATTACTTTAGAGACACTGGTACTGTCATATCAAGGTGAATCCTATTATCCATGTGGGGTATGCAAGACAATATGATAACACCACTGGGGTATGGAATGTAGAGGCAGCTTACTTTCATGGGAAGAGATGGTTGAATGCAGCAGGGGGAGAGAGGCCTGTATGTATTCTGTCTTGATAAACCTTAAAATTTAGGGCAGAGAACACAGACTGAACACAGTCTCCTCCTTGTGTTCAGTGTTGTCTTAGCCGTGTTTTGGAGAATATAAGATTGGCTTTTAATTAGTGAGGCCGAGCTAAAAGAGACAGAGTATTCATGATGCATCTGAAATAAGCCTCCATTAGCAACTCTACACTGTTTCTCAACAGATGTTTTAACTTTTCTTTGAATGCTTTCAAAAGGGAAATACATTGCCCTGATCTGCCAGCTACCTTGATGATTAATGCAATGCTGAAGCATCAAGTGTCTTCAGATGGCCTCACAGAGGTGTCTGGTGAACAAGGAAAACAAAGCTGTAGCTCAAACATTGTGGAAGCCTTTGTCTGCTTTTTTTTTCTCTTATTTTTTAGCACTTCTTGCTGAAGAGCAACTGCAGTGTAATCATTATTATGCTTATGACCCAACACATGTAATAGAGGCATAAGCAAAAGTCTCTTCTTAAGTCTTGTCCTTTAGTTGTAGCACCAACTCCACAGTCATTTTCTCCTGCTGGATGTAGGAGCAATAATAAGTATATACATTTTTAACACTGGGACAACCATGCCCAGCAGTGCCAAAGAGGCCCCACAGTGAGTGCACAGGTTAGGGGCGTGTCAGGTAAGAGGAGCATAATCTATTCATTCACTCCCTCTGACACTGTTTTGTGCCTTTTAAATTATGAAAAAGTCACAAGAGTCTCAGCCTCCTTGCACATTTTTGAAAGAACTCCAAGCAGAATGACCTCCTTCTCTGTTCCCTTGGAGAGAGGACACCCTTCTGCCTACAGCGAAAGGGAGAAAATACTAGCATCTGCTAGTCCAGGGGATGTATTTCAGCAGTGGAAGCTTACAGGTTTTGCCTGGTATTTTCCCTCTTCCTAAAGCACATGTTAATGATTTTGACCTTTCTAGTAATTTGATTCCAAAAACAGTGTTGCAGCAGCTGAGCCCTAAGATGCCATTTGAAGCTCTATTACCACTTTGAAATCAAAGCAAACAGCTGCTTGTTCAAGCCTGTGTGGAGATCCCCTCAGTCATGGAGATCCTCCTCTCTCATCTCTGTGTCCTCAGCTCTGGGCCTGCTGTCAAGAAGTTCCAGTCTGGCTGGCCAATGTAAGGATAAATATGCTGCCAATTCTTTGCATTTGTGTGGTATAAAATAGCTCTAGGAGAGCCAGGCTGGTTGAATATGGGGTGATACCAAAGGCATCCTTGTACACAGGTACCTAAGACAGAGGGGGCAGGGTGTGTAAAAACGTGTTCATGGTGTGCAATTAGTTGAAAGGACATTTAGGCTCTTTGCAGATAGATCAGAAAGCGCTCTCTGCTTGCCTTAAGCAGAAGCTGGCTCATGCAAAATTTCTCCTTCCAGATCTGTGTTTCCTTAGCTCCTCCCACAGTGTGAATAATCCCCAACATTTCCATGACTCAGTGGATTTGCTATGGAAATCATGGCAATATTTTCAGAGTCATAGTCTAATACCTGAGCCCCGACAGGATTCGTGCCCCCACATCCCTGGCATTTTGCATAGTTATGTAATGCCTCTTACTCATGGCACTGAAATCAGGAGTGTGTCCGAGTAGTGAGGAACTAGTGAAATCTGGAGTAAAATCCAAACCTCCCTTTTGCTCACTTTTGAAAACCTTCTAAATCATGCTTGAGTGTGCAATATTTTTTAAAATGTGATTTTCTCTTTTGGTGAGAACAGCAGGGTCACAGCTTTATTTTCAATTTCCTCCATTTGCATGGCAAAATTCAGGTTAGTCTGTGGAAAGAAAATCTGATTAGCTACTTCACAAAACTAACATTAGCATCTGCCACCAGCTTTGCTGTTTCATCCCCTCTTCTCCTGGTCCCCTTCCTCCTATTTTCTAAATGCTTAATAAGAACGGTAGTTGGAAGAGCAGGTATGTAAAAAAAAGAGAAAGAGGTAATCTTATCCATACAACCCCCTAAGCCCACAGCTGTGTTTCTTATATCAACTGAATATGAAGCTGCTGTCCTCAAAAAACTGCTAATAAAAATCATTTGGGAGATGCACTACTCTGTGCAGAACAATATCTGTCCTTAATGCAGTTTCTGGTTGCTCCTTTGTGAAAAATCTCCTTTCTGCTCTGTGTGACAGAGGTGGTTCTCCCAGGTTAGATGCAGCTTTTGCAGTGCATGCAGCGGCCACAGAGCCTTGTCAGGGGGTGGCTACACTAGGGAATGGTCACAAAGGAAGTACATTTTTGTGTGATATTCAGAGAGAGTATTTTACCTGGCCAGCTGAAAGGTAGGAGTAAATCACTTTGCAGTGAGTGCACATTTATGAATACAAATAGGATTTGAAAGTGGTAGGCATGTATGTCTTCTATGTCTGCACTAGCTGCCCTTTCTGGGCCGTAATCACATTTTCAGAGAAGCTGTATCAGCCACTACTGCTGTCTGTAATAATAACAGTAGCACTGACTGCTCTGCTCATATATTCGTGGAGCCACGGTCTCTTACAGCAGAAGCTGCCTCCCTTAAGGCTACAGAAAGCAGACCCACCTGCAGACTGCAGTGCCAGCAGCTGTAGAGCAGGTGGAGAAGCCAGAGCCAGAAAGGCAGTCATGTGTTGCAAAGCCACTATCAGGTTCTGTTTCACAGGTGAAGAAACCGAGACAGATGGAGGGCAAGTGATTTTCTCAAAGTGATATGAGTAATATCACTGGCAGCGCCGGCTCTTGAAACTAATCCCAGCTTAGGCCAGGTTCTGTGAAACATACAGTAAACTGTGCAGCAACATCCCTGGGCTTCTGCTCGTGCCCCAGAGAGACTCGCTGCAGATGTCTGGCACATCTGGCACTGTGGGTGCACCACTGTGCTGGCTCTGATCCAACAGTACTGCTGGGGGGCCTCCTCCTTCCTTTCTCCTGAGGATGTCTGTGGTGAGCAAGTAGTTGATTATTTACATTGCTCTTTCTTAAATTAAAATAATCCCGGGTTTTGATCCTGTTCAGCTCAGTTTTCCCTTTTGGGGCACATGATGTAGTTGGGTGACAGAATTATTTATAGGTAACGCCTGGTGGGGGCAAAGACACTGACATTTAACGAATCAGTAGGGATGAAACAAAGGGCTTGTTGTTTACTGATGCTCCAAGAATAGGCTGCACTGAGAGCAAGCACACCTTGTATTTCCCCTCTGCTTCTTGTCCCTTTGTTACCCTTTCCCAGTGCACTCCAGACTGTAATTTGTACTTCTTTTTCCCCCTCCTTCACTCCCTACAATTGGATGCCCCAGGAGAATGTTAAGCTCAGATGCTCCACACCCTGTTTGCACCAAAGTTTCAGTAGACCATGGGCAAAAGTAGAAACTATCACCTTTTTTTTGCAGTCAGATGTATTGCAGTGTGAAGGATCGTGACTCTCACCAACGTCTCTCACTGTGAGCCTGGGGTGCACCAATTTGCCCCTCTCCTGGATCTCTGAAAAACTCTTTTCTGCCATTCTGCCAAAAGTTCTGTCTTTTTATTTGCCGTGTTCCAAACATCTTCCAGACTCTTGTCTCTGACTAAAGAGCTTGCTCACCCATGAGCCCTGTTTTGGACTTTGACCTTTCTTCTGGTCGTCCAGCTTGGCCAGGCCCTGGGCTTGAGGAGATAGTTGGTAGTCAGTCCAGTCTTCGGGAGAGTGAGGGCTGTAAAGGAGAGACACAATGGAAATCTTCCTAAACAATGTTTTTTGCAGCAGTTTAATTGCCTGTGATGTGATGTGTATCCATCCTGAGCCACATCTAATCTTGTCTTCTTGTCTTTCTTGTCTTATTGTTCTTGTCTTTCAGGAAAAATGATGGGGTTGGAAAACAGCTGAACAGACCAGCTTGTCTTGGCTAGGTGTTCTGTGACTTGTATGGCTCTTATGGTTCCCATGGATTCCAAGCTAACCCAGGATTCATGGACTTTTCTAGTTATTCAGACTTTCCCCAGATGTCCATCATCAGGAACCAGCTGGTCTCCTGAAAACTAAACACTGCCGTTTCAACCCAGTACCTCTGGCAGTCCCTACGACACTTCTCATACTGTTTGGTATTCTTGAATCGGGCCTAGATAAACCAGAAAACTTTCCCATTGCATAACATAACATGCACAGCAGCATAACCCTCCTTGCACTGATTAGTTGTTAGGCCAAAGTATCTGAATGCTCTAGGTGATGTGCTTTGCTTTTAAAAAAAGAAAGAGAACAGCACAAATATACACAAATATACAAAATATGAAAAACAAGTGGTTTCTAAAGTTCCCTTTTCAGATGGATGATTTGCAATCCGGTGTTATTCTTCTATTGGTCCTGTCTCCTGAAAAGATATTTAGAAGGGAGAAGGAGTGGCACATTTCCGGAGGTAGGTATTGGAAAGGATCAGTAGCTCCGTCTCATAGTAACACTCGTCAGTCAGGCGTGTGCAGTGTGTCACTCAGTGGAGGAGTGCCTGCTCCTCTGTGCAGCATCTCTGCTGTCACTGACAGCTTCAGTCCTGTCTTCCTCACTTAGCTTCCCACTGTGACTCTCCTCTGCGCCTTCCATCCTTTAGCATCAGGCTGCTCTTTCTTCACTGCTCTTTCTTGACTGGATCATCCCCTTTCTTGACTGTGCCATGGGTTTTGTACTTCCATGCCTTTTGCAGTTGTACGTGCTGACCACTTTTCACACTTTTAATCTGTTTTATATATACTCTTCCCCCTTCCGCTCCTGGTGTTTTCAGCATTATAATAGTATTTGGCACGTCTTTGAAAAATGTTTTTATGCCAGAATCATATTTTCTTTAGGTTTTTATTGTTTTAGCCATCTCACAATGCCAGAGGGGAAGGTGAAACTAACCACACTTAGTGATCACCCTAGAAAATATTCATGTCAGAAGCAGACTTCAAGGTATCTCAGTCTCAGTGCATGGTTCTGGCTCTCTTGCAGGGCATGAGAGCTGCACTTTGCTTGACACCACTTGCAGTGTGGTAGTTCCTGCCATCACAGATCAGCCAGTGGATGGGATGTGCTAACCCCTTCGGAATCTACTCTGGTGCAAAGTCAGCCAGAAAGCCAGGCTGGTTTTGTACAGGTAGGTGGGAGTCACTCACAGGATCCTATCACCAGCCCAGTTTTGGGCATATCAGCAAGCAGCTGGAATACTGTAGTGTAGGAATATTCTAAATCTTTTCCAGATGCTTGAAATATACCTGAAAGTCACAGATTCAGCAAGGTGGAAGGATGTGATAATGTGGGTAGATCTTTTCTTTGTCCTTTCTGACCTGTAGGACACTACGATTATCTGATGCTGTGCTTTCAGAGCAGGAACAGGCCCTGTGCCAGCCTCAATACAAGGCTGAGTGTAACTCCTTTACCTGGAAATACATACCTGCTTTAATTTATTGTGGGGCGTGTAACAGAAGGAAATAAACTAAAACATTTCCCCATTTAAGAGGGTACTCTGTGTGTCTGCTGTGTATTGCTGCTCTTTAGACAGAGCTGCTGGATGGCTGTCAGCACACTGAAGGCTTCTACATGTAAGGCCAACGTAAACTTCTCTCATCTGGTCTGGATAATCTGACTGATCTCACCATTTCTACTGAACAATGGAAAATTGCCTGAATATTTAAACATGTATTGTTCTTAGGGAAACAAAATGTTCAGCTAGTTTGGTTGCCTTAGCAACATCCACTTCTAAAAATACAAAAGAGACGATCTACAAAATAAGTGAACGTGTAGAACAGGCAAGGAGAGAAAAATGTTTCTTTCTCCCTGACCCAGAGAAATGGAGTCATGGGCAGAAATGCTTTCATTTAAATTTCAGTGAAGGATTTAGGGTATATCTTCAGACACTTGTTGAACACATTTAATTTTTAATAGTTTAGAACATGGCTGATGTTAAACCCAGCATAGTCCCTGTAACATCTCTTTTATATTGGCTCCAAACTGATTCTGTCAGTGGTTGTTTAGAATGATGCAGCTCAGAAAGCACAGGTTGCACCAGAAGTAAGCAGCAGGTCACTGCAAGGGCTGCTGTGTGCTGGGGGGCAAGAGGCCTGGAACAGTAAAAGTTAATTAAGAATGATTAAAGGCCAAAAGAAACAACAAATGATTCCTTTGTGATGTTATGTGGAAAGTACCTGTGCATGCTTGGGAAAAGTAATGAGGGGATCATAGGTGTGACCCAAGGACAACATGAATTAAATGAGTAACACTCCAATTTTCAGTAATTCTGACAAAGGAGAATATGGGGCAAACACTGTGTGTACGGAAAAGGAAATTACTGCATTTGAGATGAAACAGGAGCGTAAGCATCTTGATCAGCTCCAGTCACAGCGACCAGAATATCTCAGAATATTGAGATAGCTGGCATATGAAATGGCAAATCTTACAGGGCGGATTTTTAATTAATCTGTCAAGTTGGTGGTGGCACTGTCTGACTGCAGAATAACAGATGCAGTGCTTCTGTTATCTCTAAGAAAAGGAAAAGGGTGTAATCTAGGGAAATGTAGACCCATTCTTCTGACCGCCACAGTGCCTACTGCTTTGGAGCCAATCTGTAGGAGGGAATAATTAAAAAAAACCACGGAGGCAAATGAACAGTGAGGAACAATGCAATATTAGTTTGTCAAAAGCAGAGCATGCCAAAATAACTCAGTATTTCTCTTTGACAAAACAACTATTTTGGATTGAGGAAATGATAGAGATCTTATCTGTCCAGACTACAATAAAGTACTTGACATGGTGCCATAAGTGAAACTAATAGCAGAAATAGAAGTTATGAAAAAGTTAGAAGGTAGATAAAGAGCTGGCTGATGGGGAGACAGAGGCAGGTTGTACAGAAAGGAAGGTGTCTGTTTGGAAGAGTTGAATTCAGTAGCTGGCTTTCCTAATGCCTTAGCTTTAATATGCAGGAATGTATCAGCTTCAGTGATGTGGCTTAACAGCTGGAAATGCCAAAGAATGACAAAAACTTGCACTTAATTATATGCTGCACTCTCATTGCATGGTGACTGTGAGCCCAAAATGTTACAATTGTATAAAGACAAATAATACCCTACAATGTATCCAGAAAGAGAAGGAAGAGTAATTAGTGCTAATTAGTAATTAGCAGGACTCAGGAGAGATCTCATCTGAAAAACAGAGTACAATTCTTGTTGCTCACTTCCTAGAAGTACGAGTTTCAATGGGAACAGGTGAAGAGAAGAGTGAGCACGTGATACCAGGGCCAGGGAAACTCCTAGCCTATGTAGAGAGACTAAGAGAGACTGGCTTTAACAGCCAGGAAACTGAAGGATGAGAGTGGCTAGATTTCCTCTCCATAAATTGACTGGAGTCTAAAAATCAGAAGATTATTGCAGCTGAAGGACGTCCCAAGAACAACTGGGTCTAAACTGACTGTAAAGGAATTTACCCAAGAAATTAAAAGAAAGCTTCCAACCATGAGAGCAATCAGGTTTAGAAACAGTCTCTAATGGGAGAGGCAAGGAAAGAGGCCAGATTCTTTTAAAATATTTCACTCAAATGAAAGACATTTTGTTCTGTGACTTCCTGTTATAGCACTCAGTGACTGAGAGGCTTCCAGGGCTATATTTGCCTAATCACAAATCACCTTGGCAGCATCCATATCCAAGAGGTCTTCTCCACTTTACCTAAATTAAAGTCTATGCTTTCAGCCACACCAGTAGAACTCAGGATGCAAAATAGTGATTTACAGAAAACACCTGGTGGGAGGAGAATGACAGCAAGGAAATGAAAACACTGTTTCAGCAGAAAGCCCATGTCCTTCCCTGATGCTGAGGAACATGAGATAACACCACATTTTCCAGCTGGGGATAAGCCCTGCAATGCTGATGCCAACAAAGGAGCTAAAAAACTTCCTCAAAGTATAGTAACTTCATATATTTTGTATAGATCCATCATGGAGACAAGCAGAAATGGATTCAGCTTCTTCATAGTCTGTTTCTGTTTGCTTTTCTCCTTGAACTGTGACTTTGTTGAGACTGTTCAGATAATAGCTTTTCTTTTTTTCTGGATGTTGTTCAGCCTGTTTTTCATCACATAGAAGGTGGTTGCCGTTGTGTTCTATACTTCCCCTGGCCCATGACATTTTGTGACAGTTCCTCTCTCAGAAACCTTTTACAGGAGACAAACTGATGTTCAAACTGGTGGGATGACTTGGCTAGAGTTGTTTGGGAAGTCTGTAGTAAAACAAATTGTCTACCAAATCCCTACTTCCTGCCTCACCATAAAGCCATTGTCTCTGCTACCTTTCTTCTGTGTTTTGTTTTCCCCTTTCTTTTCAGTCTGCTTCAGTCAAGCTCCTTCATGTGCTCTTTACTCCCTTCTTCTCCTTGCCAGCTGAAGCACATGGCTTATGTGCCCTGCTGCTATCCTCTACCCTCTGATTTCCCATGGTTTTCCACGTGCTCCATCCATCACTCTAACAGCTGTCACAGTTGTAGATCACCACAGCAACAGCACAGTGGTGATAGGATGAACACAGAAGAAGTGAGCTATTATGACTCCAGCTGAGGCAACATACATGTACAAATGGGAAGAGAGTGTTGGGAGAGCCCTGGACAGATTTTTTGGTTTATACAGTGGATAGAAGTGGATATGACAGACTTGCGAGATCTTGCTTATCATGGGCAAAGCTCACAAAATAAATTCCCACCTTGTGGTCCCCTCAGCAGGCAGCTTTTGCTCTGTGTATTTTCTGCAACATTGCATTTGCTGTCTCCCCTTTGCCACCCCTCCCATGCCAGGCACAGCTGGCGAGTGTAATCTGTGATCCACTGAAGACCATCTGGGAGACAGTGGTGCCACAGAGCAAGACACAAACCTCTGATGCTCTCACGGGAGCCAATGAGCTGCATGCAACTCCCATTAGTACAATGCATGGAAGGGAAAAAACAGTTGTCAGAGAAGAAAGCAGTCTTCAGAATCACAATTTATGGGCAGTGTGGAAGGGGTCTGTCAATGTTGCTGCAGCCCTTTGGGTGAGCAGGCTTGTGGAAGCCTGGTGTTTTTTCTCTGAAGTATCAGAACTTTTATGTGTTTCAGTTGTGATGAGAAAGGAGACCTTTCTCATAATACATGTGTCTTTCCAAGTAGGGAGTCTCAAAACCAACAGTGGCATGGTGAAAATTATATCTGATTGTACAGCCAGTTACAGATTCTTGCCTTCCACAGTCTTTGTGTTACTGTCCCATTTATTTGGATGTAAGTTGATGCACTTGCAGCAATTGCATATAAGAAAAAATACTTAGTTACATATAAATGTGGTCAGTGCCATTATGTATTTTGATAAATTATTAATCTTAATGAACCAGATCTTCAGATGAATCAAGTATTTGTGTCAGAAAAGTGTGAGGGCAGGGTGACAAGCTAATGTTTTATCCAGCTAACTCTCGACCTGCAAAAAGATTAAAATGGATCCAAGGTTAATGTTATTAAAAGAAATTTAGGGTTTGTGCTACCTGTGACACAGATATATGTCCCTTGGACA
Source organism: Lanius collurio (assembly GCA_020086605.1). Lineage (NCBI taxonomy): Eukaryota > Metazoa > Chordata > Aves > Passeriformes > Laniidae > Lanius > Lanius collurio. Next base: position 33,130,505 of record JACBWW010000006.1, read on the forward strand.
CTGCTATAGTGGCCAGAGATTTAGATGTGCTCTCACCTACCTGCTTCTAAATAGCAAGAGAACACACCCAGCTGTGTGTCTGGGTGTTTCATGTAAGTGCTTATGAACTTGCTGTCAAAGATGACAGGTGCTTGGTAAGATTTTAAAGGCTTTCTACAAAATACTGTGAAAATACACACCAGAAGAAAACACACCTACATTCCTGCTTGCAAGCAACAAGAAAATAGAGAGGGAGAAAGAAAATGCTATTTAATTTATATAAACAGGAGGAAAAAATAAAGGCACATAAAAATTTTTAGTTTATTTAGGAAAAGCAGTGAGCTGCGTCTGGTTTGTTGTTTTTTTTTTTTTTTTTTTAAATAAAGACTGAATCGCTAAGAATCACTGCTATACTGCCTCAGTGCAATCCTTCTGGTCAGCTTTCTGCCTGCTTTGCACCACAGGCTCTGTGACAAAGCTGGGACCAAAGATCTGTCCCACTCTCTCCCTTTTCTCTCCATCCTCTCTTCCAGCTAAGAAACTCACATGCTACAGTGAACTTGAGGGCTCATATCTCACTATCTCCACTACCACACTTTAGTCTTACCCTCTGGAGGGTAATCGCTTTCGTTATCGGCAAGGTAATTACAGGGAAGCCCAGCTCATATATCAGCTGCTCCTTTGCAAAGCTTTTTGCTCTCTTCAGGGAGATTCTCCTTCCCCAGTGGCTGAATAACTGATGTGGGTTCATCCCCTCTTCTCTGAGGCATCACATCATGGTAACAACAAGAGATTCTAACCCTGGGGTCCAGCGGGCAGAAAGCAATGTTCCTGTCATGCGATCCTCTCTTCCCTGTATGTGTATTCCTGCTTGGCCTCTGTCATCAGGCTGCCTAATTGTCACATCCCCTTCTCTGTCAATCATTTCCGGTTGCTGGTTTCCTGCTACCCTTTCTTTGACCTGTGATTAAAGTATCTGTGGGAATTCACCGCCTGTGGGACTGTCACCACAGGCTTTAATAAGTATGTGGTGATGTGGCAACGCATCACCTTGCAGTATGGAGATACAGCATAAAGAACAGCATGGGAAAGTGGTGAACTGAACTCCAGCAAAGGTTGTGTCAGCTCAAGGCAGCCATAGCATCTGTACACATTTGGCTGTAGTCATGCTTGGCTCCTCTGTTGGGAGACCCCACAGAGATTTTGCTATGTCAATGACAAAACCTACCCAGCTTTTTGCTTGTAGTTTTGATTGCAATTATTGATTTGTTCCTAAAATTGGGGGCAGATGTGCGTAAGACAGTAATAATAACTTTATTCCTCTCCCCTTTGTAAGAAGGAAAAATGGTCATGAACTTGGACCTCCAACTTGACCCAGAAGCTGTGTGGGGCTCCTTGTTGAAGAAAGACTGTCTTGCTCTGTGGCTGCTTCTGCTCTCCCACTGTCAGAAAATGTCCTGAGCCCAGGAACATCTCTGCAGATTTACACTAGTTAGAATCATAGAATTGTTTAGGCTGGAAAAGACTTTTGGGATCATCAAAATCAACCATTAACCTCACACTGCCAAGTACAACACTACACCATGTCCCTAAGTACCACATCTATGTGCATTTTAAATGCCTCCAGAGATGATGACTCAAACTCTTCCCTCGCAAGCCTGTTCCAATACTTGACAAGCCTTTCGGTGAAGAGATTTTTCCTAATATCCAATCTAAAACTCCCCTGGTACAACCTGAGGCTATTTCCTCTTTCTTATTGCTGGTTACCTGGGAGAAGAGTTTGATCCCCATGTGGCTACAAGCTCCCTTCAGATAACTGTGATTAAGGCCCCCCCCTGAGCTGCAGATGACCATTGACGAAGACTTACAGAGACTTGAGAAATCCATCTCCTTTCTGGAGAAATCTGTTTCCTCGCTTTCAGAAGTCATCTTGCAGAACAGGCGAGGACTGGACCTCTTGCTCATGCAACAAGGAGGCCTGTTGCCACCTTGAAAGAAGAATGCTGTTTCTATGCGGACCATACTGGAATCGTATGAGACTCAATGACCGAACTAACAGAAATGCTAGCCCAAAGAAAAGAGGAAAGAGAAGCCCAGCAAGGATGGTTCGAGTCATGGTTCAACCAGTCTCCGTGGCTAACCACCCTTGTTTCCACTCTAATAGGCCCACTTGCCATGCTACTCCTGATGTTGATTTTCGGGCCTTGTGTACTAAACAAACTAGTGTCGTTCGTTAGAAGCCATTTAGAAAAGGTTAACATTTTACTTGTTGACCACCAACAATTGCTTTAAAACGCGTCTGTTACATATATATCGCTTTTTGCAACTTGTTATGTAGGTTTTAATAATTTTACATTTTCTATAACATTTATACTTTGTATACTTCCTATGTTTTTTAGTTAATCATGGGGGGAGGAAATGTGGGTAATTAGGGACAGATGATTGGAAGATATCGCGTTGTACGGGCAGACAGAACCCCTCCCCTCAACAGTTTATGTTACCTACCACCCTTAATTAGCCAATAGCACCTAGTTTATGACGTAAGCAGAAGGAAGTGACGTGATAAACCCAGGTTATATGGCCCCATGTAACCCGCTAATAAATGCCATTTTGCTGTCCACCACATTGGTGTCCGCAAGCTCATGGCCCGAGTGACCTGAGGTGGTCGCCGTGCCGTTCCTGAACCAGGTCATCACGCCTCGGAGAGGCAACACCCCCGAGTCTCCTTTTCTCCAGGCTAAACAACCCAGATCCCCGAGCTGCTCCTCATAGGACTTGTGCTCCAGAGTCTTCACCAGTTCCACTGCCCTTCTCTGGACACACTCCAGCACCTCAATGTCTTTCTTGTAGTGAAGAGCCCAAAACTGAACACAGGATTTGAGCTGCAGCCTTGCCAGGGGGCTGCACTGATTCAGGGGGACAATTCCTGCACTAGTCCTGCTGGCCACACCGTTATTGATACCGGGCCAGGATGCCATTGGTTGCCTTGGCCACCTGGGCACACACCCTGGCTCATGCTCAGCCCCTGTCAACCAACAACACTGGGTCCTTTTCCACTGGGCATCTTGCCAGCTGCTCTGCCCCAAGCCATAGTTCCCAAGCTATTGCTTCTACTGCACAGTGTCTGCCTGGGACCTGGTAGGAATGACAAGTGACACTTCCATTACAGTAGAAGTGTAGATCATGAAACTTGGTCTTGAATGGACCAAGTTTCATGCAGAAAAACGATTTTGTTTCAAGATAATAATAAACCTTTCACAGGACCACACAGAGGCACAGGGAAAGCTTTGCTTGTTCAGCTTCCCTGCCCAAAGTCAAGAAGTCCCCCAAGGTTTCAAATGTTTTGAGGATAGGTTGTATGATACAACCAGAAGTTTGTACTTTCTGACCAGCAGTTTTCCTCCTAATCTGGCCTAGATGGCATTCAAGTACATAGTAGTACCACACATGCACCATGCTGTTACTCTGAGCAAAAACAATGCCTGCAGGCTTTCAAGCACAGCAAATCTCCCCAGCCAAATCTAGACTTCCCTGAAGTCTTTTTCTGTCTTGGATTTCAAGAGAGCCAGAATTTTGCCCCTGCATCTACTTCCATTAGATAACCTTTTTCAATCCTCCACACTGTTTCTTAGCCAGCTGGCATCCCAAACCATCTATCTGACCAGCACCCTCTTCCCATTTAGACCCCTGACCATCTTCTGCAAGAAATCACTTGATATGAGTTACTGCTTTTTCATTATGTAATTATTTTCGGTATTTGTAGGGCCTTTCCTCATCTGTCTAGCTATGCTATATCAGCCTAAACCATGTTTCTGTGTTTGTTGCAATTCCTCGCCCAGATTGCATCCCAATAATTCCCTTTCCCCTCCATTCCCCCTGCAGTGGGACTTCAGGTTTGTGAGGAGAACCAGCAGGACTGGGCCCACCAGAAGGCTCCAGCTCACATCTGGTTCTCATGGGTGAGTGGCCCCATCCCTTGATGTCTACGGAGATGAGCATGCATGCCCACAGAATCATCTCATGGAGCTGTTCCACTTAACCCTTTGCCTTCCTTCCAGAAAATCTGTCTGGATCACAACCCTGCAGTGGGCACCAAGAAAAGCTGTCCTGAAGGCTGCCTTTAAAGCCGTGAACTGATGATGTTGTCAGCACATAGTGTTCATTCCCAAGTCATGAAGTTTATTCTGGGACCACTTGAGAGCTTCAAAGCTCTTCCCTTGCCAGGAAAATATTTGTGCTGTTGAGCTCTCCTTCAGATTCTCTCCACATGCCACAAAGGAAATGTTCAGAAACCTAATCTGAGGGGGATCGGGCTGCAAGTTCTCCCTGTCTCCATCAGCTTCACGGGGCATGAAATCTGAGGGTGCTATAGGAATCAGGCAGCCTTTCTAATGCACACCAGCTGTGTTATATGCCATCAGCAGTGAGGCAAGTGCTCATGTGTCCCTATTGCTTCAGACTCCACCCTTGCTGGTACCCTGCTTGCTTAGAAGGACCCTACTGCCTGTGACTAGGACTGGTGCTAGGTAAGCAAATAGGAATGACATGCTCTTCCCTTGGGGTAAGAGTGAGAGGTGAAGGATGGTCTTGTGACTGAGACACTGAGCTGTGACTCAGAGAAATAAAAATTTCTGTTCTAATCTCTGTTGCTCAATTCTTAAGCGATCTTGACAAGTCACAGTTGCTGTCTCAGTTCCTGGTTTTGATCTGGGGAAGATAATGGTTTCTCCTTCCTTTGCATAACTGTGTCAGTGTTCAACTTTTTTGTGCCGCAGACTTCCCTCAGCAGTACATTTGTGTGTCATGCAGCACAGCTGGCCCTTAACTCTGGGCTAGCCTTTAGGTGCTGTTACGATATCCCTAAGCAGAAATAGGAGTGGAATCTCTGAAATGGAGCATGCATTGGCAATGCACTAATCCTCACAGCTTCTTGCTGGTCCTCTTCTGTTGGTTCTGTTGGTCAAAGACTCAGCAAAGGCTGGCACAGTGTCTTGAGCGTGAATCCCCCAGTCTGAGCTATGAATAACTACCACAGTCTCAAATAAATGAACACCAGGTGCTAAACATTCACTGTCAGGTGCTGCATTGTAAGTGAAGGCAAAGACTTAACCTACTTTGTGTACCTTATCCAGAAGGTCGAGATGTGCTCTCAGTTCCGCTGACTCAGACCTGAGGAGAAAAGCTAAATCAAGCTATAAAACCTTCATGACAGAGGGCTTGTGTGCCATCATTTGGAAGGCCACAGAAGTGCCAAATACCTGACAGCATTTGGAAAGGAGATAATGGCAGCAAGGTAATGTCTGTTTTGGAAATGATATGTAAAATTCCTATATTTATATGGGGGAGGGGTGTCTAAAAAAAGGAAGTCACTGCTGCAAGACAGACAGCACACAGAAATCAGGTGGGAGGTGAAGGAAGAATATGTGTCCAGGAAAAAGAGTAGTTTCCTCAGTAGGACTCACCTGTTGGTAGGCTCTCCTTGGGCCATATGATCCCAAACTAAATCATCTATTGAGAAGGATTTGATGTCACCCAGATATCAACAGGAGGGTAAGGCCTAAAGTAGTTTAAGGGTGTGACCCTGTAAGATCCTGCTTCAGGATCTAAACCTGGGTCAATTCTTCTATACCCTGAACAGAACAAGGCCTGTGGGATGGGGCAGGGTGGATTGTGAGGGAAAAACTGGAGGCAGGACGACAGAGAAAGATCTTGTAAAGAACATGAATGTAAAAAAGAAGTAGGGATGATAAGGTTTCAGAGAATGGGGTAAAGGAATGAAGTTAGTTAGGACAAGACCAAAAAAAATGAGAGGAGGTGAAAAGACAGATTTTTAGGGGCCTGTGGAGATGCAATTGTTGAGCCAGGTGTACCTTGAAGCATATATTGAAAGATGTATCTGTGGCCCACCTGGTAGGCTTTGGAGAGGAATAACTTACACATTCCTCTTACCTTTTGATCTGGATTGAGAAAAAAATATTACTAAGGCTCAGTTCTCCTCTTTAGGATACCTGAATACCAGAGCAAACTAAACCCAAATTGTTTTCTCAAACACGCTTATAAAGAGTGACATTTTCTCAATGCTTTGAATTCCTTAAACTCCTTTCTCTGATTTGAATAATCCCTACAAAGCCATGTGATTTCAGGTATATCTTGCTGACAGCAAAGGCAGATTTAGGGAATGAGACAGCTTTACAGAGATATTCTAAGCACTCAAGGACAAGGTCTTCTTTCATCAGGAAATAGCTTCACAGGCTCTTCCTGTTGTTTTTTTATAGGCCATTTTGAAACCTGCTTAGATCTAGTCTGAAGCTTCAGTCTTTGCTTCAGTCTTTCATCCAAGTCAGCCACTCGCTGATTCTTCTTACTCAGAATATCCTCTGTGTGTATGTGTGTGTGAGGTTCCTCAAGAGCTATGGCAATTACCATCAGATTTCCTCATTTTACTGGAAGTTTCTCATTAGTCAGAGGTTCTGTGTTAGTTATGGGCTTAACCAAAGTTCAGCTTTCTTTTTACTTAGTTAGTGTAACTTTCCCTGATGGTTGCTGTGAAGAGCTTTAAAACATGAAAGTTGTAAGTTTAAAAGCCAGAAAAACATTTAAATAATTATGAAAAAATGCTTTTACATGAATGTCATCATTACTAGTTGCCTAATTTGTGATTTTTAAACAGATTGTGTTTTTCAGAGATTCTGAAAAGGGAAAATGTGATGGTAGCCAGTGTATTTGTGTAATAAATTTTCTGAAGCATTTTAAGATAGCTTAGGCAAATGTGTGATACAAACTGTTGGGTTCCTTTATTTCTGTGTATTTTCTTCCCAAAAGCTGTTCACTTTGAAATAGAGTGGCCAAGACAAGCAAAAAACTTCACAACTCACTAATGGAAGTGAAGCTGAGGGCTTCTTAGCATTAGGGAATCTCCACAGAAAAAATTATTCCATTGTCTGAATGGATCACCCTGGGATTGCACATGTGCTCTGGTACTTCCATCAGCACACCTCTCACTTTTGCAAAGCCTTAAAATGTTGTGGTGTGCTATGACAACATGTCAGAAATTGTGCTGCCCAGGCCAAGGAGTCACCTTTGGCTCTGACTCCTGCAGAGTGCTCTGATAATGCACAATGACATTGCTCCACAGATCCAGGTGTTCTATTCAATCTTCCAGACGAGCAATAATGTCCAACCCCAATTAATCTTTGACTGCAGTAGCAAAACCAATCAGACCCTAAAGTACTTCCTGACTATTGTTGCTTTTACCATAACATAATTCATTAATATTTCTTAATAGCTTTCACTATGAAAGCATCCCACTGGCTGTTACAGGCCACACCACACCTTGTGGAAATACAATTGCAAAACAGCCACCATGCACATGGCTTGGTTCTCAAATATTCCCATTCCACTTTCATCTAGTTCTGGATGGAAAAAAACAGCTCTCAACACAAGGTTGATGATATTGCTTTCTCCTTTGTTGCAACATGAAGTATATGGTAATATAATCAATAGGAGGGACTGTCCCAAATAGCAGGTGCAAAAATAGTAGGTCCTCTGTGTATGTGTTTTCCCTGTGACTCCCTCCTGTTCCACAATATAGTCAAGGCAGGGTCTCTCTTGTTTCACTGCTTGTGCAGAAATCACTGTAGATGGTCAGGCACCCTGTCAAATATTCCACGTCTACCAGGAACCCAGATCCTGGCTCCTGTGCAGTCTGCAATACTAGAAATCAAATCCACTGGGCAACAACAGTAGATGTAGTTGTTCAGCTAGAAGTCTACACTCATGATCAAGAAAAAATGAAAAATTATTGAAATCAAACCCATTTATCTTAAAAGCCCAGTGGACACCATTCCCCAGGCTATCTGGCACCACAGTCAATCTCCATCACAACAGCACCCACGCAAGTTGCAATTGGGAGCAAGTGGTCACACTGCTGTCTTCTTTCCAAACCTCCCAGGCTACAGCACAATAATAACAGCATCTCTTGCATTTCTTATTGTCTGCAGTGCAGGAGCTCAGGACTGTTGAACAACAAATCAATGTGATTTTGCAAAAGCCCTTTGTTGTTTACATTTCACTATACTTATGCACTTTGCAGATGCTGTTCATGCAATCACGCATTCCTTGATTGGTCTCCCTATCTTGTCCAGGCACCTTGCACTCATCTTTCAGAAAATATGATTGGTTCTTAATTTAATGCAGTACACTCCTTCTTTATCTGTTTTCTTGCTGTTTGGTATTAGGTTTCCCAGTGTCTTCTCTCTCAATTTAGCACTGCTTACATTACAATAGCCTTGAAGAATTCCCGAGGGCTCTGATAAGAGTAACTGTAGAATTTGGCTGGGGCGCCTTCAGGGTTCACATACATTACAACACTGTAGCCTTAGAAACACCAGCAGAAAACAAAATGGTATTAAAGAGGCTCTACCAGTGAGACAAAGCTGATTTGTGATTAAAGGGGATATGAGTACAGATTTAAATGGTCATTTTGGTGTGTGCTTGACTCAAGTCCCACAGCCATCCATGCTATTTCCATGCTGGTGCTTATCTGGGCCCATTTTCTGGTGGTTTTTTGGCTCACTTTGGTGCATGTGAGAGCTGGCACCACAGAGAGCACAGGGGTAGCCTGAAAAAAAGAGGGAGGAGTGCAGTTATCCAAGCCTGGAGAAGACATAGAAACAACACTTGGCAGGAATACAGAAGTCTCAGTAGAGAGAGAGAAGGCATAATGAAATCAGCTGATGGTGGAGGGCCAAAGCTCTTGGAACCCAGGATTTATGATGTCCCACCAGTTATGAGAAGGGTGGACTTTTTTTACTTATTTCTTTCTTCCTAAATAGATGGTATATTATGACAAGACTCCCTTGGCAGTGGATTTGCATGAATAATGTGGCTGTACTGTACCCAAGTAAATCATTTTTTTGTTCTCAAACATTCCCAAATGTTGTTTGTGCGATTTTGGAGTCTTAAAATGCTACCTGCCTGGCAAAAGCTTGGCTGCAGTAGTCAAAAGGAAGTGATGCATCCTGTAGGATAGGAAACCCCTTCCAGGACTTCAAGAATGTGGAGATTCCAGGGCTGCCCAGAAGAAAATTCTCCCACTCTGGATCTGAAGCTGCTTCTTGGTTGACAGCAGCTGCTGGGTACTGTGTGACACCATGACAGACCAAATTGCTCCAGGAAATAGAAAACTGTCAAGCAGATGCTGCTAAGACATTCATGGTGGGAGGAAGTACTAGGGATTTTTATTTAGGTACACCATTTTCAATAGTGACACTCTGTAAAAGGCATTTTTAAAGATTTGCTCTCTCATTGCTTTTACAGAGCATCAGAAAGCATCTTCAAAGGTGTAAGGCTGCAAGATACCATGTGAGAGCATTGGATCAACACCTGAGCAGGGTTCCCTTCGAGGTCTCTTGTCCAAATACTGACAAGTGGAACTCAAAAAGAATGAACAAGCAGGGCCACAGGAAAGTGGAATAAATAAGCAAAGTATTATTTAAAGTCAATGAGAGAATAACTAAAAGAAACATGCTGAGCTATTTATTTCTAAAATCTTAGTCAGAGTAACCAGTTACCAGGCAGCAAACACCTCATTAGCTGAGTATCTCTGGAAAGGGAAATGCTGTGTAAAACTTGTTTGTAACAAATTAAACTGGAAATTTTTATTTTTTATTTTCAGTTTAAGGTTCTATCCTTGCTAACAGGAAAAACAGAGATGATGCTGTGATAACTTGAAGCTTCTGGTGTGACTAAGGTACTTAAAGTGGCCCATATGGATTCCAGACCACCCACCTACCCACCCCAGCCCTTAGTCAAGTCAAAACAAAGCATTACATTTTTGAAGAGTTGCAGCTATGGCAAAAAACATAGGCCTCTAAAAAGCTTGTTATTAGACACTGCCAAGATAGTTTTTCGATGATCATTTCTGTTAATTTGGCAACATAAATAAAATACCAGTATATTTGTTATGGTGCATGATGTGAGGTGGAGGCTCTTTGGCAGGTGTTTCTCTTCAGAGCTTATCTCTTAGGTGTAGGAGATGTAGGGGGCAGGGCATGATGACATCTTCTTATAGTTGCAAGTTCTCACACATTCATCCCAGAGAGCCAGATTCTCCTCTCTACAGTGTGGTAAAATGGGAATAGTCTCCTAGAAATTACTGGTACAGAGCCAGCATGAGGTCATCGCTGAAATGTGAGGTCATGGGCAGCTGCTCCTTATAGAGTAGCAAGAAATACCCTGCTCCCAGACAGTTGAGTTCCTACAGGAGAACCAAAAAGTCTGTGATGTGCAGCCAGGACTATTGCTCCTGCACGTTCCAGATGGTCCACTGTGAAATTTTCTAACCCAAATGATCTAAGAGCCTAATTGCCATTTGCATATAATATTAGGCTCCTGAGCAATTTGTGCTATGCCTGCAATTAGTTCTGCAGCTGTTAGGTTTCTTGTTCTGAAAGCAGTGCCTTTATAATATTCCCAAAGATGGCTCTTTCCCCAAACGTGGCTTGTTGGCTGAAGCCAAAGTGCCCAGTGCAGGGTCAGTCAGTGCTGTCCTCAGAGCCTGATACAGTGCCCTGTGAGACATCTTTGCAGAGCATTTCTGGAGGCTGTTGTGACACTCAGTAAACTCTTGTATCAAATTTTCATGGCTCTATTTTCGACAGGTGTTGTTTCATTATAGAGGGCAGCACCTGTGATTTTCTGACTCTGAAGGCCTTGAGGTCCCAGTGCACCTCTGTGCTCACACTTCTATTGGGGCACATCATACTTCTACTTTCTGTTCTTATGGGATTCCTCTTTCTTTAGGCCAAAACTTTTGAATAGGATGAGCTCTTCAACACATTCGACCTCATGTTGAGCTTGTTTGGATTTTTTCTGGTCTGGGTCTGACAAAACCAGATGAGGAGGTTGAGAATTTCAAGGAGACACTGATAAGAGTGAATAATTTCACACAGAAGAAAAAAAGAAAAGAAGGGAAACAATAGGAATGTTAGTTTTATACCAGGTGTCAAGAAAAGTTTGGGGTTTTTTTTATTTCTAGACCTTTTCTGTAATCATCTGAGGCGATGCACAGAGGTGTTTTCCTGTCTCTGGAGCTGTTCAGCTCACCCTATCCTCATTGTCCTTGCTGTCACCTTGTGGCAATAAAATAGGGAAGATTCATAAAGTAAGTGCCAGCTGAAAAGTGAAGGAATGTGACACAAACTGTTGCTCCTCTGGCTGCTGTGGGGTAGGTGGCTGTGGGTCACATATCATCCCCATGGCTTAGAAGAGCTGGTGGGAGCAGATGCTTCTGAGCTCATCCCAAGTCATTGACTGCCCACCTGCCTTCAGCTTTTGTCCCAGCCAAGCTGCTCCTTAAGGCTGTACAGAGGATTCCTCAGTACATGGAGGGAGTAGAAGGGACATTTGTAGGGCCAGGTCTAAAGGATCAGAGCTTGTTGAGCAGTTTTGAGCTATTGGGACTGAACTCACTGTGTGTTCCAAAACAACGGATAGCACTGCAGATTAGGGTATTTCCCTGCTGAGAGGATACTTTAGCATCCTCCACAAACAGTCAGATCTTTGAAACTTGATGCAATGCATTCCAGTGTCTCATGACAGAGAAGACACAAACTTGTAGGAAGGTCATGGAAGGGCAAAGTTTGGATCTTGTTTGCTAAGAAGTGTTATTAAGAGTGGAGCTTTTTATTTCTGTCATTTTACTTGCACATGAGACACTCAGAGATGTATCTTAAGACAGGTAGTGACTCAGAAACATCAGATAGGACAGAGCAAACTCTTCAGAGAAAGAAGAGAGGGAGAGAACAGCTGGAGCAAGTACAGCTCAAGGTCAGCTATGTGGAAGAGAAGCAAAAGGGCTGCTGGCTTTGAAGGCCGGTGGCTCCTGGGTGTAACTTCTGCCTGCTTTCCTGAAGTGGGACTGTAGGAAAGGATCCTGCATATTGTGACAATATTTCATGTCAACGAGTTTTGGGAAGCTCTCCAAAACTCTGACAAGCCAAATAGCAAGATCTCTGATGGATGAATCTCCAAGTGTTGGAAATTATGTGGTTTGTCTACATAGAGAAATTGCAGTGGCTTTAAATATCCTGGAGTTAAAACTCTGTGATCTCTACTGTGAATGAAGTTTATATTTGTATAAAGGTGTATGATGCCAATACAACCATTTCAGTATGTAGGGGGGGGAAAAAGAGAGAGAACACACTTCCAACTGAAATAGTTGTGCCTGTAGAAGAAACAAATGGCTTGGAACTACTTAAGTAGAATATGTTTATCATACCAGCTAGCTCCAAAAGGCTGCCTTATAGTCATTAGAAGGTGAAATTTATATCCTACACTAAGACTACATTTGAGACTGAAATAAACTGATTATGTTCTTTCTACTGGCTTCTGCCATACCTGCTAGCTCTAAGAGGATGGAGGAACTTGGCCTAAAAGAGGGATAATTTTCTGGTTTTTTTCCTAGTTCCTCAGCAGACATGACTGTGGAATTCTTTATTGGCAACAATATAAATGGTAGTTTTGGTAATTCACATGGGAGTGGATTTCAGGTTAAATTTACTCAGATAAACAGCATTTTTGCTCGAGTTCCCCAGCTTCCCAAGCAAATGTGAATGATTCTGGATTTTCTTGGATCTTCTGAGCTGAAACAACTTTATGGGGCTAGATGGGCTGACTATATGGAGGTGTATAGTACCTTTCTGTACATCCACATCTGGACTTGGGCTTGAGCTCCACTTCAGGGGAGTGTAAATTGATAGTGGGGTACCAGCATATTCTTAGATTAGCCTGAATTGATTTCATTTGCCTAATTCTGAATAGAATTCAGAAAATATTTGTTTAGACAGCAGTGAAAGCAAGGGACTTCCTCATCTGCACCTGCACCCTCATCTAGGAGTGCAGGGGAGGATATCTTTTGCAAATAGACGTCACAGAGATGGCTGCCCTGGCAAAAAAAGTAGTGTCCCAAAATAGTATCTCCCAAGGACCTAGCAGAGGAGGGGGAAAAAGTCAGTTGAGTAGATGGGGTAGAGGTTTCCAAATAGATAATTCAGCTGACACAGTGGCTGGTGTTCTGAAAGGGAAGCTTTGACTGACTGACTGCCAGTTTCCCTGTCTGGTTAAAAGCAGAACAAAGAGTTTCAATGTGGATTCTTCATGATGTTTCTTCACCTTTCATAAAACCTACAATTACATGAACTCACTAAATAGTCACTAAATTTTGTCTCCCTTAGACCTATAATACTTTAGCAAAGTTGTAACCAGTTTAGGGTAATGGTACTGAATTTATCCAAATCTCTCTTCTATCTCATGTAACTTAAAACAATGTTATGGATTAGTGACAGTGCAGATAAATGTACATTATTCTAGTTTTATATAGAACAACAAAGACCTGTGTAGCTCAGTTACATACATGCAGGAAAAGGAATATAACTTAACTCTCCCGCAGCAAATTGCTGTGCTTGACTGCAGCAACCCTGCCTCTCTTTCTTCCCTGCAATGAGACCAGACCTGCTCCACTCCAGGGCTTACATATTTCTGAATGACAGATAAAAGCTAAAGGTTGAGAGCAGCTTTCTTGCTTGCACTAGGAAAATTGAAGTCCTCAAAGTAAGCAGCTTATCATCTGAAATATTTATGTATTCATCCCTATAAAAGCACCTATCTTCTCTGCAAAACTACAGTGAAGCAAAATGCACTTCCTATTGCCTAGAATTGCTATCAAGGGTGTCCTAATGGATTATTGTGAATTTCAAAGTATTTTCTTCTTTAGTTCTCTTTACTGCATCTTTTGTCATTAGAGAACAGGTCAGCCTTCCTGGAGGGCACACAGAACCTCATTGAATGCAATGCATACAAACAAGGTCCCTGGCAGAAAATGAGTTCCAGCATCAAGGATCTTGCATTGACATTTTCTACCCAGTGGACTCTTTCTACTCAAGTTTCTTTTGATATTTGATGAGTTTAGGACAATAAAAAAAAAAAAAGCAGAAGTACACAGATCAAAATCCTAATGCATTTCTTGGGCTACTCTGTGTCACAGTGGATGCTTAACAACTGAATGGATGGAAAGGGAAGGAAGATACAATAATTTAAGCATTAGTCCAGGTTTCAAACACCTGTATTCTTAGCTGTCAAGTGATCCAAGTTTCTCCATTCCCCACCTATAAAACACTTTTAACAACTGTTGCCTTTTTGCGTAAGAAGTCTTATGAAAGTGAATACACCAGCACCAAGAAAATGTCTGGGTATCAAACAGCTGTCTAAGCCAGTAATGCAAGCAATGTATTGAACAGTGTATCGAACAAAACATTTTTCCATTTGCCTTATTGAACTATGGGTCTTAGAAATGATGCAGTAGTGTGATTTTCCTCTTCCAATCAATGTTGAATTGATTTCTAGTGTTTTTGCATTTTTTGTAGCCTTCTGTAGTCCTTTCAGGTTCCTTTCCAAGCCAGAAGATAACTCAGTTCTGCCTTCTGTACTTTGCACACCAAGTATACCTCATCAGGACATGTTGAAGAGGTGGTGAGAAAATGTTGTGCAGAGCCATGAGGGAACAGGAAATTTCCCGTCTACCTGGTCTGCTGGAGAAAACCCAGAGCACTCAAGTATCTATAACTCCAATGTTTCTCACTTGAGCTATTAGGAACTTGATGAAATTGCAAATACTCTCATCTGCTCTTCCCTGAAGTATTTCTTTAGCCTTGACTGAAATTGCAACAAATGCTTTTTTCACTTGGAGGGAAAATAAGAAGTGAAGGCAAAAAGTGGGAAAATAAAATTATCTTTAAAATGTAGTTGGAGCTGATGCAGTAAAGTCAGCTACTCAGTTGCAGCTTTGTAATTGTTTGTTGTTTCTGCCATCACCCACTAATGTAGTTGAAAGGCTACTGAAGTCATTGAATGCCTTTTGATTTCTTCTTTCCTCTGTTTTATATCCAGTATATATTTTCATAAGTTGGGCTGTCATTACAGTGAAGGTGAAATTTCTGTCCTTTTTCTAGAGACTAATTGTAAAAGAAAATAATACCCCAAAATATTTATAGTATCAATTGTAGTGTATCTGAGTATACCTACAGTCTAAAAATACCAATTTTAATTAGTGCCTCTTCAGGGTGAGGCGAGAGCTCCATTTTTAGATACAAGATATTGGTGGAGGTGGAACTTCAGGACAGTTTCAGGGCAATAAGTAGCACGGATTTTGGTAGCACATTTCCTGGCCCAGCAGAGGAATGGGGAGGGCTCATGACTGTGCTGTTCAACCTCACAGCATGCTTGCACTGTAACTACAATGTGACTGAGACATTTTTAAAATCACTGTGTTCTATATTAAAGATCCCAGTGATGGCTAAGTGATTAAAACACAGAGGAGTAAGAACTGCTAGACTGCTAGAGCTGTAAGACTGCTAGAACTGCCTACTGTTATGGGGAAGTAATTATGTACTAAATACCTAAAGGCAGATATATTTGATGGAAAATACTGGGACAGGGCTTGTAAAGAATAACTATCAGTTAATCAGTGATATAAATCAAGTTTTTCAAACAGTTGTATTAAAGAATTCTCCTTTCAGTTCTGTTTTTGTATTCCCATTGGCATGTGTGTATGTATTCCTAAAGTGAAAGGCAAAATGACACTACTCTGTCAAATTATTTGCCAAAATTACAGTCTGCCACATTCCACTGTCTGACTAGCCTTGCTGTGCAGCGTTGATATTGCTCTGAAAACTAAATTTAGTTATCTAATTCACTAAATCTCAATCTTAAATATTATATTAGGGAAGTGGCGGGGGGCAGCTTTTATCTTGCACAATACTATAAAATAGTAATTGTAATTGAGCAGCAGTTGTGTCTTGTTAGTCCTGTTGTTCTGAAATAGCAATGATAGAAGACTGTTTCCTTGCTTGTATCTAGACACACACAGATGTTACTGCAGGGTAGCTTGGGAAGGAGCTGCCATTTACTGCCAGGAGTACCAGCCTGTGTGCATGCTCTGACCTTACAGTAAGTTTCAGTCATCTTGCTCCCTTTTCACTAAACAAAGGCCCCGTCAAGCTTTTATTTACTGCTGCATAAGAACATGTAAGTGAGAAAATAGCTAGTATTAACTCTTTCCCATGCTTGTGCAGTAAGAGCACTGGACTGACTTCAGAGGAGCAATATCTGGTTCTGAGAGCAAAGGGGATCAGACTGAGATCCACAGGCTGTGGAGTATTCAGTGGGGCCCAAAGGAGTGGGGTCAGTATCCACTAGTCCATGGAGCTCCCTTACACCCTTGTGAAAGTACTGTGTGCTGTGCTTATCTCTGCATTCCTAGTTACTGGCTCCGAATAGTTTAGGAACAGTCAAGTTATTGCTCCATGCTATGATCAGTACGATACCCTGTTCATGTGCTATCATCTGGGACATCTGGGTCATTTAGGGACACAAATAGCTATCAGCAGCAGGTTAGGATAGATGAAGGGCTTGAGCAAACTCTGCTGAAGCCAGTGTGAGTTTTACCCATGACTCTGATTTGAAGTTAGATAGAGACATATTTTGGCATGAAATTTAAGCATACTTCTAAGTCAGTCTCCCTGTAGGAAGGCATGGAAATAATACATTGAAGGAGGGCTTAAGAGAAACTTGTTCAGCTGTGATTAGTGGTGCACCTAAGACTGTGCTCTCAGACTTACAAGCTGGTCTGTTCCAACTCCTCCAACTCCATTTACAGTGTCTTTGCCTGTTACATTAAGGGACATGGAATGTGTGGTGGTATGTCCTTTTAGATCCTCTTTCTCCTCTAGCTGTTGTGTAATACAATTAATTGTTACACAACTGCTGCGTTTTTGCTGTTGTATGCCTGTAATCATACGGACAAAAAGCCCAGTGGGTCTGAAATGATCCTTGCTTCTCAATGGCAGGAGCAGTGGCAGCAGGTGTTTGCTAAGAATACCTCTGGAAGGGAGAGGAAGAGCAAGTATGCCTGTACGTATCACTTTGCACACTGACACCCTTCCCAAGGCAACTGAGGAAATAAGCCAGTCAAGGTTGAAAATGGCAGCTATTTGACAATCCTTTTGTCTAATTCTGTGGTTTAACCAGACCTGTGAGCTTGTCACGAGATTCACTTTAAGAAACAACTGTTTAAAGAAATCCTCTTATTTTTCTGCTGTCAGCCAGAGTCTCAGTTTGCTGCCCCAGTGGTAAACACTCACCTCCACACTGTGTCTATGTTTTCAGCCATTGGGAATTCACACCAAGTAGTCAGCACATCTTTATTACTGGCAAGTTGTGCTATCTTTGTGCAGAAGTTGCTGCTGTTAGCTTGAAAATCTGGCTGTTTAGTGCCAGAAACATTTACAAATCTGGGATTCTCTTCCTGGGTCTGCTCCTGACCCAGGAAGAGTCTGATCATTTGACTGTAGTTAGTGGAGACCTCACAAAAGATACACCAGCAAGACTGGTACAAATAGTACTTTCAAATGAAGTAGTTACTCAGGTGATCAGAAGGAGAAGCTGAGGTGCATTTATTGTAGGTTAGAAAGTAAACTCTTCTATGTAGTCACAGAAAAGGAGCAGCAGTGGTAACAATTTCTAACAATGTCTTCAAGCTTTGACCATAATTAGGCTCTGTGTCATGGTGACTGTCCTTGAATTCATACCTACAGGTTGTAATGATGTGGTTTTATATGGATAACTCTCCACCAGGAGCCAGAGAAGGATGTTCATTTGCTCTGAGCAATCATCTAATTAAATTGTTGAAATTAAAATTAGTTTTGGCCACAGCACCTTGAGCTGATTTTTAGGTACGTGAGAGCATGGTAGATCCCATTTGTATATACCAGAAGAGCTGGGAAGAGGGATGGGTATAACATGGTAATGTTTGCAGGTAATTAGCTTGTTTAGGCTAGATAAATCTGGAAAGAGTGAGCATCTTCACAGGGATATAGCCAAATCTGGGGATGGGCAGCAGGCTGTGCAAGTGTGTGTGTATATTAGTGAGTATTGGGGTGCTAGAGACATGTGGGATCTATTAATAAATCTCATGTGAGTTAAATGCAGCCACAGAGCCAAGGCACTTACTACCACAGACTAATGGTGCTTCATTAGCACCATGCTTTTGAAATAAGTTCTATCTATTATGGATTACAGGACAAATTTATGTATTTTCTCATATTTTGCCCAGATATTGGCCTCTCATGGAGGAAATAATGTAGACTGAATGCTCTTGAGTGAACTAATCTGCCACAAAAGGTTTTAAAAGATAAAAACCTTTATAGTCCATTGCCATTCTTCTGAATCTTACATTATTAAGTTCATCACCTTATAATACCTCTTTTCAACAGGAAGCTATTAAGTGGATTCCAAGAATGTGGTCATTCTGATCCAGCTCCTTCAGGTTCATTTGTCTCGTGATAAAAAGTATAGGCAGAATACACCAGGTGTACAGAAGAAGATAAAGAGTTCAGATGTCTATGTGTAAGTAGATCTTTTCTCTCCAGTAATGTAATTTTATCTTGCTGTATCTATTTGCACGTGGCTGCTGAATCTAATGATAAGATTGTTCTCTTTACTGTCATAACAATGTCCCTAAAGCCTGAAGCAATGAGAGAAAAATCAAGATTATTTTAAATTGTCTGGAGTGATTGATTCCACTGTTGCACAGAAGGATATTTTTCTTGGACATTCATAGATTTCAGTAGTTTGAAACCATGGAAAAGTCTTCTTTTATGAAAAAGTTCTAAAACCTCCTTTAAGGTGAGAAGATTCATGAATTGGTTCAGTAGTCAATCACCAACATCTCGCTTGGCAGTGAGACACAGATTGAATTAACCAAGTATTCTCTTGGATACATTACCCCCAAAAGACATTTCTGACACTTCTAAAATTAAAATGATAATGCGATTCTTCTGATTTGGTGGTAGTTTACTGTTTTACCAGCGATTTGCATGAGAACTTCTGTTTGCAAAAAAAGACACAACTGGTTGTTCTGCACTGTTTATGCACATTGGTGGCCTCATATTCATGGTCAATGTGCCACCTGGAATACAACCTGGGAGTCTCCTTGCCAGCCACAGACCTCTGATACTTGAGCAAAAGCTGGGTCACCATTCAGCCACAGGTGTGTGTTCCACTCATAGCCATCCCCATCCTTTAAATTATTCAGCGAGTTTGATCCCTGCACTAGAGGGCAGTCCTAGTCAGCTGCACCAGCTGGTAGGTATGTCACAACAGCCCCAGGAAAGGTGGGACAAGTCTCAGGACCTGCCTTTTAGTCCTTCAGCCCCTTAGTATTAGCCCTTTGCCAGGACCAGGAATGAGAAGCACAGGCACTGCCACTTCTCTTCACGAACAAGAAACTGAAGTGCAGTGGCTGAGTGACTGAATACTCAGAAAAGGACAGAATACTCAGAAAAGGACAGAACTTGGACAGCTGGCACTGGTTTCAGTAAACATTTAAGAGCTTGCAATTGTCCAGGAAATCAAGTGTGAATAGGTTTACATAGTCCCTTATGCCATCATTGCAGCCATCCAAGCATTTCTGTTTCCTGCAAAGCTTTGTGCTAATCACAAGTCTGACTGACCTGCTCCACACCACCTTCATAAACAACTGCATTCACTTGTTTGGAAGGTCCTGCAATATTTAAAATCCTGTTTGAATTGTAAGCAAGACAATAGGAGTGAGTATCCATTCCTTCACCTGCTTTCTCCTCAAGGCAGCTGAACATGCCTGGCTTCTGGCTGTAGGTTGGTATGGGCTGTACCCTGTGGCATTACAAGGGAAAGGGATTTGGTAGACCTTTTTAGAAAGAGTGTGGGCTCTCATGAGACAGGATTCACCCAATATTTGGAAAGGAAAGCCATCATGTGAGTGGGGCAGTGTGTATGAAGCACAAAGCAGAAGTAAAACTGGAATTTGATAGCAATAGGTCTGGGATGCTGAGTATTTAATTTATTTAGGGAGAAAGGAATTTTTCTCCCTCATAGCCAGCACTGAATCATTCATGGAATTCTGAATTTGCCTCTTGAGAAGTAGGCGTTGCTTGATGCCTCAGACAAGATACTAAACTTGGTGGTTGCCAGTGCGACCTGGCCTACCAGATCCTGTGCTCTGTTGAAGGGAGAGCTCTGGCAACCACCTGCTTGGATATTTCTGCCCTTGTGTGCAGCCAGATTTACAGCACCACAAACATGAGGAAATTATATCCAAGAAGGAACTTCACAGAAATACCATGCTGTTAAGTGAATAGCATCTTTTTTGTAAAGAGCAGTTGACTTCACAGACTGGTCCCAAATGGATTTTGGCTAAAAGCTGTTTTTCTTCCATCAAAAAGCTGAAAAAAGGCAGAGAAACAGAGGAACTGTCTTATTAGCTCTGGTTAAGGGCCAAGCCACCAAGCCATCTTGGTGAATCCTCCTTTTCCTTCAGCCCTCACGTGCACTGCTCAGGACTGTCTGCAGCCCACTTGCTGCCAAGCCTGGCTTTCCACCATCTGCACCAGACAACCTTTTCTTTTGGCCTGCTGCTGCTGTTCAGGGCTCCGTCAGTTCAAATGGCAAACATGGATACAAGTATTACCAAAAGCAAAGCCCCATGTGGAGGGGACAGTGTGCATCTGGACCTGGTCCATGGTGAGTAAGTCTTCTTGCTTCTTTCACATGCTTAAGCAGGAACCAGGAAATATCTTCAAGGGATTTTTTTTTTTCTAATTCTTGCTTATACTATTTATAAAGGTGATTGTAAACATCCTCAAAGCACAAGGTGTGCACTGAGCTTTTGCTTTCTCAGATTTCATGTCTGTTTACATTACGGTAAGTCTAAATAAATAAAGGGCGACAGTAGCATCTCATTGCTTTGTTTTCTGGCTGGCATTTCCAGTCTGGTCTGGAACAGCTGAACCCAGGAAGGGATTCCCACTGTTGTCAAGGGCTCTAAATGAATATTCCAGTGCCAGTCCTACATTTCTTTTATTTTGCATGCCCTTAACTCCCACCAGTTTCACTGGTGCTGACACTTTTTGCCAATGGCAGCATCAGATCCCCCAGCAGGGCTCTATCTCCTGCGTTGAGGCTCTAGGAGATTTATGTCTCATTTCCCTGTGCTGTGTGTAATCCTTTTCTGCAGCATAAAGACATAGGGAGTACAAGGCCCTACCATTCTGATTTCATAGTTTGTACAACACCTTTGTACTCTTCATTTCTGTAAGGGACTGCATGCAATGCAGGACAGCGAGGAGGAGGAGAGCTAAGGCCTTGGGAAGTGCTCATCCTGATCCCTGAGACTTAGTAGCTCCTGGGCATGACCAAAATAATTTAAAAAAACCCAAACACAAATCTTTTTTTAAAACACCAAGGTCCTTTCCTTTTTCTCCTTCCCCTTTCCTTTTCATCCTTTTTTTTCACTTGTCTCCTTCTCCTTTTTTAGCCTCTTCTCCTATGAGCACCAAAATTTATTTTAACCTGCTCTCTCGGATTTTCAGACATCTCTGTCCTGAAACATGTACCAAAACCCCATGAGAGAGATCTATTCTTACCTTATTTCTGGCCTATTTTTGTATGAGGAGACGTGGGTGCCCTCTGAAGCTCAGAATGGTGTCCAGGGTTTCAGATGCTTCCCCTGACCCCTGTGGCACTTGTCCATCACTTGTCCATCACATGTACACTGTGTAAGGTACCTGTCTGTTTACAAGGGACAAAGAAGTCACTACAGGGGTGAACTGCTGTCAGTTTGGAGAGTGGAAGGGTAGGAAATGTCACTCTGCTTTCCCTTTTGCAGAGAAAACGGTGGGAGAGCATACCATAAAATGACCACTTGAAAGGCAGTAAAGGACAAAAGGACTAAACTCAGTCACATTTCAGGTCAGCTGGGTGCCAGGTTTGCTCCTGTTCAAAGTATGTTAGTTGTTTCAAGCATTTTTCTTCATGGCAGTGATAGCAGACCAGGTTTATGAATAAGAAACTGGAAGACAGAGACATAAAGAGGACATTTGCTTCACAACACAAAGGTGGGGCTGTTCCCAAGGAGAAAATGCTGGCCCATAGAGCTCGACCTAGGCCACTTTTGGATGAGGCAGCAGAGTACACAGTAGCACAATCCCATCAGCCCAGTGCTTGCTCTGGTGCTGACAAGAAGTCCTTGGGTAGTTGTGCCTGTTTCTGTAGCCTTGTTGGCCAGTTTAAAAGCAGCCTGTTTGTGCCAGCGAAGACTGAGGTTGAAGATGTGATTTGGGTTATGAAAGAAATGGCAGATCAGAAACTGAGCAACCCTCTCAGGTGCTCCATGTCTTCTTTTCCTGTATTATCGAGTACTGCACCCCTTTTGTCTGTCACCTTGCACCAAAAGTAACATCATATCAGATTGATTCCTGGGTTATCATTTTGGGAGCACGGACATATTGGACTCTGTCAATGAATTTTATATTTAAAATAAAAAGTGTCTTCAAAAAAAATAGACAGTTCTACAGTTCTCTAAAACCCTTTGTTGACCTGCACCAAACCTGCTTAAAGGCTCTGCAAATCAAATCCTGCCTCCTCCGTGCTTTTTCCCATAGGATTTGGTGGGGCTCAGATAGTATGGTTAATTGGGAAGGCAAATGCCATAGAGATGATGCCCAAAGACAGAAGTGCATTATAATGCCTTCATGGTGAAGAATATATACAGGCAAGGGCAGAAGGGATGGTGAAGCAATAAGCCCTATTGGGTTTCACTGAACTGAGAAGAACCAATTCCATGGCAGCAGCTCTGTTAGTTTAGTAGTAATTTTGCATAACAGTTTACTAGACTAGCACTGCAATTCCAAACAAAGTCCTAAAACCTTCAATAATAACCCCTGGGCTTAAAGGAAGATGTATTTCACCTTTTTTGTCTCTTTTGCTTTCCTCTTCCTTTGGAAAAATGCCTAACAGAAACCATATGTGTTACTTGTACACAGTAGTGCATAAAATGAGGAAGCTTTTCAGAAATCTTTCTCTTCTTGTTTTAGAAGTGGATACAGGCCTGTAAATAGATGCATTCTTTACTGCATTAGCAGTTTATTTCATTTTTAATCAACCACATGATGCTATCACAATATCATTTAACCTGTAAGCATCTTTTGTCCAGAAGCCCAAATATTTGTATTGCTAATAAGAACTCACTAGGGTGGCACTCAGGTGGTTTTTGTCCCCTGAATGCTGCCAAATAGTTAAGGTTTAATATATTCAGAGATTTGAAAGCTGCAGTCTAAGTACTCTCCCTAGTTATAAAATGACTGTTCTAGGAACTAACCCAATTAGTTAGTTACAGTTACTACAATTACTTATTTCCAGTAACAGCAGGTCCAACCTGGTTCAAAGGTAAAATACCTGGTGATTTTTAATGGCATAGTCTATAGGGAAGTTCCTCTCCAAGAACAACTATGGTCACCTTGAGGCAAATACATTAAAAATCCTTGAAGACTTGTAGTTACATGGTGTTGCTAGAAATGCTGCTTTTCTCAGATTCTAATCTTTTATTTAAGCAAAAGTTAATAGGCTTTTTTCTTCACTAAGAGATTGTGGCAATGTGTAGGGCAAAGCCATCTGACACTGAACTCTAAAATGCTTGACTTAGCAGAGCTGAAGGAAAAGCCAGGAAGAATATGTGCTGTGCATGGTAATCTGGAAGTGTGCACATAAGCAAATGTTCTGGTACCACAGACATTTCAGATCTGAAATATAAGTGCAGCCTTTAGATCAAAGGGTTCCTAAGAATTTTATTACACCGATCTATCTAATAATATTGAGCAAACTCCAAAGTACCAGTATCTGGTAAACATGCACTTACCCACCTCTGATATGGAGCAATTGCAGGAACCAATCATAGTTACTCCCTAACAGCATGCAACAAACTAATTTCAGTTTTGTGGCAGGAGGATTGGAAGCTCTTACTCACACATGGAATGATAAGAGAAAGTCTTGCGGCCGATACCCTTGCCATTTTTGTGTACATACCTCAGTCTTGCCAGAGGAACAGAGGAGACCGAATGTGAGGTTAGGGACAAGGTCTTGAGTGCTGCTTGGGTCTGAGGATTGCCCTGGGGGTTCTTGTAGGGTGGGGAGTGGTGGGATGGAGTGGGGAGGGTGCAGAAGCACTGGCCCAGCACAAGGAGACCAGCAGCAACTGAGATCTCCTTGAAGGTACACGGAGCAGCTGAAGGGTGGCTGGGGGAGAGAACTGAGGACACAGACCTTCACTGGGAGGTGGGTGGATTTGGGAAAGGGCTTCATGTGTTTGCCAGGCCTCTCCACCCATGTTGTCTGGTGTTGCACAGGTGGCTGCACAGGCAACAGTGGGGACTTCAGCACCTCCGCCAGGTTTCTGTGAGTTCCAGCTACTCTGAAATGTCTGGCACTGAGTGGGCACAGAGTGCCAGCTGTTGTTCAGACTGGGCAGTGGTGTTGGTGGTATCAAGTGGAGCTGGCCCAGAAATGGCACTTCTGGGCTAACCACTATTGGCCATATTAGCACACAAGGTGGTACAGCAACTGGCTGAAGGGTTGTCACAGCAGATGATTGAGGAAAGGCAGCAGCTCACTAAAGGACAGGACAGCTTGATCTTGAAAAGACAGAGAAATGGCATGAAACAAGAGGAGGAAGAGAAGGAAATACTCATCCCATACTCCTTGAAATCTCATTGGCTCCTCATTCATAAGGCTTAATGGTATTGCCACTCTTTTCTGGCATTTGAATTGGGAAGGGTTCAAAAGTTGTTCAAATGTTGAATATTGAAAATGAGGCAGAATCACATTTTTCCTCTGCCAAGGGGACAGAGAAGCATTACAATTTTTCATATTGGGGGAGAAGGAAGATGTGGGGGGGAAGGGAGTTAAGCTGTTGGAGCTAGGGTATAATAGCACTTTTTGTGGGTATGGCTGGGTTTTGATTGGTTGTCTTTTCCTCCATACCAGGCTTTCCCAGCCCTGAATTATTTTAGTTAGAACATGTTACTATTTTCATCTCTCATCAGTCCAAACCACTGACCTAGTACGTCTTCTGATATAGAAATGCATTATTTGATATGGGAAAATTGGTGTCAGTTTAAAAAAATAAATTGCATGCTCACCAGCCAAAGAAAGCCCTTAAGGACCAGGTCTCAGGCTCTGTATTTCCAAATGAGTGCTGACTCAGGTAATCGAGTTTTTGGCAAGATAGTCAGCACCCCAAAATGTCACATTGAGGCCCAAAATATATTAAAGTATCTGTTTGCTAAGATCATGTGTGTGTCCCTCAATTTGTTTACAGAACTATCCTAAATAAAAGGTCAAAACTTCACTGGAGTTTAGCTACAAGATTCTGAAAATAAAGAACATCCAGCATGATTTCCTTCTCAAATTCAATATATTATGTGTTAATTTAAAACTTTCCACTCCTGTGGAGAGCCAAAAGTGAACCTAGCTAGAGGCAAGTGGTGAAGATAAAGTGTTTGAATTGTTCTGACCCTGCAAAGAGAAAATCCCAAGCACACAAATCAACTCTACTAACAGTGAAACAAATCAGGTCCTTAACATTTTCACAGCCATATCTGAGTCATGGCGTTTTGATAACACCACCAAGAGTGCTATTGCCAATTATTTAATTATTCAAGGAAGAATATCCCCAGCCTAGGCTTTCTAACAACTCTCTTCTCACCACTGCTGGAGGATTGCTCTGAAAAAAGATGGCCTTACGCTGGCAGAACCCTGTGGAAGTCTGTGGGAGTTTGCTTTCACTGTGAGTTGCAAGAAACAGTTGGTGAAAAGTTAAGTCTGATGGTAAGTGCTGTCAGGCAAATGGCCAAATCCAAGAAGGAATACAGGCACCTAAACACTCACTGATCTCTGTGACAGGCTGTGGCTTACATTTCTTCAAGTGGCTTGCTCCTGTATCTTATTTTTCTTTTCATGATTAACGTATCAAAGTTCTAAACTTGTTTATTTTCACAGAGAATGAAGAGTGTGTGTTTTTTAAAGAGCTGTGGGCAAACTGGTCAGCAGTGCCGAAAGGAGAGTCCTGGGGAGAATGGTTAAAAAGTCAGGGGCAAATTTAGGTTACTAGATGTGCAGATGGGCTGTGCTGAATGCACAGTGCCTTGGCTGAGCTGTGTGGCTGGACAGAGGGTGGCAGTGAGCCTGGGCACAGGCAGTGATGCGTCACAGCCTGCTGATGCTCTGGTGCAACAGGGACATCCAATGAATCAGTCCCAGAGGAAATGGGGCCAGGGCTCTGGTGGCCCTGAGTGTCCTGTACAAGCATCCTAGCTGCCCCAGGTTTCCGAAAGAAAAGCAGGGCATGGGAGAGTTGTATCCTCCAGTTACTTTGCACCCTTGCAGAAGTCCTCAGAGGCCACCAAACCTTACAACCCTTGGGGCAAGAAAATACAGTGTGACTGAAAAAGCTTCTTGTATAGAGATCTAGGAATGCATCAGATCTAAGCATGGGCAGTCTATTGAAATGCAGCACAGATTGCTCTGATTTGGGAGTTGACAAGCCAAGCTTTCATCAGTATCCACCACATATGCAGATTTCCCTGAGAATTCTGCAGTTTTCCCAGCCTGTGCCTTTTCAAGGTGGCATCACTGTCCTCTTAGAGTCACTGCAGTTTATTGCTGGGGACACCCATACCATGCAAGAAAATTCTTCACACAGCTCCTTCTTTCCAGTGCTGTTGCTGCTCTACTCTATGTGGAAGGTCTTCCAGGCTGACATAGATGTACAGAAAAACAGTGCACAAGAAATGAATGCTTCTCTGGGCAGGTACAGAGCAAAGAGGGTTTGTTCCACCCCCTTCAGATATCTAGAAGGTCAATCTTGGTGGTGATGCAACCTGGGACCTGCTCTTCCCTGACTCCCACCTTTAATGATCCGCAGTGGACTTTGAATTGCTTTGATGCAGTCTCCAGGGCTGGGTTAGCAGTCTGCCCTCAGAGATCACAGGAGCACAGCCCGCACCAAAGTCAGCAATTTTGCCTCCTGACTTGACATAGACCTTCCCTTCACTTGCAGCTGCCTGAACCAATTTGGCTGTAAAGGCAGCTAGATAGGTTGAACACGAGTTTTGCTGAAGTAAGATTAACAAATTCAAGCCTTTTTAGCATTGAACTTCCAGAAGTGGATGTGGTCTAAGGAGACACATAAATGCTTTTTTACTTTGTGAGAAGGTAAAATGTTGCTTCATTCATTGTGATAGGTCAAGATTTCTATTAGAACAAGAGGCTTGAAGAGGAGTACATGCTTTTTTGAGAGAGGGAGATGAAAAATAAATACAAAGAATCATCACATATGTATATAGCTATTGAAAAAAAAAATTAAACATTTTTAGTGCAGTACTCATCCTTGCAGTGACAAATTACCCATCTCTTTTGTGTCTCAGGGAAAAGTATTATAAAATTGCAGGCCTTGATCAATGGTAGATGAGTCATTTAATGACAAACTGTAGTGATGAATCCAAACCTTTTAATCCGAGTACATTCTAATCTCCTGTCCTGTTTAATTAACCTATTATGGTAACTTGGATGGAGAGTGATAGACTGTGCATATGGAGTGTCTTAAATTCCTAATTTTATTTGTAAACTATCAGTGAAGAGGATGCTAAATAGGCTAGATCCTGACCTCTTCCTTAGTGTTATTGCACTTACTTAACCTAGATGAAGAACATGCCTGGAAAGTTAAAAGGAGTTAACTAAAACTTCAGTGAAACTGGGAAGACATATTTTGAAAGGCAGAAAGAGAAATACATGACAGCTTGCATTATGACCTAGAAACTCAGTCACTGCATTTTTATAACCTTTTTGCTAAAACCAGGAACATACAACCCTGCCCTGCTCCAGAAATTATAACATCCTGTCAATTTGTGTGGAAAATGCAAGTGTTCTCTGAACTTACTGTAGGATTTTGTTTTGCTTTGCTTTTCATCTACCTTGTTTCTCCTAGTCTCTGGCTTCTGTGTTTGCTAAAGCTATTCAAGAATGCAATGACAAACAACGCCCTATTACTGCTCTGCAGCTTTTATTTGAGAAGGCAGCCTCTCAAATGTACTCATCCTAAGCAGCAATAGCTGCCTTCACCCATAGTTAGGGTTGCACAATCATTTCCATTTCAAGAGTCCATCCTTTGTTGTTGATGTTGTTTTGTTTCCATGTCTTCCCCTTGAAGTTTCTTATAACTTCTGTAAATTGGATCACTCAGGCTGAAATTTTCCATGCTGGGTGTCTACCTCAGGCCTCTTTTGCTTAATTTAAAACAAAGCAGCTTCATTACCATCCATTTCTGAGAACAAGATGATGCAAAATGTGTGCACTTCCCACGTTAGGAATCTCACGGTAAATTGAAGCGCGCTGGTGCGTTCTCTCCTTCGCCTTGTTTGGAGGTCAATGCAAAGCTGCCCTGCTTCTTAGAAGAGCCTTTGTCATTACTGTGGTATTTCTGGAAATCTGAGAAAGTGCAGGAGTGAAACTCTTTGGCTCTGCGTGGTTAGAAGGAACCTAGAATTTGCAAACTAAATTCTGTAAAAACGTGCCAGGCTTTCACATGGAAATCAGAACAGTCTGAAGTGTCGCAGCAGTGGCAGCACCTGCTTGGCCTCAGGCAAAGATCAGAGGCACCAGCAAGAAAAGGGTCAGCCACAGGCAGAGGATTTTCCTCTCCAGATCCACAACTAAAATCTGAGTTTGTTGTTCGTGTTCAGCACATAATTGATTCTACTTTCCTCTTAGAGAAAGGCTATGGACATGAGTTTTCCACCAGGTGTAGTTTCTCTGTTATCTCAGGTGGAAAAGGGCTGATGAGGTGTTGATGTTCCAGCTATATCAGATAACCCTTGTGAGGACTAAGATGAAATTTTGATGTTCTACTAAACTATTGTTTAGCTTCCTTTTAGTACTTCAGAAGCTTTGTGGAATGTGTTTCACACATCACCATTAATATTGCAGCCATTCAGAAGCCAGATCTGCCATTGCAACTAAATTCAGCTCTCCTTTATGGCATAACAGTGGTGTGGAGAGTATAGAGAAACATTTCAGAAATTGTAATGTCAATGTGACCAACTGGAGAGCTACATCCACCTCTGGACTCCGCTCATTAGACTGTCTCCTCTGGGACATGCGAAGTTTCCTTAATAAGTTTTAAATTATTGCCATTTTCTTTATGTCAGGCTTCTTCCCTTCATCCCCACTCCTTCTGGCTTACGTTAATGAAAATATTACCACACAGTGAATAAAGAGCATATATGTGGCTAGAAGCAAGCATTATGGCAAGATGTCAAACCTCACATCAAAATAATTAGGTGTCAAAAAAAGGGAAAAAGTGCATTTTTGGGGTGCATATGCTGTTCTAGTTACATTTTCCCTCTCTGACAGAAGCTGTAGGAGCAGGTCTGTGATTCTGCCACAAGCCTGGAGCAGCTGGAGACAGGTCTGCTGCAAGCATAGACATCAGAGGGCTGCCTTGGGCAGCAGAGTGCTGTGGGCTGAAAGGTGGTGATGGCAACAGCGTCTGCTTGGCCAGCACAAAAACTCGGGGTACTGCTGGAGCTCTTGCTTTTGCAGAAGGGGCCAGGCTCCTTCCCTGGCACCTGCTGGGGACCCTGGTTGAGGAGAATAGGGTCTCAGCACATCTGACTCCCATTCTCCTGTTTCTTCCTGCCATCCTTCTGAACTGACATGTGCCTCTGCTCTTGGAGCAGCAATGGTAAATTTGCCTGCGCAGCTCAGCTGATTTGTTCAGTAAGGCAAGGTGGGATTACTGCTGAAGAAACAATAGAATAAGATTCTTGGAAAAGACTTCACTTATTTAAAAGTATTTAAGAGTGTTTCCTGTAAAATACAGAGCACTGAGTTCTAGGAATGAACTAAGAATGACTAAGAATTTGCCACTCATCAGTTATGTGGTCATATCAACCTCAAGCCGTCTCACACAATCACACATTCTCTTCAATTTGCTCCCTAACACACTTACATAAAAAGTTATGACAAATGCAGAGACAAGTGATGTCAAGAAATAGTTGGCATATAACCTTTTTACAAGTATATCAACAAAACCAGCAAGACAGTATTGCATATTTCATATTTTCTGGTCAAGTTTGCTCTTGGGATAAATATTAAAAATGGATAACTTCAGCAGCTTCAAATCTGACTTGTGTGGAGGGCTACATCAGGACTGATCATCAACAAAAGATCACAACTTAAATCTTCACTTGTGCACAACTTTGAAAAATTTGCAGTAGGGTCATGAAGCTGGAAATGTTTGTGTTTGAGAAAGCTGCAGTGCTAAAGTGGCTGTAATACAGAATCTCTGGTATCTTTTTGATGTTGCTTAACTTTTAGTACCAATGACTTTTAATGGGTTTAGTTATCTTAAACTGCTTTAAAGGCTTAGAGTGTTTTAAGCAATTTAACTTATAGCTGTGCCAGTTGTGGTTCATAGGGTTGAGGGATCCCAGTTTAAGCAGTGTGTGGCCAGGACATGCCAAGACACACAGTTCAGCTCTGAGGAATGGCCAACATGTTGAATTCATAATTTTCAGGCACTTTTTTCCTGAATTTTCTTTTAAATAGTGGGCTATCACACATAAACATAGAGGCTTTGTGGCATTGAGGTTCAGGGCAATTATGAATTTCCTTAGAAATTAACTCTGGAACTAAAAGGTGATCTGAAAATCTGAAGTGATATTTCAGTGCTTTTTGTCATGTTACTTACTTTGGGGTTTTCACTGCTGTCCTAGGATTTCTCTCTAGGAGTAGATCATTGAAACAGATCCTACCTCTCAAGTAGTGCTTCTCATCTGCTCATTGAAGTGGCTGTTTGCACTCCCCTCTCCAACTTGAAGGACAGTTGACACAAGGTTCAGAGGTCTGCAAGAGCTACTTTATTTTCACTGTGACATAGTGAGAAAGCACCATTTCCTCTCCTTTCCCCTTGGGGGGCAATTCATTGTTCCCATGAAACAAGGATGAGCCTCAAAGACCCAGCAGGCCAGCAGTCAGCCTGGAAGCATTTATGTAGGAGGCGAAGGAAGATGACCATCCATTATAGCTAGAAGAGACTCAGGGCACAGAGAAGGGGCAGGGCAGTAAAGACCTGGATGGGGCAAGGAACATAGAGGGTCACAAAGTTGGTGACAGTGAGCACAGCTGTGGCTGTGTGTTGGAGCATGTTAGCTTTGCTAATCATTATCTGTATAGCCTAGCTTTTTGCAGTACAAATTGGTTCTTCTTGTATTACATTAAATTCATATCATATCCAGTTGTGCTGAAAGGTTTTCTGGAGCTCAAGCTACAGGGGAAGGTTGCAACCCTGTGTTTCTTGTCTAGTGTTGAAGAGGTCCACATCCAGATGATTGGTCTCATCTTCCTATCACAACTCCTCACTCTTTCCAAGAGTTTATTTACTCATTGGCAGTGATCTCCTCCAAGGAGAGATGGCTCTGCTGTTGATTCAGTTGGAAATGTAAGAATGGACCTTGCTGACTGAATATTTCTGTCTGGAAGATGCTTAAAATGCTTGGCACAATGCTAGGCATATTTCATTTACAATAACAGTAGTACTGTCTCTCTAGTAAAGATCTTTACAAACACAGGAGAGAGAGAGGATGAAAACACTACAGCAGTACATTCACCTGGGGCAGTTACAGAAAAATCCCTTTTGCTACTGCCACAAGCTCTAACTGTGAAAAGAAGGGGTCTGTTTGCAGTTGTGCCAAAGAGGTAATGTTGATGCATTCCTAGTTTTAATATAATACCACAGAAACCCTTAAGACAATAAAAAATACACATGAACAGAAAGAAATAAGAATGTGCCCGTTGTGTTCCTGCAGCTCCTAATTTAGTTTTTAGAGTATATCGGTCACAGACACATTAGTCAAAGGCACAGATGATTTGAGCTTTGGGCTCTGCCTCACCTCTGTCATTTTAGGATGAGACTTGGACCATTCCCCTCTTCCCCTCTCACTGGTCACTCCAAGTCCTTTGGGACCATCATCACTTATCCACTTTATATTACAAATACCTTACCAACTGCCTTGTGAGGAAAAAGACTGTTACTGCACTCATTAGAGAGTGTATGACGAGAGTATAAAGCAGATTATCCAAGAACACATTGAAAATTTCGGTAAGACAGAGAGTTCAACCTGCTTCTCCTAAGTTCCATTTCTGTAAGCCACTGGACTTTAGCAGAGGAGACCTGCACTCTCCTAACAAGCTCATCAACACACCTACTTAAATCTCCAGAATAAAAGCACGTGCAGAAATTAGACCCTTTGCATTAGATCAGCATTCAAAAAAAAAACCCCACCCCAAAACATTAACTCTTTAAATCTCAAATGTTAATTGTTCTGTACTTTATTGTCAAGAGCTTTGGATTGCATATCCAGGTTTACTGCAATCTGTTCTGGAAAAAAATGCAGGACCAATCTGACAGCATCCAGCAATTTTGCAAGAAATCACAGAACAGCTTACAAAAAGGACAGAGAAGAGATAAACTGTGTGTTTGTAGTCTGCTCAAACTTTCTAAAGAGCTAATGTGTGGGAGAGATCAGAAATTTAAACTACCCTGTTCTGCTCCTTCCTAGTTGTCCCCACAATATCCCTAACTATGGGAAGTCACATAGGAACAAATAAAGGCATACATAAAACTGGAATTGCGGAAAAAAAAATGAAAAGCACAATCTCCAGAGAATCCAGTGAAATATACCTGTACAATTAAAGTGAAACATGAAAATGTAAAGCTCAGAAAAGGTTTTTCTGCTGTTATTTGAGACAATAGGGATCTAGTAAATAATTTCCATCAAAAGGTGAATGAGTAAGACCACTGTCAAAGAAAAACATGCCAGAAGCAGAATCTTAACTTGCTTTGTCATGTCAGCCTGTCTTTATAAAGCTGTGAAGGCAGTGATGAGTTCAGCATAGTGCTTGGGCAAAACATAAGGCTTTTCTTTCTTTCCTACAAGAACCTGGAGAAAGTATCCAGTCAAAGGTGCTGGTACAAGGTTGATGGTCTCCCAGACTATTTGTCTTGCCTCCAAGAGAAAAGATGGGGAAAAAGAATCAATCTAAGAGGCTAGAATGAAAAAAGGTAAGGGAAGTCAAAACTAGGTCTGGAGGTCAGGGAAGTCCAGGAGGAGGTGCAAGGATTTATCCCAATGCTGGAACATTGGGATAAATGTCATTTATCATTTATTCATTCTTGTGGACATGAATATATAGTATTCACCCTTGGGATGAAAGTGTAGATGCTGTAATAATTCTCCAAGGCAAAGAAATTGATCTCAGCATCAAAAGAGTTTTTTAATTGAAACCTGGACTAAGACAAGACAAAAGGTCAGGCTTGTTCTTAGCTTGTCCTCAGGAGGAGATAGAAAAGGTGACCAAAGATTTTTTTTTTAAGGGTTATTCCTGTTCTAAGAATGGAAGAGGCTTGAAGGCTAAGTATAAACACAGAAGACTCAGAAGTCAGGAGGGTACCATGTCTGCATCCAAAACTAGATGACCTCTCTGGTTAAACTTCTGCTTCTCATTTCTAAAGACAGGATTATACCCCTCATCTCTTGAAGATGAGGAAAAGGTGACCATTTTCCAGTAAACTGAGATATATTCTGCCCTTGGAGCTATTGAATTTGCAGTCAATTTAAATCTGATGTGAAAATTGAGAAAGAGAGACTAGCTGTGATTTTAATGATGCTAATCTCCTTTCTAACAAGGATACTTAATAATTTTCAAAATAGCCCTTGAATTCCTTTACCTCTGTCCCTGCAGACATCAGGCAAGACTTCTCCCTGGGCCTCACAGATGAATTTTGGAGGCAGGTTTATCCTCTGTTATTTGCAGATACATGTCAGCAGGTTAATGGGGAAGTAGAGAGAGAAGTAAATATCTAACAAAGACCTGAGGCCAGCGACTAGTCCCATAGAGAGCTGTGGAAGAGCTACACACCAAATCACATCAAAAGAAGCAAAAGCTAATGTTTACATCCCCCTCAGTTTAATGCTCTCAGCCTCAGAGAAAGAAAGCAGAGAGAAATCAGGAATAAAATCCAATCATTTAGATGCTATCAATTGGTTTCTCCTGCTCTTGGGTGCCCATGTTGATACAGCTGTGAGCTACTGCTGCCTTGCCTCAGAGGGACAAGCATTGCTGGCTGAAGTTTTGTGCTAGCTAAGTAGAGAAGTGAAGCTATAATGGGCTAGAGGTTTTTTCTTCAGGAATTCCATTTTGTGGAAGATTACAAATTGCATTTATTGACCGATTTTATTGAGTGAGGAAGAACTCTGAAAAAAATAATTCCTTTTATATCTTAGACTTGCTAGACAGAGTTAGAGCTTATGATTTCTAAGAGCTGGTCCCAGTAAGTTGGCCTAGCACTTCATCATGCCATGGAGATGTGCAGTGTGATACTCTGCTGAGAGTATGGGGGAGAAATACATACAGGAAAAATGCCAGCTGTGCATTCACCTTGTGGGCAGATACAAGCTGCAGATTTTCACATGGACTGAGGACAGTGAGGATCAGTGTGTTTGTTTATTCAGTCCATGACTGTATAAGATAGTAAGTCCAATTCTAGGACCAGGGTGAATGCACCATGGCTGCATGATGCTCAGTGCTGAAATGGTACATACTTACTCTGCTGTGTCAAATGCTTTTTAAAGAAGTGAAGGGACACTCTGTTCTGGCAGATTGTATATCATGCACAGTCTGTCTGTGCTTCAGTGACTTCGTGATGAGTCAAGTATGGTCTGTCCTTCCACAGCTGGTGTAAGTCCTCTATATGAATTTAAATGGTTCCTAACAACTTTAAATCCTGTGAGCTTTGGCTGAATAGATTATTAAAATGTGGTTGTATGCTTGCATCTGATCCAGATGAGGTCTGTTCTGCTGTGACCCAGTAGGATGCAGGCCGTGTATCAATGGTTGCAGAGTCAGTGTTCATGTTCATCCCTTGCCCATGCAGAGAATGGTGTGGGTTCCTCAGACAAAAGAGTTTGTGATCCTGCAGTTGGAGATCATATGACAGCACCTTACCACCAGCAGAGCACAAAGGTTTCATAGGCAGTTTTAATCCTGGCATTTCCTATCCATGAGTGGAGGATTTTGTCCCCTTGGTGATGTTCTTTTTGTGTGTCATATGATCATAAGTCTACACTTGTGAGCATTTTCCTTGTGATACCTGGATATTTTGTCTATAACTCTTCAACAGTGTGCTTTTGTGTCTTCCTTTGTAGAACTTCTGCTACTGCTCAGTTTATAATCTTTAGCAATCAATTCTGCTATGAAACAAAGCAGTCTAAGACACGATTGCTTAAGCATCTACAATAATAAGACTAAATGTTTTGGCATTGAGGAGCTGCCATAAACAGAGCTTCTTTTGTGATGGGTTCCTACTGGAAGTTATTGAAATCTCCTATCAGTATTTTTTGTCAAGTTTTAAAACATACTGCTTCCTTTATTACCTGTATCCCTAGCAATTCTCTCTGTCATTCAACAAATTAATAACACAGCTGTGTAAGAAGCCAGGTTTGCATGTGAACTTGAGGGTGACTTTCACCAGAATGCAATTCAGCTGCTTGCAGCACCAGGTGTTGGGGCCAGCCTGGGACAAACACTGAGGTGGTTTGTTACAGAGCTCTTGGAAGTGAGGCTGCTTTTGTGCCTCTGCCAGGAAAGAATGAGCAGCTTTCCTTGCTCTGAGTGGCTGTCATCCCATTCGGAGCTACAGCAGATAACCTGCTTTTTAAATGGAAGCTTGTCCCTGGGAAGATCAAAAGCCTTCACACTGCAAATCAAGCACACTTTTAAATAAATGCAGCACCTCTCTAGAGCAGTGTCAGGTTTTTCAGCAGGAGTGAATTTAGCTGCCCTAACTAAGAGGAACAGATACTGAGATAAAATCATAGAATGGTGTGGTTGTAAGGGACATTAAGGATCATCAAGTTCCGACCTCCCTGCCACAGGCAGGGACACCTTTCACTAGACCAGGTTGCTCAAAAGCCCATCCAGCCTGCCCTTGAACACTTACAGGGATGTGGCAGCCACAGCTTCTCTGGGAAACTCATCTCAGTGTCTCACCACCCTCAAAGTAAAGAATTTCTTCCTAACAGCTAATCTCAACCTACTCTCTGTCAGTTTGAAGCCATTCCCTCTTTTCCTATCACTACACACCTTTGTAAAAAGTCCTTCTCCAGCTGTCTTGTAGGTTGCCTTCAGCTGCTGGCAGGGGCTCTAAGGTCTCTCTGGAGTCTTCTCTTCTCCAAGCTGAACAAGCCCAACTCTATCAGTCTGTCTCTATAAGAGAGGTGCTCCAGCCCTCTGATCATCTTTGTAGCCTGCTCTGGACTTGCTCCAGGAGGTCCATGTCCTCCTTATCTTGGGGCTCCAGAGCTGGATGCAGCGCTCTAGGTGGGGTCTCACCAAAGCAGAGCAGAGGGGGAGGATCCCCTCCCTTGCCCTGTTGGCTACTCTGCTTTGGATACAGCTCGGGATACATTGGACTTTTTTGGGCTGCCAGCATGTGTTGCTGGATCATATCCAACTTCTCATCCACTAATACTCCCCCTTTGATCTTTGATCTATGATCCTGAGATCTGCTCCTGTGACAGAACATGGAAGGAGGAGATGGAGTATAGATGGGAGAGCAGTGGTGGTGACCCTGTGCAGAGATCAGAGGAGTGAGGACAGATTGTGCTGTTAGGCCTGATGTTGGAAATAGCAGATGCTCACATATTCTGTCCCTAGTCAGGCAGAAGTGGAGGCAGCAGAAGACAGTGTGACTCTCCAGCACCCTGGAATAGGCAGAATGGGCAGCTGGGTCATAGCACGTGTGCTTTGTCTTCTTGCTCTGGGAAGTTTGCTGCTTCATTAGTTCCTAGAGCCAGCCCTGCACCTGTTTACATACGGCCTCAATTATTTCTCTTTATTTTTGCATTGCACTACTTTTTCCCTCTCTCAGCTACATCCCTGCCCATTCTTGTTTGCACTGAGAGGGAAAGCACTCTTTTGTAACAAGGATGCTCTTTTAATTCAAATGGCAGCCGTCTGTGTGATTGTACTGAGCATCTTTGTTTCCATCTCCAGCTGCCCTCCTCTGTAGGGTGGACTATTGCAAACATGTCAGCACTAATATGATGGAGTCCCACAGCAAGCATGGCTCAAGCAGATGAAAAGACAATTAACATCCCCCCAAATTGTCAGTGAGGGTAAATATTAACTGCATTGCTGGCGACTTCTCTCTCTTCCATGCCAGCACATAATGTTTGCAACAGCATCTTCAGTTCTTGTCTGCAGCCATGCTGGCTGGGAAACACCCATGTGCCTACATCTGTCCAGGAGAGAAAGGGGAGCATTTTTCTCTGTGTTGCAGCCAAACTCACTTTCTTCCAGCACAACCAAAACCTGCTACACAAGCTTCATGTTAGAGGTGTTGAGGGGGGTGGCAAAGTAGAAAAAGATGGAAGTGTGGTCAGAAGGCTGGTGCCTTCGGTACCCTTGGGATGGAAGTTGTAGCTGTGTTTCAGCAGAGACAGAAGAGCACACAAAAAGTGAGCAGCTTCCCTTTTGTCCCTAGAAGCAGACCAACACCTGCTCTAATCCAGAGAATGTGATGGAGTACAGCCACAGTTTTGTCTGGACCCTGGGGACCTGTCAGCTGTACACAGCTGGGAACCAAGGCAGTGCATCTACAGGAGTGAGGGAATGTGGGCATCAGCCAGAGGGTGATGATGAACAGAAAGCAATTGGCAGGTAGAAGCAGAAAGAGTATCATATGTTGGGGAAGTGGTTGATGTTAAGGAACACTTGTCCTGGGAGCAGTGCTAGCCTGTTAAGGGCATTGACTTGGAGATTGCAGTGCCTTCTGTGATCTGAAGGTTAGAATGAATATTAAGCTCAGCAAGCACAACGATAAAGTGGGAAAGCCAAGCTAGCTCACAGAATAAACCCAGGGGATGGTTTAACTCTATCACAGGCTTGCATAGAATTGCTTAGTAAATTGCTAGGCCCTGCTGTTGAATATGAGTTGCAAAGCTTTAAAATGTAGCCTTCTATTCTCTTTCCATTTTCTGGTACACAAAGTATGTATGGCAAGATTGTTTGAATCCCATAAAAGGCTGGAGGGTGTTTCTGTTCCTCTGGAAGCACAACAGGGAGAAATTTCCCAGAGTAAGTTGTGGATGGGATTGGAGCAGTGTCCCTGCTGCTCCCATGCACCCTACTGTCTAAACAGCTCCCACACGCAGGGTACCCTGTGCTTGCATGCAGGCAGAGGATGTGGAATATCTTTGGGACTGCAAATGATTCCCTCAGTCTCTATACACATAGGCTCTTATCACAGGAAGCTGAGCATCAATTCAGACATTTTCACCAGTTCCACTGTACCAGTTTAGTGACACATTTGAGATTTCCTCAGCTGAAGGAGCCCTTTGAAAATAAGAAGTGATTACCCAACACTTTGCACTGTTTTAAAACTAATCCTTAGATATTACTTTAATATTTCCTTTAAAGATCCATTTTAAACCTAACTAGTGCAATTTTCTTGTGGTAGTAGAGGCAACAATAACAACCCAGTGTTGGGTTTGTTTGTTTGTTTTTCAGTTGGAAGCTACACCACCACATTTATAAAGTAGCTCACAGTTTTGAGGCTCAGCCAGCTGGGAGGTGGCTGTGGCACAAAGGAGTGGGAATGAGGTAGAAGCAGTAGTTGCTGAAGATTTTGCTGCCATAACATTCCTTATAGTGACACACTGTGGCCTCCATTTTAGCATTAAACATCAACAAGAGAAGGTGCCGTGAGTCACCACTAAAGGATGTTTGCAAAGGGTTTTGAGATCCTTACAGTTACCTTGCAAAGAAATGTCCATTAAGAACAGACATCTCTGTTGTTACCCTACAAGATTTTTCAGGCAGACAGTAATAAACAAGAATCATAGCAGGTCATGGCCAGTCATGTAAGAATCACCTGTTTCGAGGAGGGAGGAGAGGTTGTTAGTTGGCAGATACATTTCTGTTGTCTGATTGCAGGAAGGTGGAGGGAAGACTCCCAGTTATGGGTTGAGCTTTTGACCTTGTTCAGGATGCAGTTGGCTGAGCAATTTTTGTTGAGAAGGCTGCAACTGCTGAGTGCAGTTAGGCCATGATTTGCAGTAACCAGCTGAAATCTTATAATTCTCCCTTTTCACTGTAGCTGTTTTTTGTCATTCCTTCCCAACCCAGTTGTCCCATCTGTGGTGCTGGTACAAGCATTTATTCTGTACGTCACACAGATATTTTGAGGGGAAAGATATTTTTCATCATGAGCTAATTCAACAACCAGGTGGACAAACACGGGGTTCAGCTCAAGCAAGAGTGAAGTGCAGGAGCATGAGTACAGGAGAAGAAAACCAGGGCTTTTCGAAACAAGTTAAGCAGGTGTGGCACAGCTAACTGTGTAGCACACTGTACATTATACTGGGTAGATGGTTCCCACCAAGAGCTCTGTTTCACAGAAACACTGGAATCAGGGTATTGTTGCATTAAATGTTTTGTACATGACACCAAGGTAGAGTGTCTCTGTTTAAAAAGCCCCTAAAGCCTCCAAAGACAGCTCTGATGTTGTAGGAAAGGCTGTCACCTGCATTCAGCATCCAGCGGATAAAAATTCCTCTGCAGTGACATTGGTGCTGGGTTTTGGGGTAATTTGATATGGGAGCTCAGTGACGAGGGAGTTGCTTTGATGACTAGAAGGAGTGAGAGAAAAATAAGGAGAGAAGAAAGAAGAGAAGTGAGAATGAGTTGTAGAGGGAGGTTGGTCTGAGGGGATCAGAGAGGAGTATATAGGAGCAAACTGCTATTCAAGAAGCAATGGCTGATATAAAAATTGCAGAAGTGAATGACATTGTGAGTACAGCTTTGAGCTTGCTGGTGTGATTCTGTCTTTTCCTGCCAGCCTTCAATACAACAACCCATGCACCCAGCTCTTTGCAGTAGGTGTTTTATCTTTTCTTCCCTTTTCCACACTAGCCTGTTTGATTCTGGGGTAGAAGACTCCCCATGGTTCTCTAAAGGGAGTCAGTCAGTATTGTATAGTTACTGGTGGGTGTGAGGAATATTTGTTTTTAGAGGAGCTTTTGGAATTGGGGGGGACAAAAGAAGGGAGGACCCACACAACAGCAAAAGTATCTTTTTTCTTGTGTGCTGCTGCTGTATATTGCTAACCTGTTACCCCAAATAAGGCTGTTTCATGAGCAGGAAAAGTCCTTCAATACCCTGGTGGGATCCCACGGGATGGGATGCAATAGGTTAATGTGAAAATTGTCCTTTAATTGCCAACTCTGTCCTTGCTCTTGGAGTCCACATGCTCTTCAGACTGGAATCCCCATTTCCATAGATATGCCAGCCCAGCTCTGTAGAAGATCTGCATCATTTTATATCATCTTTCTTTTGTGTGGCATAGCTTTAAATGCTGCAGCCTGCCTCTCCTTTTTTTCCCCCTTTATTGCTTGCTTGCTTTCATTTTGCTCTTTGTTTCTTCCACCGTATTGTTCATTTATTTGCACTCCCTTTGTGCCTTGTCTCAAGGCTGCGAGCAACGTCAGAGTGAAAAGAGCTCCCATTCAGAGCCAAGGGAGTGTTTTTTTAAAGGAAAAACCATGTTACCCACAGCTTCATGTTTGTACAGCCCAACATACAAACAATGTCCCCTTTGGCACCCTTTTATCTCCTACTGTTTATGACAAGATCTGAATCAAGGAAGAGAGAAATTATGACAAAGGAGCAAGTTGAGGTAGTTGCTGAAAAGCTGGCAGAGAGGTTTTCCTGAGAAACTCTCTAGCTTTCTTATGTTCTGAGAACCTTTTCCTTCACACACAGCCTAAAGAAAACAAAGAAACACGGTTTCTGGTAAACTGTATTTCTCTATCTTGCATCTGCAGAGATGTTTTGAGAACTGAGAAGTTATCTTCTTTTACTCTAAGAATAGTATTTAGAAATTGGTTGTTTGCCACTTCACTTTTCAGTCTTGGTGGGTGATTAACCTGAACTAGTAATGTAATTTCTTTATTGCAGACTACACTATAAAAGGCTCTCCATTAAAACGGAGTCCAGAGCATTGCTCTGACCATCCCCTGATCTGCCTTCATGGCATGATTCTCACCCTCCCTGGGGTGTTACAGTGACAAGTTGGAGCCTGTTGAAAGGGAGAGCAAGCAGGCAGGGCAAATGTCCAAAGCCACAGGCAATGGAAAGACCTCAAAAATGCAGCTGTGGTTTGGGGCAAGACATCTAACAAATGGGTGGGAGCAGAGAGAAGGGTCTACACCTCTGTGTGAGGTGTCACATTTCTGCCCCTGAGCTGCTGCAGTTTGCAGACAAATGCATTCCATTGGATTTGATGATCTTAAGGGTCTTTTCCAACCTAGATGATTATGTGATCAGTTTGAGCTTGTCTCGGTTTAGCTCGCACTCAGATGTTCAACAGTGAAGGACAGCAGCTGAAAAGCAGGTTCATACACCCACTTCTGAATGGGGTGTGACTGCCAGACAGCCCTGCATAATCCATCCCTGAAAATAACCTGGTGCCTGTGCTTCCCAGGTGAGGTTCAAGACAGTGAGGCCACCAGAGGAGCAAGTTGCCATGATAGCAGCGAGAAGATGAAATCCAACAGATATGATAAAACATGGGCCAAATGAAAGAGA
Source organism: Lanius collurio (assembly GCA_020086605.1). Lineage (NCBI taxonomy): Eukaryota > Metazoa > Chordata > Aves > Passeriformes > Laniidae > Lanius > Lanius collurio. Next base: position 33,172,118 of record JACBWW010000006.1, read on the forward strand.
AAGCTCACCGCTGTCAGAGTGAAAAATATAAACAGGGATACTTGGAGGAGAAATATTAAGGATGCTTTGTCAATTCCACTCCAGTACATTATAAACATGGTACTTTCTTGAGCCAGGGCTGCCAGGTGGCTAGTAAAAGTCTAGTAATTAGTGCTCATGAGGCTTGCACTGGGTTTGGCTCAATAGAGCTCTAAGGAGAAATAGGAGATGATAATGAAAAACGTAATGGAGAGAACTGCCACCTGTGAGCAAGACTGGGGAAGGGAACTGAAGGAAAAGTCCTGAAATTGGGCAGAGCCCATAGCACAAAACTTTATCAGCAAGGACTCAGATCCCACATGGCCTTCCATAGATGCCTCTGCTGATACCAGTGTGAAGTCTCTAGCTGGGGTAGCACTCAATAAACAGCACATACTGCAAGAAAGCAAGGGAGGGTGGTTTGAGCTGGTGCTCTGTAGTGAAAGTAGAAATTGCAGTTTCTTAATACAAGTAGAGTTCCATGGAGACACAGCTTCCTACCTGCACTCCCCCTACACAAGTGCTTGGCTGGCGCTGTGACTTGGTGTTGGCCCTTGGCAAGGCTGGGGCCTGAGAGCTGCTCCTGTATGAATTTCCTTGTTGACATTCAAACCTGAACACTTAGATTTGGCTTCCAGGCACTGGTGCTGAAGTCATAGAATCATGGAATTGTTTAGGTTGAAAAGAACTTTTAGATCGTTCAGTGCAAACTTTAATGTGTAACACACTGAAAAAAGTTATGTGCAAATACCTATTCCTTATACCCAAATGAGCTTTTCTTGTTTATTCTTCAAGTGGTGGATATTTCATTACATATTTTGAGATTCATCACTTCCACTTCAGAGATCAGTGTGACTTCTAATAAGAAATTAAGTCCATGGCACGTCAATTAGCTCCAATCTGTGTTCCCATTAGCTGCAACATCCTTTACCTGCCATTGAGTACCCAGCAGTAAAGAGTGTGCAAATTCTTGTGACCTTGGAAATGCATCCAAAACCCAGAAGAAATATGCTCTAGACACATATCAGCTGTGTGTTATCCTTGTGGTATTTAGTATAGTTTAGATTCTTTCATTAGTCTTCAGAAGCTATGAAAGATAAATGATGGAAAGGTAAGGATAAACAGTCCTTCTTAAGACACTTTTGTCTTGATGTGTATCAATTTTGAAATAGGTCTGGTTTTACAGGCAAGATGAGGTTTTTTTAAGGCCATATAGTGATGACAAGACACAAGCACTTAAAAGGATTTTAGGTTGCTGCTAGGCAGAGCAGGCACAGCCCATCAAAACCATTTAAGAGGTCTCTACAGAGCATGGGTATCTATAAAAAACTAATTTTTAACTATGATACTCAAACAACTGTGTGCCAGTAGCAGCATTATCCTAATAAGAGAAAAGCTCTTCCTTTGCAGAGCTCCCTGGATTGTAAGTCCTCCTTCACATTTAGTTTTCTGCCCTGCCAGAGGAAAGGGCCATGGTGAAAAGGGGCAGAGGTTATGTGTGCATGGGACAAAGCTTCCAGATGTGGGGATTCCTATGTAAAAGGTGCCAAGTGAACATCCAGTGCTATACCAAAGGGCAGCATACTTGTGAAGGGAAGGAAAAATCCAAAGTCAGAGGACTGATCGCAAAAAGACTTTTGGGGAATAACCTGGAGGACAGTGAAAAAGACATTTTATTCTGCTACATTTTTATTTTTGTATGTGGGTTTTATACAGAACCTTAATGTTTTCCGTCAAGTATAGTTTTTCAAATGTACATTTAACATTCAGGTCGAGCACTCAAAGTGACTGAGAGAGTTTCCTCCTTCTCATTGCTGACCTTTTGATTTTTAGAAGGTTTGAAAATGGAAAATTCTCTTTTTCCATTCTGCTAAACAGAATGTCATTTCTGTCAGTGTATGCGCTTGCAACGACATTGCACCTTTACCTTGTATTTTCCAAAATAAAAATGTTTGGGTCTCGATTGTGAATGGCTTATGTACACCCTGTAAGAGGGCTTGGTTGCATTATGGGCAGCTGGAAGGGTCAAAGGAGCCTGCAATGAGCAGTTTTTTGCACATGGGAGTTTTCATGTGATTTAACATACTGTATTCTCCTAGAGAATTCTCTCCTTTATCTCCATTGAGCACTGCCTCTTCCTAGGGGAATGCTGTATCCACTCTGGACAAGGGATCTGGGCAGTAGAGGGGGAGCTGACTGACAAGCAGCAGCCAGAGTGGGATAATAAACAGCTCCTTTAGCAACCTGTCACAAGTGAGGTCTCCCAGGGATCAGTGCTGGGCCCAGGGCTGTTTAATATCTCCATAAGTGACCTGGATAATGGGATCAAGCATACCTTGATGAAGTTTGCCAGTGATACCAAACTGAGTGGAAAAGTGGACACTTTGGAAAGGAGTTCTTTCCTGCAGGAAGACCTGGATAGGCTGGAAGAGTGGGCTAACAAAAACCTCATGAAATTCAACAAAGAAAAATGGGAAAATACAATCCTGGAGTGCAGCTCAGGCTGGAATCTACCAAGCTGGAGAGCAGCTCAGTGGAAAAGGACCTGGCGGTCCTGGTGGCGACCAGCTCAGTGCACCACAGCAGCACGTGGTTCACTCATGGCAACCCAACAGGATGCTGGGCTGCGCCAACAAGGGCATCACCATCAGACGTAAAGAAGTCACTATCCCACTCTACTCCATGCTTTTCAGGCCACCCCTGGAGTACTGTGTTCAGTTTAGTCCCTGCTATACAAAAGAGATGTGGACAAGCAGGAGAGGGCACAGGGAAGGGTCACAAAGATGATCAAAGCTCTGGGAAGCCTGTCCTATGAGGAAAGGCTGAGAGAACTGGCTTTTCTCAGTCTTGAGAAAAGAAGGCTTAGTGGAGACCTTATCACCGTGTTTATCCAGTATTTAAAGGGTGGTTATGAACAAGGTGGACAGGCCCTTTTTTGCACCAAATCACATGGGAAAGACAGGGAGGAATGGGTCTGTGTTACTTCTGGGGACATTCCAATTAGACACTAGAGGAAAACTTTTCACAGTGAAATCAATTAGCCACTGGAGTAGTTTCTTGAGGGAAGTAGTGGATTTCCCAACACTGGACACTTTCAAGATTTCTCTGGACAGGGTGGTGGCCTGTCTTGTCTAGACTGTGCTTTTGGCAAGAAAGGTTAGACCAGATGATCCTTGTAGTCCTTTCTAACCTGGTATTTTATATTTCTATGATTCTGACACTGGCTTAAAATGACCCCAAGGAAAGCTTGCCATTTATATGGGATGTCTCATCCAGGCATGGAATAAGAAATAGCTGCTACATGCTCAGAGTACCTCTAGATGTGTCACAAATGCTGCTCTCACAGACAGGTGCTAACTAGGCACTGCAACTGTTACAACTTGGCAGAGCTCCTCAGCAGTTCCCCAAAATTTTGTGCCTGAGGGAACATATCCTATCTTGTTACACCAGAAAAATGGTTTTCGACCTTCTTCCAATTTGCCAGCCACTAAAAATTCCAGCAGAGGTGTGGGCTCCTGTGGAGACAGTAGGTTTTCTTTTCTTGGTCTTTATCCATGGGCTCCTTAAAAATAATTCATGGACCCCTGGGATCTCACATAGCGTGGGTTGAAAACCACAGTAAACAGATCCCCTGGTGAAACTAAGACATTTTTTCCTGACTGCAAGTGGTACAGAAGTAGGTGTGAAGATAGTCCAGTGCCATTTGTTTGTTGTTAGACAATGTGTTCTTGTGGATAAAGCAGTGATCTGGCAATCAGGAAACGGGGTAGCAAGCAGGACCTACAGCTGTGCATTATGCTCTGCAAAGCAGAAAGTGTGGCTGATGCTCATGCAGAGGTGAGATGAGCACGTAGTCCAATATTTTAGAGCCATAGAAGCAATTTTGGATGTGAAACTGGCTTCTGAAAAGGGCAAGTAATGAAACATATTTTCAGGATGGGAGAAGTTCTGAAAAATATCTTTCCTGACATACTGTGTTACTACAGAGAGATATTTTCCTGGGACGTTAACAGAAGTGGATTTCCTAGAGTGATGACAGGAGGAGCAGCACTGGAGATATTCTTTCCATATCCCAGTGCCACCAGAAGAAATTTCCTTTTCAGTGTGTAGAAAACCTGTTTCTCCTGTATTACAGGAGGCAGTAGGAGTGTAGTACTTCATTGAGAAGTTCAGTATGTCTCCTGTTAAACTGCATGAGCTGGCTGCAGTTCAGCCTACTTGTTAAAAATGCCATCAACTTTTTAACTTTGCCAACAGGCTTCAGAAGAGCATCACATTCACCTAATAAAATACAAGGACTAACTTTTTCATTCTCCTTCCAAATTGCTCTCTGAACACAGCCTGCTGGTGGGATATCATTACATCTTACCCCTCCTCAGTAAGCTACTGGGCTGATCAAGCTATCTGTTAGAGTCATGAAAATTTTTTTGCAGGAGTTATGTGGAGAAATTAATATCCAGGTGGAGGAGAAAGTCTCATCTTTCTACTAAACATGCCTTTAGCCCTGATGGATACAAATATAGGAACAAACTGGATATTGACTTTCTAAGATGGGAGAGGGAAATGAGGGCTGCTCTCTGGCTCTTTGGATATGCATCAAAATGCTGAACAGGTTCCTGAAAACCTGCCACTAATGCTTCATATCTCACATTGCCAGAATGTTTTAAGTGGTTCTTGCTGCTTTCCTGAACAGCCAGTTCTTGCAGCTGGGTGTTTGGAAAGCAGAGAATTTGTTTTCAGTGATCAGTTTTAGCAGTGGACTAAACAAGGATTTCTCTCAGAAGGAGAAAGAGTATATGAGGATTTGAAAACATTTCCATGATTGGAAATGAAAACTTCAGAACTTCTTCAGAAAGGAGTCTCTGAAGGAGAAAATACAAGGGGGAGAGGACTTCTTTCTATCATCTTTCCAAGGAATCAGTCCTAATTTGGTGGCTGAAGAGAACAGCGTGCTTGACATTTACTCTGTGTGAGGTACACAAGTAATGCATGAAGGAGCATCACTTCTTTTGTAGGTACAGGGAGTATTTCAGGCATAATATCTGCATTCTGGGCCTCCTGCACCAGAATGAATCTCGATTATTTCCTTTGTAGACAAAGACAGAACTTCCTGTGATTTACAGCAGAATCTTCATGTTTGGAGGCAATCAGGCACAGTTCCAGACAATCATCCCTGACCCACTGTACTTGTATGCAGTTTTTAGTTTACATCTGACCTTGTGTCACCTCCATATATCTGTTAAGCACTACAGATGGCATACTGAGTCCAAGGACTTGCAAGTGGAGAGTACTTGTCTAATAACCTTGTAACTCCTGGAAGGCTTCTCAGGAGCGAGATGTGGTGTTCAGGTCTGGTACTGCCTTCTGTGTGTCCAGCCCCCACTTCTTTTTTATCACACATAATCCTATGGCATTAGAGAGCTGCCTCACAGCCACTGCACTGCTGTCATTTTGGTGTAGGTCCCTGCTTTTTGGTTTGGAGTCCGAATAAAGTGACACTTGGCATTTACAAACTGTATAGCCCGTGCAGAGCATTGTCCCAACATGAAGCTGCTGACCCACATGCCAGCTGTACAAATTGGGTCACCCTGGCTCTGTTTTGCCTTCATAGCACAGATAAGGAAAGTGTTTTATCCTTCTGGAAAGTGGGCTGGAAGTCAGTATGAGGTTTTTAGTCCCAGCAGACTTGTGTTGTTTTATTTACCAGCCCTAGGAGAGGATAATAAAAACAAACCGGGGGGAAGACATCATAAAGGGCAAGATGCTTCCAGCCAGAGGATGCCATGTATATGAGCCAGGGCACTGCCTCTGAACAGAAGTCTGTGTTATCCTGACAATACTGAGATCCCAGCAAGACACAAGTTTTACTGATCTGCAAGTAAATGCATAGGAATAGACCATTCTTGCTCCACAACCATTACAGTATATTTGCTAAGAAGGAAGTAGGAAGAGGATTCAGCCCATGGAGAACTGAGAGGAGGTATGACTTTTCCCAAGTTGGAACAAAACCTGTGGCAAAGACAAGACTTAACCCCTTTCCCCCTTTACTGCTTAACTGTCCCTTTTCCAAATGTCCTTCTGTGGCTATGCCTGCAAAGCTGTTGTTCTGAGGATCATTAGGATCTGCCTCCAAAGTGACTTCAGTGCAGTTTCTCTCTTCCTCACCCCCGCACCCTCTCTCATTAGCTTGAAAGCTCCTATTTATAAACCTGCTCAAGATTGCTTGTTCAGAAAGGAGGAGCCGAAACACTCCGCACACAGACGAAGAGACTCAGCAGAGATGCAGGCAAGAGCTACTTCTCACTCAAAGGGTAATAACCAGATGGAACAAGTCAGCAGGAAGAGTGCCTGAAATGTCACAGAAATGAGATCAAGCAACAGCTAGAGCTGTGTGTCTGCAGGCAGAAGGTGGAGAATCACAGGATCTCAGGAAACAGTAAGAAAGAAGGGCTGAGTGGAAGCAAAATATTTAAGTGGGTAAGCACATTGGACTAAATGGCCTGATCGTCTCTCCAGACCACCACAGTTCCAGTATGCATTTTTGACACTCTCTCCCAGCCTCCCTGACAGTGATGAACAGGAGGCCTATAAAGCTGGCTTGCTGTGAAAGTGTGCCGGGCTACTAACTGTGAGTGACTTATCATCTCTGTTGTTAAACAGCTCACTCGCCTCCCTGAATCTCACTGGGATGCTGTTTGTAAGCACAAAACTTGTTAAACTCAGGCTTGCCTGCAATTTCTGTAGCACCTGGTGATTTTGTGCTGGCAAGCTAGAGAACAGGCTGATGACAACTTGAACCCCTGTGAGGGGAGAAGTGGGTACCTAAATAGCTGTCCTACATTGTATGGCACTATTTACAACAGCCTAACTTCCCTGCTCTTTCCTCCTGACTGTATTTTATGGTAATGATCCAGACACGACCCAGCTATCTCTGCTCTTCTGGAGAAGCGCAGCACAATTATGAAAGATCAGACAAGATCATCTGCCATGAAGATAGGGGGAAAAAAGGCCAGCTCCTAAGTTTTATATAAAGAACAAACAAAACTGCAGTAACCCACAAGGAGTTACATTCATGGAGAGAAACAGAATCACATTGTTCAATAAATCAGAGGAGAACAAAGAGCTTCAATGACAACCCAAGACCAAAGCCATTTCTGCTAAGGAGCCTGCATCCGCGTACTGAACACAACCTCACCTCTTCCCCTTCCGGCTTAACAAGTGATTTCATGGAGCTCTTTGTGCCAGCATACAGGCAATTCCCTGAGCTGCCTCTCTTCACTGGGCTTCTCACTAGATGGCAAAGAATGTGCTGCACTGAGTGGTCTGCTCTGCTCTTTCCCAGGCTGAATTCTTCCTGTTACTCTCAAAAATACCATGTTAACGCTCCTTGACATCTGTGCTCCTAGGTGCTTTGTCGTCTGATAAATTATTGTGTTACTTAAAACCTCCACATTATAATGCCCACAGTCTTAGCAAGGTGAAGTCTCAGTGTATTAAATGACAGTTTACAGATCCAGCAAAGGACAGGCATCCCCACAAAATACCCACGAGGTGTCAAAGACAAGACACAACCACTGAAGAAAATAGGTCGACCGAGTGAATGAGAGAATCAAGGATTAGGGTAACAAAAGTAATGTGATGTGCACAATTGTGGCATTTTCAGTCTTTAATGTTTTTAATGGTGGTGTGCTGGACATACCAGAGTGCTGGGACACTTATGATAATACCAAAAAAAATTCTGAGAAGAAAGTTACTGAATTTTTACTTGTTCTATTTGCTGGAGGAAACCTGATCTAGTTTGTGGTATCATCTGACATATCTTACATATTTAAGAAGCTCTCTGCTGACATCAGAGAAAAAAAACATCAGCATACCTAGAGCATGTCTCAGTGTCAGACACAGACAGAGGTGGGTTTAGAAATGAGCAGTGAGAACTGTCACAGGTCTAGAAAACCTGGTAAAGAGAAATTATTGAAGGAATTGCATTTACTGGGTTTAGGAAGAAGAAATTTGAGGAGGAACATGGGAAACTGTCTTCTAGCAGAGCTATAAAAAGGACAGAGATTAATTGTTCTCTGCTTCTGTGGCAGGAGGGGTGTGTTTGCATAAACAAAGATTTTGGTTAAGTATCAGAAGAAGATTTATTCTGAAAATAGGAAGAAAGGAGCAGTGAAGCAGCCTTGAAAGCTGTGAAGTCCCTGTTTATGGAGTCCTTTAAGAACAAAGATTTGTTAGTCTGTGATGGTGTTGGTATGTTTACTCTTTCATAAGGAAGGGGCCTCTGAGGTCCTTCCAGCCCCATATTTCATGATTTGTACCAGGTCTGCTGTTCTACCACAGCAAAGCTGCAAGATGTAATCTCATTGTATAAATAAACAGAAATCTCCATTGTGTTCCAAACAACCAAACCTGGAAAGGGAAACAGACGGTTTGGTGAAAACAAACGCCCAAGAACCTTTAAAGATTTATAGGTGTAATTTGACCCTAGTTCTATTTTTAGTTTTATTTTTTTAGTTCTATTGAGGAGTACCCATGAGGAGTGTCCTAGGTGGAGTAGACTAAAGAGGGGGAAAAGACCCTCACTCCTCATTGTAAATTTTGTGGCAGGACAAACTGGCTTGTCCTGTGTTTAAACAGGCAGCTTCAGGGCTGGCAGTGGGATCCAGCTGTATCTCAGTGACCATACTCAAAAAGTGCAAATAACAAAACTTATGGCAAAATTGTATTGAGGGAAATATCCTGAGGTAGCTAAAATTGTTCATAATTTCAAAGCTGGAATAGGAGAGAGGTTTGTGAAATTAAGACGTCTATATTCCTTATCCAAAGTCAGAGGAGAAAGCTGAATTGCACATGGGTAAAATACATGAACTTTAAATTACATTGAAGGCACCTCCACATATGAGTAACCGAATGTAGAAGTACTACATAAAAGATTGATGAGTATTTTTAAACAGCATCCACTGGGTTTGAATTGAAACATTAGATTTACTCAAGTGTAAATTCTCTCAGTTAATAAAGCTGCATATGATTTGGCACTGTATACATGAAAATGTATACATCTAGTGTGTTTGCTTTGAGATAGCTTCATTAGGTTTCTTCCTTTATCCCAAATAATTTACTTATTGTTCATTTTCTATGATCTCAGTGGTTTGGTTTTGCCTTTACTTTTTGATTTTGTTTAAAAAAGGGATTTCCATGTCAAACGTAGAGGCTCCTAAACAGTGATAGATCATGATTGATGATCCTTCCTCAAGCACTCAAGCATAAGTGTAAGAAAAGAAAAGAAAGCTTAACTCTGGAAGATGATAAGAACAGTGTTCCCAGTCCAGCAAACTGTATTTGTCCTGGGAATAGTCCAATTTAGCTGGGTTATTTGTGTGCTCCAATCTATGTACCACGAAGGAGAGCAGTTCAATCAGTACCTGTCGGGATAAAGAGAAGCAGTGCAGATCTGATCATAGCAGTGAAGTGCACTCCCTTATCCTCGATGCAGTTCCTCTGATGCATGCAAGGGTAAGTGAAACTGCATCTGGATGTCTAAGGTCCTTTCTCCCTTTAGACTGCAGCTTTCAACATGAAGACTTTCCCTTGGAATAACAACAGTTTGTTGAGATAACTGATACATCACTGGTTTATGACAGAAGGAAGTTGCCCAGGTTCTGCAGAAATTATTTGTGTTACATAACCCAATAAATGCATATTCTCCAAGAAGATTAAGTATTTTATCAGTATCTAAAAGTCCTGTCTAATGTCCACAGTGGTGAAAAAAGCAGGCTCTATCATGCTGCCATTGCTAATGGCATGGAAGGATAGACTGCTTAACTAGGTTGGTGTGAATTGATGAGTCTCAATTCAACTCACAAACAGGAGCCTTGGTCAGCAACCCCCATGAGCACCTCTGTCCCATGCTCCACTACACAGGGCAGAGAAGCACAAAACCTGTTGGAAAACCCACAGAACAAACTGTTTCAGAGTTCAGATCCATCCTAGGGTAGATGTTTGTCACCACTTCTCTGTCTATCAGAGCTCTGCTCAGTGTGGCCCAGAACTGAATAATGCAAAAGCCTATTTGAATCATGTGGCCTCTGCTTGCTCTCAAGTTTATTGGATGAACAGCAGTTTACTGCAATACTGCAGCATCTACACCCTATGTCCAGGACTGGTTTTCACCTCCCTCTTGCTTCAGAGTAGCAGGGCTTGGGCCACCCAGAAAGGAGTAATGGAAATGCAGAACAACATCAAGTCCAGAGCTCCTGGCTTAGAGAAATAGACACTTTCTGTTTCCTGCCTCTCCCATGCAAGCTGTATAGACTGGATCTGAAAGCTGCTAGCTTGTCTTGCTGGGGGTCAGCTCTTTGCAGTTAGTCCAAAAAGACCCAATTTGGTGCAGAGCTATAGATGGTTATATAGAGCCATATACATATGGTTACGTGGTAATGCTTATTGTATGTTGACAGGAAAAGGAAATGAAAAAAAAAGGAAAAAACATCTAACACAAGGCTGCTACAAACTTCAAAATAAGAAGGAAACCCTCTGTTTTCCATATACTTGCAATTCTCTGTTATTTGCTTTCCTTGCTGTTCTCTGCTCCTTCCATAGTGTCTCAGTGTGTAAAATCATAATTGCACTGCATAACTTACAGTGCTGATTTAACTGTGGAATTTGATGCCTGGCTGTTGGATTTATTTTTATTAGATACAATGATTAGAATCTAAGCAGGGATCATAGCTTTAAAACTTCTGTGAATATGTACTTGTTTCCAATGGGATTTTCTTTGTATTTCTTAAATATCCGATTCAGAATACTTATCAAAACTTGGAGAATGAATGTGTACAAAGTGCATCAGGAGGGCAGGTTTGCATCTTAAAAGCCTAGTCAAATGTCTTAAGGGAAGCAAATTTGTACTGTAGGGCAAGGTGCTTTATTGCCCCGGTTACTGACAACTGGAAAATATTTTCCAGAAGAAAAATATGGTCTCAAAAGTATTGGTAAGGAGGTATGATGTATCTTTTCATGGCACTGAAAGCTAGCCCAAAGCTTATGAAAGCTATTACTGTTGAATTTACTGGGAACTGTGGAAAAGGCACTCAGATTCCAATGCCTTGGTTCCCATATACCAGATCAACTAGTGAAGGATCAGGAATCAGTGTCCACCTTTTCTTTACCTATATGTGATGAAGAGGGGTTCCAGGAAGAGGAACAAGGAAACTGCACTCCAAGTGAATCCATTTCTGTACAACAGATTCATTTTTTAATGTAGGGATGAACTGGAGTGTCCCACTGAGGGTAGTAGGCTAGGTCACATGAGAAGGGAGCCTGTCCTACTGTGTATTTGATATGCTTAGTTTGGGGCGGCTGTATTAAATCCACATGGCACAGAAATGACGGTCTTAGAACAGCTGATTTGCTCACTGGGCTAAAATTAATGTTCTTCATGTTTCATTTCAGTGGTGCCTTTCCTTGACCTATCTGGCTCTACCTGCAGTTGTAGTTATTCCAGAAAAGGAGTGCCTTTTTCTGGTTTAAGATAAGCCACTCCTGTACTAGGTTATAGGTGCTGCTCCGTGTTACCTTGCCTGGCTCTTCAGTACTGTTTGTTCTCCTTTTTATGGCCATCTGGTCTCTTCAGGTCTTGCCTCTTCATGTTGACAGTTTTTCTGTCTTGAGCTATCTGCCTGTGTAGTCCTTGGAAAGCCTCTTGTAACGAGAAAAGTAAAAAATTTTTGAATATTTTCCAGCCGATGTTGACGGACACAAGGAGCAGGTATGTCCTTGGGAGCTACCAGCTAAGAGTCCACATTTCAGAACGTGATCTGGCACATATTGTTCATTCAGGAGAAGCCATACATAAGTACTTCTGAGACATCTACACCTTGTTTATCAGTTCAATGTCATTGAACATTTTCTCTCATCCTTTCACCAGAAGGAAAAAAAACATGAGTGCATACAAAAGGGTCAATGTTTTTGAAAGGTCAGTAATTCCAGATGAAATGCAAACCTAAGGCTTAAAAAAAAAAAAATCTCCATTGAGCAATAAGGCACTTAGAGTTTGACTTTGTTACGCAAGAGAGAAACTTTCCAGCTGGCTGGCAGTGGCTCCAAAGGGTGTCTGTGTGGTTATTGATTAATTAAATCTATTGTTACTCACTTCTTTCATTAATCCAAGTGTTTTCTCTTCTCTTGTGTCCCTGCATAACCCTGTTCTAGAGATTTTGAATCTGTCAGAGACAACTGCTTTGAATATCAGGTTGCTTATTTGAAATGCTACCTCCTTCTGTCTCAGAAATTTCTAGGTGTGGCATTTTAGACCTCAGGAGAATGAGAAAGCTACTTAAAGTTGAAGGTGTTTCCTGTCTCATGTTCAGGCCTGGAACTCTGTCATATGTAACAGAGAGGGAGGGCATGAAAGCCTGGAGGGACCAGAAGGGTGGCTCCGCTGCTTTCTGTAGCACCACTCTCAGTTCCAACACTGAAACAAAAACCTTAGCAGGTTGTGTGAGGAACAGATGCTTCTAGAGGGTTGACACTTGCTGTTCAGGGTTCTAAATCTCTGCAGGACTAGTGTGGAGGAGATTAGTAATATCAGCAAGCCACCAGTGCAGTTTTGCTTCTCCATCTACTCACCTTGGCCCCAGTGAAAATCTCTAAATAGCCTTATACCCACGTAGCCTTCTGCTCATGGTCCCAACAACCAAAAACCCTGAACAGTACTGCTGCCCCAGCAGTAGAAGGCTGTGTCTACAAACCAAGAGAAAAGCCCAGCTCTTGCTAGGCCACACAGTCCCCAGTGTCTCTGTTTGCTGTACTGAGGGTACTTTGTGTGCTGGTCCCTGGCCCAGTGCCACTGACTTGTGTCACACAGGAAGCTGAACCCCTGCCAGCTGGGAACCGCTTCTGGTTGCTATCTCCAGCCATCGGTGCTCGATTGGAGCCTGTTAACCAGGCTCCTGACCTGCCAGCCTTGCAGGTCCCAGGCGTTTGCTTTCCCTTTCAAGCCCTTGAGATAGCAGAGCCTGTTCTACGGCAATGAATGTGTTTAGGAAATGCCAAGTCTGAATTAACTACTGCTGGGTACCAGGAATTTTTAGCTTGACTGGAAACATTTGCCAGCAAGTAGGATGGACTCTGTTCATGCCCAAGAGCAGAGCAAACTTCCTTGATAAAGCTTCCCCACAGAAGTAATTCTTTATCACAGCAGTGACAAGTCACTCCTAGTTCCTTCCTGCTCTATACCAGCACTATTTCCACTGAGATACAGGGGTCATTTGAAGGGTAAAGCTGCAGCCGTCACTCAAGTCAGGAGAGCACCACCTCCGCCTTTCAGAAGCAGGGAAAGAGAGGAGACACCTCCAGTTCAAGACTATTTGGCTGCTTTATAGTTTTGTTTGGTGAACATAAAGGAGACTTGGAAATTTCAGAGGCCTCTTTTAGGAAATCCTTTACAAGTTCCTTTAGGAGATGGGTTTTACCGCAACAATTCAACTAATTACAATTAGTCACTTGATCCTGGAAGAACAAGGAAGTTGTATTATGCATGTTTCATACAGGATTTACTTAAGCATTCAGGGGTTTAGTACTTTCACACCTGCAGTTAGTCCTTTTGCTTGTAATTTTGGCTGGCAATAATACTGATGCCCTTGTACCAGAGAAATGGGTTTCCTCTTCTGAAGAGCAACGATAGTGTCAGCTGGTAGGCCCATTTCTTGCAAAAATCACATGCAAACAAAATATGCATAGGTTGGTCTTGCAGTCCAGTGGGATAATAAAGGAGACATTTGTGCCTGGGGATGTCCGTTTTCCCTCAGTTGCAGAGGGGGAAGGTACCCAAAGGTTGCCTTGCTGGTAAGCGTAGCTCACCCTGGTTACAGCAGGGCTGCCAACAAACTGTGGTAAACCTTCATGCAATATAGTATCAGGAAGGACACCTACTTTCCCTAAAGCGTTTTTAAATGGGACTTTTAAACCATTTCCTAGCCACGACAATGTTTGGTCATTGTGAGAGTCCCTCCAGAGGACTTAAAACCTCAGAGAGGGGCCGGCACAGGAGATGGGGAGGAGCATCTGTGGGGAGGAGCAGATGTGTTTAGGTTGTATGCTGCTTAGCAGTATAAATGTATTGAGCAGAGAGGAAATTTGCAGTCAATCTGGTGTAAACAAAATATTTAAGCACAATTGCAGTGATTAAACAGGAATGCTGCTTTTAACTAAACATCTGTTACCTTTTCTGATTGAATTAAATAGTTATAAGCCTCTGAGGCTTATTATCACTCTCTATTCCTTTCTATCTTAAATCTCTTTTCCTGCTGTCAGTTTTATCAATCAGTGATTATGCCTGAGGATTTTGCAGTGTCTCTTTTATCAGACTAGAAATGTTTGTGGTTTCTTGCTCTCTGAAGCCTTGCACACACAGGACAATTTTCCACAGCTACCTCAGCAGTGCCTTTGTTCCAGCAGCTGCCTGCCCTTCTCTGCTGAGGCACCACTACTGCCCTAACCTCTGTGGAAGGGACTGATGCTGGAAATAATTTGATCCTGATCTAAATAAGGCTGCCAGTAGAAGCAGACAATGCTTTGCCATCATACAGTGATATCTAACACACAGGAACGAAGGCTCAGCCCTTCCCTGAATTACAATGGTGCTTCACCTGCTTTTGGAGTTGTGTTAAAGCTGTGTGAGGTGCTACGACCGAAGCAGGTGTAAGCAAAACCATTTAACTCTGTACTATATCAAAGAATTTGACTGTTACCATGTCCCCCCTGAAGAGCCACCACAAGCAGTGCTGTGGGTGCTGATGCCTACAATCTGCTCTACCTGATCACGCAGCAGTAGCAAGGATGACTCTTGCAGCCTTCTCTCTCTTCAGATCATTTTCTGTTGCTTTCTCATCATCTTATCCTCATCCACCTTCCATGTTTTCATCTCTGCACTTTTCAAATATTTCTATATTGGTGTTTTAGGTCACCTCAGTGAAGCTGGAAGAAAAACTGGTTATGAAAGAGCAACAGTGATAATCAGCTCAGCAGCACAGCTCCTGTGTACCCAACGCCACTAGGTTCCCTCGAATGCAAGTGCCTGGCCTCACCTGACCTGTGGCCCCAAGCAATCCTGCCTTTGTCTTGGCTTAAATTTGCTCCAAATAGGTCACCCTATCTAAGAAAGGCCATAAGAAAAGAATCCTAAACATTTTAATTTCTGAACTGGAAATAATCTTGGACAGTGCACCATAGAGCTTATAAATAGCACTTCGAGTGCCCGTGATGTCACAAACCACAGGAGCATCTGACTTGTGATTTATTACATCAGATCATGACTTGTTCATAGGCTTGTCGTTTGCAGCTTATTTACAGTCAGTACACCCACTATTATTCCTAAGCCGTCCCAGTGTTATGCAGATACATAAATGCTGCCTGGAACTGAAACAGTAAACAACCAATTAAAAGTTTAACCTCTTCCTTTCTGATCTCTTCCTACATGATTAACTGAGGATATTGTTGCATAAATTACAGTTGTGTCAGATAATGAAAAATTGGCGTTCTTTCATTTGCCTGTGTATCACAGTTACACTGAAAAACATTAGTAGATTTTTTAAATATTTTGCTCAAAAATAATTTCTCATTAAAACTGCATTTATTTGAAGACATTTTCTTTTCTTCACTGTAAGATTGTTGTTTTACAAGACTTCCTAGAATAAAACAGCAAAAGCTAATTTCTGGAATTTAATGAAAGAAGAATTTTAATTCTTTTTGTAGTTCTTGACACTGCACACGTAAACACACAAATTGGTTTATCTAAATAGCAGTTTGAAAAAACAGAGTTGGGCAATGTAATTAGAAAGGGAAAAGCTTGCTATTCAGATTAATTAAGCTAAGTAACATTCAATTTTTATGTCACATCTTTTTGGCAGAGGGGGTAATCTCATTTAGTTTGACCACATTTCGGAAAAGGTCACAGTTAAGATTTAAATACAGGCCAGTATAACCCTCAGGCATTAATGAATCCTGAATATAATGATTTTTAGATTGGAAAAATTCTTTGTTCCACTCCCTGTCTATACAACTGAGTTACAGGGAATATTTGGGTTTGAATAGCCGGGTTACAGAGAAAGGCACCCGCATAAAAATCTACAGGAAGAACCAAGCCATTTCAACCAGTGCTTGTTCAACTACTTGCATTTTAAAATAAAGAGAATCCCACCCTGAGAAAAATGTGTGATTATATTCAGGTATCTAAAACCTGGTATTTCCTCAGATCTATGAGTGGACAAGGGAGTAACTCAGTAATTCAGAAATGGCAAAATGGGAAATTATTTATGCAGCTCCTCTCAGTATCAGTGGATGTGGCTGGTACATCAGCGTGTTCTCACTATCAAAGGTTGCTTTAGAGCACTCCTAAACATCTTGTTGAGATTTACTCCCTCACTTTTAAAAAAAATCCCTCTGGTGAATCTGAGGCTGTAGGAGAAGAAAAGTAATTACCAGTACTAATGTCCTGTACAGCACCTTGGTCTATGCATCACAGTTTCATAGTCTGTGATCTTAAAAGTAGTCCTCAGAACAGAAACTCCTTTTGTATTCTCACAGGATCAAGTACCCTAACCCAGCTGGTCAAAGAACATCAAGCACTACATGTCAGTGTGGTTTGCAAGAGAGACACAAAGAAAACTTTTCTGTAGCCAACTGGTTCTTTCTAAACATTCATCTGTATTAATCAAAAGATTTACAGTGTTAGCAGCCCTTACTGGAATTGAAATGGAGTGCAGATAAGATGGTTCAAGGTGCATGAGAAATCAGATTTACTGAAGTCTTCTCTGTACAGATTTTGCATTAAATACCTAATCTTGTTTTTCAGTAGTAAGTTGTTTAGCTAAGGTGTACCAGTGGCCATGAAAGAGAAATCTAATGTACAGCCTGTCAGCACTATTTCTTCTAGCTGAGTTTAGGTAGAAGGTGGCCTCAAAGCTGGATTTTATTCATTGTGACCTGCTTTTAAATATGAGTGTTTTAGACTCTTGCTGGGGTAGGCAGAGAGCTTAGTGGAGATCATGGCAGATATGTGCTTGCTGTCTCTGAAAAGCAGAGGGACAAGGTGCCTTAAATTGAAGAAAAATGTTTATCTTCATTCAAAGAAAAAGTATTTGTGTGTACTGCTACTAATCTCAGGTGTTTATTCATCAAGGCCTTCAAAAGGAAGAGGCCTTTAAAATTTAGAAATCAAAGGATCAAATAAATAAATAGGGAAAAAATATTTTTTAAATGCCCCTGCATATGGGGGACATTGGTGAAGAGAGTTCTGTTTTCAAGATTTTTTTATGCAGTTGTAACAGCTCAAATCCCATTTCCCTTTGATTAAAGTACCTGCGCAACCCCTTGGTACCAGGAATTGCAGCTGCAAGGAAAATATTGCAAAACTTTCCTGTATGAAAGTACGCAGATTTTTTGGTATCATCCAGTTCCTGGCGCATTGCCACTGGCACAGGGCTGTGCTGGAGGCTGACCAGGGGCCTTCACAGGTATCCACTGTGGATCTTCCCTGGACATGTGGTAACAGCCACCGTCAGAACCCGGACAATGGCTACATAAACGTCTGCTGGGGTCTTTCTTATGTCTTATTTTAGATTTGGAAGCGTTTATAAGTACAGAGATTTGTTTTTCCTCCTCTGTAATTAGATCCCAGACAAAAAATGTCATAAGCTTCAACTACATCCTTAATCTCCTGAACAATAGAAACTGTGTTAAGAAACCCAAAACAACTGTCTTCCTGGGAAGGGTGGATGCTTGTCAGTGGTCCTCAGCTGAGTTTCTGGTGTGAGCCTTGCCCGGGCTGGCTGGGGGCAATGAGGGGGGCTGCCTGCCCCTGCGGGGGCACCTTCTGCTTCCCTGAGCTGGGCTGGGCTCCTGCCAGGCACGCCTTTGTGGCTCAAGAGCTGGCAGAGTGCTCTGCAGAAGTGTGGGGAGGTGTTGGGGAAGGGGGACCCTGGGCAGGTGGGTGAGCAGCTTGCTCACCGCTGTAAAAAGTGGCTTCTTTCCAATTGGGAGTACTTTGGCAGAGGGTTGGGGTGGACAGATGCTCTGCACTTGCCCAATTTACCTTCTGGAGAGGTGCCTTCCCTCTCTGGGTCTGTCAGCTCCCCTGTACTAAAAATACCTCCTTGAAATGTGCCCTCCTGTGCACTCAGTCGTGCAGAGAGCCTGACCCTCAGCTCAGCTGGCAGAAAGCAGTCTTCTGGAATTTTCTATGTACTTCAGGAAGGGCACAATCAGCTGCCCAGAACCATTATCAAAAAAATTGGGACATAGAATTGCATACATTAACCCAGCCTCTCCTCTCTTCCTCCTCCCTCTGACTCAACAAGTGGTGTAAGCTCCAAACAGCATCCTTATCCTACAAGTGTGTTTAATTTCCTTAACAAATTGAGGTATTAGGAATTTTAAACCCCAGGTGTTTCTCAGAGTTATGTAAAGCAAGAGGCACCCAGATGCTCACGTAAGAGCAGAGGGAAAATCCCTTTGGGAACATGTGCCTGGCCCATGGCTGCAATGGGCTGCCAAGCAGTGTTATTCAAACTATGACGTGCAACAGGCTGAGATAGCAAAAGTCCAAGGCAAGGAGAATGAGGTGAAGGTGTACAGTGACACACTGTTCCTTTTCTTTTTCCCCTGGTGGGCCTTGGGAAAATTAGAATATACTAGAATTGAGCCTTCCAAATCTAGAACCAAATTCTCCTATGCATGAACTCAGACACCAGCCAACCAGAAAGAGGCCTACATGACAACAAGCATCAAAAGAAAAAAGGTGTAACAAAACAGGTAAATATTAACATTCATTGTTTCCCAGTGTACTGTATTTCATTTTCCCCTCCTTGTTTCACTCCCCTTTGAAGATAAAGAATTGTTGTCTGGAAAAGAAGAAATTTCCTCTTGTTTTGTTGCATTAGGGCAAATAGGAAGGTTTGAAAATGCTTAGGTTTTTGAAAATTATTGTCTATTTTTAGAACTGTAACAGACACTGAGTCTGTTTCCTAGAGGTCTTTCGTGGTGGACTTGAGATGGTGACTATCAAGTCTTTGAATTCTTAGAGGAAGTAGCTGGGTCTTTATTTCCTTCCAACAACTTATTTTGTCCTTTCAATTGAAGAGATGTTAATGAACATACACTGTTAAAAACAGCTGTTCCTACCTTGTACTAGAGCTCATCTCCACCATAATAGCTCTGCTGAAAAGAGAAAAATTATCTCCTGGTGTGGATTCAGTCCTGTGGGAGCCTTTGCTTTCCTTTCTTCTGCAAGGCTGTGTCCCTCACCCAGAATGGGCAGCCTGCCTCTCTCTACCCTGGGATGTCCTGTGCCACAGGGATCAATGACACGACCTAGCCTTATCTTGTACTAGGAAATTATAGAGCTATCAAGAGTGCAGAAAATACCTTTTCTCTCTCTCTCCTCCCACCAGTCAACTTCAATCAGCACAAGCTTTACTGTAAATGCAGTGTCAAGAGGAAAAAGCAGCATCATCAGGCTTTTTACTGATGTGGCTTATTATTACTATCAGAGAAAATAAACTTCAAATGCTATACTGAAATTTGCTAGTTACACCATTGCCCCTATAGCTGTATCTTGTTTAGTGGAGGCAAAAAATGAGGTTTGAAACTGTGTCACCAGTGAGGCAGGATTTTATTAAAAGTTGCAGCGCCACGAGGAGTGAAGGAACTAAGCTGTAGGTACTTAATAAAATATTTAATAATGTTTTAAGGACATCCACATGCATATGGGGCCTTTCCAAGGGGACCTTCACAAAACTCTGTGCATGTCCCTTCTCATTCCATCTCGCCTCTGTTGAGATACCAAGGAATCCATGGTTGGGATATCATCAGGCCTTTCTGGCTGAAAGGTACCGACTGTAATAGTGTCTGACTCAGTTTCAGCCTATTGGCCTCCTGAAACTCTCAATATGTTCCAGATATAAGGAGCTCTTCATCATGTAAGTATCTCCAAAGAACCAAATTAAGGCCAGCATATCCTGGCATGTAGAGTACTAATCAATCCTCTGAGGCTGAGTCACCATTGAATCTCACCAGACCAGGTTTTGAATCAGGTCAGAGGATCAGTTGTTTATCATAAAAATCCTCAAGCTCTCTATCCCCACTTGCCAGGAAAGCTGTTTAGCTTCCCGCCACTGTTTCAAGGCGTTACTTGTTCAAAGTGGCCTGTGCTTGACTTCTCCTTGATGCAGCTCCCTGGAGAGGAGGAAACACAGCGTCACCCTGGGCCAGGGCTGGGTGCCCTGGGTGAGTGACCTTTGCCATGCTAACCTGCCCTCATCTTGCCCGGCAGCATTAATTGCCTCTTAGGGCAGCTTTGTCGCCAGCTCTGGGAGGTTGGGACAGACAGCTCATGCTTCCTCTAGTTAGGAGCCAGTAATAGCCACTTTGGGTCCTGGGATGAGAGAAGGAGAGGCTGGTAATACCCCTGCTTCAGTGCCCCATTAGAGTGGAGGAATCCTCAAAATGTGGGTTAGTTTCAGCTGAGCCCCCTCCCTCTCCAGCCCAGGCTCTTCCTCATCTTGTTTCAGCTCTGCACCACAACCCACGTGAGGAGGGCGTGATGCTATTTATTCTTGTTTCCTCCCTCTCTGAGATCCTATCAGAAACACCAGTCTGAGTCAGAGGCAGAGGCTGTGACTGAAATGAGAGAGAAAACTCGGAAATGCACAGATTTCAGCCCAGTGTGGCTACCCCAGCTCTTTGGAAAACTGGGCCTCAAAAATGTGTGAGATACTCAGCAAACAGCAGCTAAAGAAAGACTGTGTGAATTAGAAAGTGCCTAGCAAGCAGCAAGAAAAGGAGTGGCTGGTTTGTTGTAGGTAAGGAACAGGACTCAGAGGAGTGTTGTAGCATGGGTGTTACATGACCTTCTACCCTCTTGCAATATCTGCTATTTTTGGACATTTGCTGAGAAGAATCCCTCCAAGATCACTCCTCTGGTTTATTGGGTGGTGATAGCTGGGTTTTCCAGCACAAACAGAACTGTGCTACAGTGAGAGGTTTCCAGCAGTGATATTTTTCTGCATGCATTTGAATGAAAAGTCATTTAAAAGCCTACTCTCTGCATTTGGCAGTTAGGGGCAGGGTACCACAAACCAAAAACATGTGTCCAAATATTCTAGTCCCAAACACTTAGATCTAGCTGCTTACAACATGTTTCATTACACATTAAGCAGCACAGATCTGGAAGGATCTGGAAATACTTTCCATATCCAGATCTCCCCAGCAAGAACCATGTCTTGGGCAGATTGCATTTTTATTGCCTTCATTGCCTTGCTGAGATGATATCCCAGTACTTAAGGTGAACTGTGTGAGTAATGGTACCTCAGTAGAATGGAGCCATTTACTTCTGCTCAAGTGAACTGGTGCTTAATGGTCTGTGCAGTTATATGACCTCTGGTTGCAATCTGATCAGATAGCACAAACTAAATGCAGTGGAGTCTTGCTGATAACAGGAGAATGGGGGGTCAGGATCTAGGGTATTACCCAAAGTAGGGACAACTGGTCAGCAGGTGGCAATCTTATATCTGAAGCAGGAAAGGCCCACCACTGCTAGAAAAATTTGCTACCGGCCATGTCTCAGTGAGATGTGTTATCTAGAGATCTGGATGCTTTGTGTACTGGTTCTAATCACATGGGTTTAATTTTCCTTTGCAGTCTGTTAACAGCACACCTTTGCCATCAGTCTCAGCCCCTGATATTATGACTTAGTTTGCCTTCCTTCCATTCTGCTGTGCCCTCTGGTTGCAGACCTGATAGGTTATATTCAGCCTCCTCCTTGGCCAGGCAGCGAACAGGGCCAGACGTGCAGCCTCGCTATTTGCAGCTAAAAAGCCGCTGTGGAATGGGCACACCTTGCAAATGCAAGCCTTACATTATCATTAACCAGATCTGCTGCTCAGGTCTGTGGGAGAAGGGCATCTCAGTCCTTGCAGGCATGAATGGCTCACTGACTTCACTGGCCTGGTTTGCCCATGCAAAGTCAGTCAACTGCAGCAGTTTGGTCAACATCAACTTTAATGCAACACTTCAGCTCAGGCATCTTTGCTCATATAGTGCTACTTCAGAAATGCTTTCCTTTGGGCCTTTTTATAATACACAGAAAAGAGTGGCACAAACCATTTCCAGAGCATTTGACCTCATTTTCAGCCTGTCAAGTGGGAGAGAGGCCGTGAAGCATAAGGAGAGTGGTTGGGACCAGGCAGGGAATATGCAGCAATGGCAGCATTTGTGATACATGTTGTCCTAACAACAGCAGCTTTCTTTAACCCAAGATTTCCTGTGCTAACATCTTGAGGAATCCTTGGGTATGTCCTGTTACCTGAAAGGCACTTCATACTCCTGTGGGGAGGGAGGAGGTGAGAAAAAAACTGATGCTGCTTCTTTTGAAATTAATTTAGCATTGAGGAGAGTAACTTGTTCCCAAACCTGGATCCTGAAGCTCTGTCTTATCCACAGAGCAGGGAAACAGGCAGAGCTGGAGCAAATGTTTCTATCCTGCATTTTCTAGGTGAACTGGGACCTTGCATCCATGCATGTTGCGTGCTGCAGGAAAGGGGCAAGTGTTGGTGATAGCCAGTTCTTTCTTATGCACTTTGCTGGTCTCGTACAGTGGCCAAACTTCTTACAGACCTCAGAGTACCAGCCCCCAGCAGTCTACTGTAACAGTGCTTATCCCAGCTTCAGGGAAGCAGGGTAAGGGACCTAAGACTAAGTGACCTGGGCACGGTTGCATGACAGGTTTGTTGCAAGACAAGCAGTTATACCAGAGCCTTCTGAATCCTTGCCCTTTCTCTTGGGTTAGAGCAGCTTTGGTTGCCCATTCAGATCTCAGCCCCATAACCTAAGAGCTAATTTGGGCTTATTGCAAGTGAGATACGAACCACCGAGGATTAAAAGTCATTTTTCTCATCCTGCCAGCAGTCACCAACTGGAATTTGACAGCTAAGCACTGCTAGTCTGTGCTTCATCTAAGCTGGCAGTCTTCTTGCTGAAGTCAAGGTCATTGGGAATAACACAGTACAGTGAAGAGGCAATTAAAGCATGCAGGAGCCACCCAGGCACTCACAGCAGGTTTGATTTCTCACCCCTTCTGCTGCCCAGTTTTCACAATGCAGATTCAGGTTATAACCCCAGAAATGTTGCAACAAGGTAGGGCTTGGAGCACATTTTGTCTGCAATGTTTGCACGATCTGTCTCACAAGCAGCCAGGGCTGTCCCAGGCATGCCAGCAATGCAGGCAGGAATGGCTGGATGAGGATCCCAGGTAGAGAGCAGGGCTTTAGCTTCCATCCCACTGTAACCCAAATGGTGTCAAGCATAAGGTCCCTGAAACCAAAACCTCCCTACCTACTCCTTGCTTGGCTGCCTGCAGCCTTCACCCAGAGAGCTGGTGATGATGCAGCAGTACAGATCAGGGGTGTGCGGGAAAGAAAGGGCAGGCATCGGAGTGGGGCTGGCTCAGACAGCTGCTCACACCCTGCCCACCCAAGCAGTGATCTGCATTCAGAACCTGACCCAATTCCAGCCCCTGCTGGCTTCACAGGAAAAACACTGTGGGGTTTCCAGGAAGCACTTGCACAACAGCCGATACCAGGTGAGCTGCAGGCCAAGACAGATGTGTTCAAAGCAGTGTTGCCACAGGTGTTGTAAGGATGAGTGAAGGATATTGGCATTTTGTGTCATTCATACCTAGAGGACCATGTTTTCTTTTCAAATGCAGTCAAAATGGAGGGGAGAAGGGGATAAGCATGGTTGTGACTTTAAGACACCAGTTATGAGTATGAATGTGTGCCTGGCACAAAGTCAGTTCTCTCAGTAATGCTTGTGTTGCTTTTATGCTTTTGTGGAAAACTCATTAGTGGATTAAGACTTAGAAAAGGGTAGGGTCCTTTGCTTTAAGAGAAGGGCTATGACCTGGTGGTGTGAAATTACTGTGTTTTGGAAATTTTCCCTTCATATCTGACATTTGCTCTACATCTACCCAGGCGCTCTGACCCGTCTCTCGTTAAGAACAACCTCTAATCACATGTGAGCACAAGTAGAGGATAATATATTTTCTTTCACCAGAATGAAGAGGGAGAGCAGTGACAAACACAGCAACTGATGGGAAAAGTCCTCTCTTTAGTATGAAAGAGATGTCTTCCAGCCTGAGGAGCTGGTGTATGGCTTACAGTGGAATGGGAGTGCTGGGTTGGACAAGAGGACTTGGAGTCATGCACCGGGTCTGACCTGATCATGCATGCATGCATGCTCCTCGTGACCATTGATGCAACACTGGTTGTTTCTCTCTGAAAGCCATTTGCTTTACACCCACCTACTGTGTCAGTCCTCAGAAAAGCTTGCCTTGGAAAAAAATGCCTGGTCATCAGCCTGGTAAGTCAGGCTTCTTGTCTCCTCTCTCTCTTGTCCTCTTTTTCCAGCCAGAAGCACATTTGTTACAGACCCACAGAGTCCACATCAGACATCTCTGCTTTGGTTTCCCTGGAACTGGGGATATCTAGAGAACCAGAAGAGGGAAATGAGAGCAGAAGATGGAGCAGGGAGATATGAAAAGAAATGCACGGGAAAAATGAGATCCATGTGTGATCCCAGGCTACATGATGGGTATGTGAAGGAAAGGAAAGAACAGGACTTATAGAAAAGAGTTCTGGACTCAAGAGAACTAGGTGAGAGACATGACAAACTTTACTATAAAGGTCTCCGAGGCAAAAAGGTGTCAAAAGGCTGTTTTCCCTGCTAAGAGCAGGGAAACAAAACAGTATTCCTCTTGGAAAATGTGAGGCATAGGGATAGCTGAAGCCCTATGGAGAAGTTCACATTTTTCTTTAGATGGCCTTTGCTTAGTTATGCTCTGTACCAGTACTTGCATCATAGCCCTGCTGATGCCACAACTAAACCCTACAATGGCTGGTCCCAAACCACGCAGGTCAAGGTGCCACGTGGCTTTCCTTCTTGGCCAGCACCCAAGAAGGAGCTGTAGCAGCTCCACAGGTCCCATCCCCACCCCTGTCTGCCTGGAGGCCAGCTCGGCGTGGGGGCTGGGAGGACAGCGGTGCTGGTGTAACTGGTTTGGGCAGCATACCAGGCCAGAGCCGGTGCCAGACAGCGCTGCCCCAGCCGCGGGGCTGCTCCTCCGGCGCCTCCACGGGGCACGGACGCAGCAGGGACCGGCACCCCGCACTCCTCGGCACCTCTGCGGGCTGGGCTGGGCACGGCCGAGGGAGCAGCTTCCACTGAGGAAGGGCCCCATGCTGGCACGTGGAAAGCCAGTGAGACATCCGAGAGGGCAGGAGGAGCACGTGGCAGTGCCAGGGCCAGCTGCAGGTCAGCCCGGGAGAGCGAGGAGCACGGCTGTGCCTCCGGTGCCTCGGCCAGGCCGAGCCAAGGACGGGGGTGCTGGACATCGGCTCCAGCCACGTGTGCACCAGGTCAGGGCACGGCACCGCCCTGGGCACCGGCAGTGCTGCGGGCTGGTCTGCGGGGAAGCTGCGTCCTTGCAGAAAAACCACTCTCAAGGTCCCTCTCTTTTGCTGTCCCAAGTTGCCCTTGACTCCAGTGGAAAAAGCCAAGGTGGGAGTCCTGTTCTGCAGCATTTTCTCCTTGAAGTCCAGAAGTGTGCAAGCTGATGTTGCTGTAAAATGCAGCAACACGCTTCACCACTGAGGCATTTCTCTGTGGCTGACAGGGATTTTGCCTGAATGTTATGCAGAAGGCCAGAAATATGTCATCCTTAACAGCTCTTTCTGCTCCTCCTGCTCTGAGGACTGACACAAAATGATGAAAAGGGCATTAGGCAAGGCACAGTTAGCCCCTGTCCTCTACCAGTCAGAGTCTTAGCTGGAGATTCCTGCTCTGGATGTCATTAAGCGAAGGAAGCCTCCTTGGAACATGCAAAATACTAAATCCTAGACCTTGAGCTGAGACTTGGTCTTCATTGTTATCAGGCTGGAAAAGATGAAGCCAGGCTGGATTATTTCCTTTTCTTTTTTGAATTCCTTTTGTTTTGAGGCCCTGATGGTACGAACAGAATTAAGAAACTTACCCTTGGGCTTCTTTGGGAATTTTCACATGCAGTTTGTATCCTGGGAGCATGCAAACTTCCCATTCTCTTACCACAGATTGTATGTTTTTTTAACCCCTGTTTTCCACAGTGCATTCCAGTGAGAAATGTGTCCTGTAAGTGTGTTGTCTCAGATCATGCTGCCCTCCACAAGCCAGGACTTGTGGAAAGGAAATCCATTCAGGCTAGGAATGTGTTAACTATTCATTGCTGACTCTCCCATCAGGGGCTGTGAGCTGTGCTGGAGATTTTGTACCGGGGATTTTCCACCAGCTCTGCTTATTCCAGCTTTTCAGCTGGGTGCATTTCCCCAAAAAGATATAGTCTTAGAAGTGCCATCTTCACTGCTTAGTCACTCAGGTAAAGAAAATAGTTTGAGCATGGTTCTCATGCTGCCTCCTTCCTACCAGGCACTTGGCTTTATCTTGCATTATAAATGAGACTAAATCTTTTTGAAAATCTATGTGTCAGCACTGGAATATTTATAGTCGTGTCAAACATTCCTGAGTACATGGATAACACCCAGGCTAAAGTATCCTAGTATGCCACTGATGACAAAAAAAGTGTTGTGCCAGTAGGAGAGCCAACCTTGAGATGATGCTGACAAAGATGGTTTTTGCCAGTTTGGGGGCAGGTGGGGTGGGGGTGTGTGTGCTTATTGTAACAAAGTCAGTATGTTGTATTTTATGATTACCTTAATAATCACATCTATAATAATGTAATTTTTCCAGCAGCAGATTGCAAGAGATAAAAACCTAGAATTATGTTTGTGAATTTGACTGGAGGAGATTGCAGACTGTTCCCAGGCCATGTTTGTTCTCTTTGCCAAAGCAAAGTATTACTTAAATAGAAAGCTAGGGACACCATGCTGCAGCTGAAATATGACCTATTAGAAATGACTGAGAAACCACAATTAAAAACTCAAAGAATTATAAATAATTTCTCTCAAATAAAACTAGAGGAGGAAAGGTAATTTCATTGCTGTTTAAGTTATGAATCCAGAACTTCCTTTGTAGATGCTTGTTTCCTTTATATGCTATTTGTCCTTTTTAAAAGAATAACACCGGCCTTATACATCTGCATACAAAGTATGCAATTATACATTGTTATCCTACTTATTCTTTATTCATTTTATATTTAAAAATCTTCCAGCACTTGGAGCACTCATTCTTATATTAAAAAACTGCTTGCCATTAGTAGCTGCCCTCTCCTGTTTCCAAAATGATTAGGATCCCCACATCATTAAATTTTTATTTAATTTTTGTCTGTGTTCTGACAAATGTATTGACCAGTCCACTCCCACTGCCCTCCACTAGAGGAAACTGTGATTGATGGAGCCTGTCTGCAGTTAGAGAAGGTCTCTCAACACAGGCATTTAGGAATTCCTTCTCACTGCTTTGCTGTCGAGTTCTCAGTGCATTGTTCACAGGAATGGGCTGGACCATTGTCAGAGGAGTGGTTAAATCTCAGCCAGACCTGAGAGGGTTCAAGTGGGCGAGGAATGATAGCCTTTCACCTGTTTTGGTCTTCTCAGTCTTATCATAGCAATATATGCTTGCTTGGTCACTCCCTTTCGAAAAACAGTCAGTCTCCTGAAAAAATAGATCCTTTGGTTTGCTCTATATTTAGGCAAAACCAATCTTGATTCCAGAACTATAGAAATGCACACTTTTCTTTCACCCTTCAGCTAAGGAAGAGGGGAAAACAAACATTTGAGCAAATCCATCTATAATAATGTAATATTTTACTTGTCTGTTTAATAGACAACTACAGCAGTGAGGGGGAACTCTGACAAGTCACTGCTGCACTTTATGTTGTTTGTGCTCTGAAGGCTGTTCAGCTTCTTCATTGACCTGCAGAGTTTGCAGATTGGACTGTGATTTCTTGCTGGGTTTAGTTCGTGGGTATAAACTTATTTTCTGGTAATGCCTAGACAGGGTAGAAACTTCAAAACCATAAAAGAACCATTGACCTCCTCAAGGTCCTGAGGGCTGAGGACAGACCACTGAAGGGAAAAGTTAAATAAAAGGTAGAAAAATCTGAGTTACTGCTGTTGGCTCCTCAGCAAAGCTGTGTGACTTCTCACACTGGAGTGAATACTTGTCCCCAGGTTTGTTTTTCCCTAAGGGGTAATGGTAGTACTGATAACATGTATATGGATTATTCTGTATTAAAATTTTTTGCTGTCTTGTTGGGGTACTGGTTGGGAGTATACAGGAGAATACACATCCAACTCATCACAGTTCTGGCCCTAGCATAATTTAAATTATGCTTGGAAAAAAAATTACAGCATAGTCTATTTAAATAGCTGAGAAAATAACTTCTCTGTGGTATGAATGGCATCTCCATTGCTGAAGTATTTTTGTCATGGCTCTAGCAATATATTCATATGCTGGAGAACTTTCAGTGTAGACACACCCTAGAGGAACCAGGTGTCCAGCTGGCTGAGGAGGTCACCTACATATCTAAGTCTCTCAGACACACCCAAAATCACTATCCAAAGTTTCCCTTTTGGAATAACAGTTTAACACATTTCACCAAGTTCCTTCTCATCCCTGTGAGGTCTTGATGAACAGTGAGGTATCATCTCATCTCAATCCCAAACCCAGCCTACCTGTTGCTCACCCTGCCTTCAGTGCTGCCTTTCACACATACCCCAGACAATAAAGCTGGCAGAGGAAGCCTGGAGTGGGCTGGAGAGAAAGTGGAAGGGTAGGATGAGGTCTGTCAAAAACGTGTTTTTAACTCAGAAATAAAGGGACATTTGCCTTTAGTGACAAGACCTACCCCTGTGATGTAAATTGAGTGGAATATTTGCAGTGTCATAACAATGGGTGTAGATTCCACTTGTTTTAAGATACACAAATCCTAAACCTATTTTTCTCTTCCTTTTCTGCCTCTGGAGCTAATGCATTTAACTCTCAAAGAGGAGACAGTTGATTGTTCAGATTCTCTTGATGTTCATTTTCTTTTTAAAAAAGCTTGCATATTGTTCTAGATTAATTATATCTTTCTGCAAATAAAATCATTGGAAGGGGTCCACCTCCCTACCCCCATTCTGCTCAGTTTCTTCCTTGATTTCTTTCACATGTCCCTTCCCCAGTGAATACATCTGAATGTTACGTGGTGTTAATTAAGGCTCTTAATTGCATATTTGTCTTTGCAAAGCCTGCCAGTGTGTGCAGGCAACTGTGATTGATTGACAGCATGCGAAGAACAATGGAGAAGGCTTAACAGGGCTTGGCAAAGCAATGCAATCAGTGGAGAGCATGCTCAGGGGAAGGGCTTCACACAAAGATTTCAGGAAGATCTGTGCTTGGTGACTTTTATTTCCTTAATCAACGGCAGGAAACAATTCAGCCCTGCTGCAGCTGGTGATAAAGTAGCTCCCCCAAAGCCCACCGCTAGATGAAATAACCACATGGCTTGAGGTAGAACAAGCTGTGCTGGAACATGCACTTTTGTGGTTATTTGGGGACGCCTTTAGAAACTGCGGTTCTTCCCAGCAATGACCTGGAGCTGGGATGTTTTGATGTTGGGCTCTGCAGTTGTGCCAGCACAAGATGCTTGTGATGGTGGTGCAAAGACTCTCCCATCCCAGCTGAGGTTCTGAGTAATTGACCCAATGCTACACAGGCCAGCTATCTGTTCTGCTGCCATCCCAAGGCAAAGCTCGAGCAAGTGGAAAAGGTCTGGATTTACCCCAGCTCATGCAGAAAGTCTCCCACAGGCAGGGTGAGCTGCAGTTGCAGCTACCTGCCCAGCATGTCAGGGGAAAAGCTCATCCCAGTTCCGTGCACCATCCACAGGGCTCGCCTGTCTCACATGCCATGGCGTTCTCTGGCACTACCAAATCTGAGTACTACACCCCTTCCCTCAAATCTTTGCATTCTCATCACATTTCTAAGGAGTTAAGAACCTGCTGCAAGCCCTGCTTCACAGGAGAGAAGTGGAGGTACAGACATGTCACCTGTAACCTCTTCAGTTTCCTTAGCAATGATGAAAAATTTTAGGGCAGAACTGGAAACTAAACCTGGGTTTCCCAACAGTGTTTCTTGGGGAGTTACCTCGGGGGCTTCCTGCCCATGGGGCCAAATATCCCACACTAAGAGGTGCAGTGGTTCAGGCAAAACTCTGAGAAATCACAGCAGGCTGGGCTCTGTTACATTTGGAAACAGTAGCATAATGTAGCAGAAACTGCTTTCCCTCCATCTGTCATGCCTGGAGTGGCATTTAGGCAGGCAGATCTCTCCGCCAAGGGGTCATGTTACAGCCCAGTTCTCTGCTAACCATGTTACTGCATGTTTTTGTCTCACCTGTGTATGCAAGCCCAATCCATGTTACAGCTCAGAGGACAAATTCCTTACTGAAACAGTTTAACCTTATGTGTAGCAGCAGCAATGGCCACTATTGCAGCAGGACTCCCAGGCGTGTTCAGTTTTCTATGCAGACAGATCTGCTCACACCAGTGAAGAAGGCCACCAGAGTGAGGTGTGCACTGAAAACCTCAGGGGCAGAGGGGTACGATGATATGCTGACCCATAAAAGTTTGCACAGTTGCTATTTTTTGCCTATTTTACCTCCTCCTCCCTGTCCTGCACTTGCCTCCTGAGTTGAAAAGCACAGCAGATCAGGTGTTTGGGTGCTGGCAAAGCACATGGGAGACCTGGAGTCGATATCTTTGTCTGCTGCAGTCCTTTGCATCTGAGCTGTGTGAACCCCTTAGAGTTTGTCTGCATCTGGTGAAGTAAATGCCTGGGAAGTTACACCATCCTGGGAGGCAACAGCTGGATAGATTAACCCAGGAGAACATGGCATGGCTGTCTCCTGATCGATTTAGAGCTTGTCATTGGAAGAGGTTGCCTGGGCTGCAGGGATGGCTCAGCTCCTGATGAAAGCAGCTGGTGAACCCCTGAGGTTAACAACCCTCATCGTTAAGGTAAATTAGCACCAACATAGGAAACTTTAAATGAAAAATGGGCGCACTGGATCGCTCTGTATGTCTGTCTAGTCTAGTATCCTCTCTTCATCAGTGGTTTAGAGAAAATGCTATGAGAAAGGCAAGCATGTAGTGGTAATTCTCTGGTGTACTTGTCAGCCTGTGGGTTCTTGAAAGCTTCCTAAAATCTTGCTGTGTAATAGCACTTAATAGGTATGTTTGCAATTTCGTAAAATCATTTTTTGAAGTCTATTTTAGGCATCCATAGCACTGCTGGCAGCAAGCTCCAGAATTTAATTATCCATTTGATGAAGTGTTTCCTTTTGTTAGCTTTGAATCTGTCACCTCGTAACTTTATTTTATGCCATTTCTTCTGTATAATCCTGCCTTGTGACCAAATGCATGCAAGTCACCAGGACACTTCTCAGGCTGCTGTCTTGTCTATAGCTGCATGCCTGGGAAACTGTTGTGGATATATGTGGTATATGTGTCAAGGGGAGGTTGTTTTTCGCTTAACCAAACCCACACCAATATAACTCTCCATTTTAAATTCCACTACAATAGCCTAAATAGGTCTGCCAATGATTTAACTCTTCTCTCTTCTTGGAAGTGAAAGCTTTGCCAGTGAAAAGCACTGATATATTGCAGAATATGCTGAGTTGGAAGGGATTCATTAGAATGATAGAGTTCAACTCCTGACACTGCACAGGACACCCCAAGTGTCACTGTGTGCCTGAGAGCATTGTCCAAGTGCTTCCTGAACTCTGTCAGGCTTGGTGCTGTGAACACTTCCCTGGGGAGCCTGTTCCAGTGCCCAACCACCCTCTGGGAGAAGAACCTTTTTCTAATATCCAGCCTAAACCTCCCCTGACACAGCTTCAGGCCATTCCCTCGGCTCCTGTCACTGATCACCACAGAGGAGAGACCGGTGTCTGCCCCTCCTCTTCCCCTCATGATGAAGTTGTAGAAAGCAGGTGCAGTCAAAAAATCCTGTCTTTCAGCCACAGCTTTGTACAAGAACTTCTCCAGCACCAGTGAGTTTTACCAAGGAGGTGTCTCTGCTGTGGAGATGGTGTGTGTCAAGGCTGTGCTTCATACCAGCCTGGAACTCACAGGCAGGAAACAGGGCTTTGCTGCAAGAGTGGTGCCAGCAAGGCAGCTCATCCCTCTTTGCCATCCAGACCCACCTGTAGGCCAACAGAAGTCTTTGGTAGTCCAGCCTTTGGGGCTAAACCAGCCTGATGGGGTGCAAAGCTGTCCCTCAAAACATATGAAAGAAAAAGTAAAAATATCTTCATGAGGTCTAAGGAGCCTCCCCACTCAATGCCTGTACGAAGGGCACGAAGTTCACTGAAGGCCTGTGCCTATGATTTGCTTAAAAAGCCACATCCCCAAGACCATATCTGAGAGTCTGATAAAAGACTTGATTTCTCAGGAGCCTTTGAATTTCTATTAAAAGAAGTGAGAGAGATTGTGAGTTCTGCTGATTTGAAATTCAAGTCACTTACACAGGAATCCAAATATGGAGTTGGACTTTATCTTATGATGTATTGGCCTTTGTCTTGGGCTGTCATAAAGCAAATATGATAAGCTAACAAGTAGCATAAAATTTTCAGTTACTTTCTAAATGTTACAGCAGCGGAGAACCAAGCAGAATTACTGAAGGGTCAAAGGCACAGATTAGAAACATCATTAAGAAATGGCAAGGATTACTGATAAGTTTTAGTGTCTTTGTTTTATTACTTTCCTGTCTCAGTCAGGTCTGCAAACACACTGATTCACGTTTAATTGAACAACAGCTTCATTGTGAAACCTGCCATTCTTAGCTCCTGTAAAGAAAATATCTTTAAAAACACCACCCCCGCTTTCTAACATTGTACATACAAAGAATTACAGCTCATCTGCCATAGGATATACTCCACAGGTGGCATCATCTTCCTTAAGTCTCGTTTTCTCCATCATACGTGGGGTGACAAGTAGCAGCCTGGGCACCTGTGTGTGTGTGTGCCTCTGAGCAGAAGGGCTCCTTCATGCCCCTCGATGCCTCAGCCACCACCAGCAGCCTCTGGGCTGGTGTCCCAAAGCTGCAGAGTGGGACAAGGTGGGCCATGCAGGAGGTGTGTAAGGGTGACCTTCACTTCGAGTTCCCAAAGCCCTGCCCACTCTCTGGGTTGTGCACAAGCAAACATCCCCATTCCCCAAAAGCCGCGCTCCATGGAGCATGTTCTACTTCCATTGGCCGTGGGCTGCAACATCCCTACATGTGACCAGCTGTATGTATTTGATTGCTCTCAGAGAAATAAAAAGGATTAGCTGGCTCTGTGGAGCATTGGCCTACATTTCACCATTTTGCTCACGAAGCTGAGCTGGATAGGAGTGCGAAAAAAAGAGCTCATGAATTCCCTAGTGTTGACACAGTTATGTCAGCCAAAAAAAAAAAAAAAGCAAAACAACTTATCTCAAGAACTAATTTCCTTTTGAGGTGCTCTTCTCTGTGGCCTTCACTGCTGCAGTGGCGAGCCCAGCATCACACAGATCATGCAGTGCAGAGAAGATAAGGGTGTGCAGTCCAGCCTGGCTGTGGCTCCAGCTGTGTGCTGCTGGTGCCTGCTCTATCCAGGCAGCAAACTGGTGTCCTTGGTGCAGCTCCTAGGAGAAGCACACATCTATTGCAAAGTTTAGGCTTGAGGAAGACACATGAGAGGCTTCTGACCTGCCTCTGATTCAGGATGTTGCATCCACATGCTCAAGAGTGCATTCACCTCAGCTTATTTCAATTCCAGCATATGGGCACAGTGCAGTGGAAGGTGCAGTGGCTTGGAGGAGAGAGGACAGTCCTTGAGGGATGCAGATGCATATGCAGGATGCCCTGTGTCACATATCCTGTGTCTGCCTCAGACCACAGGAGGTTTCACAGCTCTAGTGTCACCATAAGGTTAACTCACCGCAGTGATCTGAATTGGTGAAACCGAGCTAAAAGTGACACCTCAGTACAGATAAGCCCTTAATTTTTAACTTGGTTATTTACAGTAGATCAGCCTGTGTGATTCACAGCATCTGACCTGAACAGCCCATTTCCCTACCTGGGTAAGGATTTGTCTCGTTCTGTCATTTTTTTGCCATTTTTAAACTCCTCATGAAGTCAAGAGTGATAGAAGTAGGTTGGAAGCTTCTCTGGACCAGTAAAACCTTCCTTTCTCCTCTGGGTTTTGACCTTTAGTCATTTTACTTTCAGCCAAAATTGCTGAAAGTCCTTTCCTCCCTATCTGTGCACTACAGATTATGAAAAGCTAATGAGAAAAGCTAAAACTCATTTGCTCAGAAAGAATAATTCCAACTATTTCCTGTGGCAAATGAGAAAATTAGGCAAATTAATGCATTTGTTATAGACTCAGTTGAATACACTGCTTTATTCAGCTCCATGTAAGGGTACTATAAGAAGGGTCTGGGCATAGGTCCCCGATGGGTTAATAACTCCAACTTTGTTTCTACAGGGCTTTTCAGAGCACTGGAGTTTTCTAGAGAGAGGACTGGCAGCCTGAGGAAAGGTCTAGGCCCAAGGGATCCTGGAAGTAGAAAGGCAGGATGGGTGGGTGTCTGTGAATGTTGCAAGAGAACATCATGTCTGTAGACCTGTACCTGGTGACTGTGCCCAGCTTTGCTGTGGACCCTGGCTTTGGCCAGATGGGTCCATGAGTTGTGGTCCAAACACACTGTCACTATAATCTCACTTGCAAGTGTTGCCCTGGTAAACATCTGTCCATTGTGAACAAGGCCAAGTCACTTTTCTCATCTCTTGCTTTCTGCCTTGGGAAAAGGTAAGAAGTAGTGGTTCTCATCCTCAGTATCATGCTAAGATCCAGCACGGGAAAACTGCTCACGTGTTCTGAGCGTTACCGACAATCCCAGAATGCTGAAACAGTGCAGCATGGTGAGGGTTGTCTGATATTTGGGACTTAAATAAGTCTTGAATTAACATTGAAATATTTGAGAGTGGATTACCTACCCTAGAGAGGCTATTCTCCATTTTTGTCTTGCTCATTTTATGCTCCATTCCAATGTGTACCTGCATATCTCTGCACTGCCCAACCTCATGCTGCCATTTGAGTGAGGAAAAAGGCTAAATTTGTGGCTTATATGTGAAGGAACCTTGAAGCTGCCCACCAGATCCTCCTTTTGGCTCCTGCCACGTGCCTGATGCTGGGACCACCCTGCAAAGCTTGCAGGCTTTGCTGACACATTAAGATTAAAAAAAAGACTCACTCTATGTCCTCAAGAACCTAGGTATAGCAGTGACAATAAGAGAGAAGTATTTGAGGAGAAATTTGCATTCATTCTAGTATAACAATTTCAGGACCCCTGGAAAAATATGGATTTCCCCCTTTATGTTTTTTAAACTGCTGCAGACCAAAGCTGCATCTCCAAGAAAGCAATGACTATGATTTTGCACAGAAAGGCATGTCTGTCAGAGGGGAAAATATTATAAAAGAGTCATTTTCTAAAAGCAAAATTGATTTCAATGGAAAACATGTATCCAGCAAAATGCCTGGAAAATTTGACTGCAGCAAATACCTGACTTTATGTTTCAGCCAAAGATAAACTGTCAGGCAGACTGAAGAAATAATGGAATGAAATTATACTGTCTGTGTTGTGCTGGAAGGACATAATAAATGATCCCTAGACTGCAGTCTCAAAGGACTGTGACATTTTTGTGAATTTTCTGCACAGTGTTGCTTGGAGCCAGACAAGGCAACCACTATCTTGCTCTTCCCATCTTCCCCCCCGTTCAGGTCTGTTGCAAAGCCTGATGTGGAAAGGGTAGAAAAAGAGTGTTACATCGGCACTTGTCTTGTCTCCCCCACTTCTGCTCCTGACTCTTCTTTTATATAATCCCAAACAAGTCTCTACTCTCTCTTGAATGACTTCTTTACGAAAGAGAATGGAGGGAAAAGTCATCTAAGTAAACTAGGGGCATGAATTTTAAATAGGTGAGTCAACTGCAATGAAGTGGACACCTTTAATAAGAATAACAGTGGTCAAAATCAAATGTTCTTCTTAACCTAAAATGTCCGCATGCCTTAAATGTGATTTAAATAAGTTTTTAAAGTTTCATCAATTGCAAAGTTCATTCAAATTAAGTTTCCGGAGCATCTCCATGTAGGTAAACCCACAGTTTCTCCCGCTGCTGAAATGGGGACTTCCCTGCCTTGGAAGGGTGCTGCTGCCAGACCCAGTTCCCCAATACCTAGAAAGCACTTTGCTCTGCCGGAGGCACGGGGCCAGACGTGCGCAGCTCTCTCCTAAGTACAGCAGACACAGGCTCTGGGCAGCTGCTCGTGGCTCTGTGCAAGGCTCCCAGCTGCAGCCTCTCCAGACACCTGCCAGCTGGCGAGGACAGTGCTGTCACCTGCATGGAGCCATATCTGAGGTGGCAAAACACTGGTTCTGCTCTTTCTTCTGCCACCAGATTCCCATGTCCCACAGGCACCGACCAGAAACAGGGCCAGAACAATGGGTGTGCATTTACTCTTTGGTGTGCTTTGAAGTCAAGAGGGGAGAAGGGGATTTGCAGGCCTGTTCAGTGGGTGACTGGCTTGAGGTGGGTGACTTTCCTGTGCCATTTCATTAGGGGAACTCAACTTCAGCAGATTCCTGGAAACCTGATCCCTGAGATAAATGTGGAAGAACAGAAACAGCAGTATCTGTCCAGTGCTTCAGACTGTCAGTTCAGCGGCGGGTCAGAGCCTCCCTGACCTGATCAGAGCTGCCAGTATTAAGAGAGCTGCTCTCACTCATAGGCACCCAGTGGGCCAAAGTGGAGGCAAAAGTTACATTAAACAGCCACACTACTTTCAGAGTCACATGAGCACTTCATGGCAATGAGACAGGCATTTTCTAAGAGACTGATGACATTTAAAGCTCTTTGAGTAAACTATTTGCTTTACGTTTATAACAGGATATTCATCCCACTGCTTTCCATGGGAATGAAGCACACTGATCGGCCTTCCCAATGACCAAATGTTTGCCATCTC
Organism: Lanius collurio; assembly: GCA_020086605.1. Taxonomy (NCBI): domain Eukaryota; kingdom Metazoa; phylum Chordata; class Aves; order Passeriformes; family Laniidae; genus Lanius; species Lanius collurio. Next base: position 33,209,205 of record JACBWW010000006.1, read on the forward strand.
AAAAGCATTCTCCTGGAGAATAAAATACACATCTTTATTGCACACTTCTGCCTCATCAATAATGCTGGGACAGATCCTCTTACAAAGGTATCAGGTTTAAGAGAGCAGCCATCTTACTAACCACACCAGCCTTTTTCCAGATGGCATTTTGAACACAATATAGACCAGGGACTTTGCTATCTAATCCATTATGCAATTAATTAGCACTTATAAATTAAGTATGTGCCTAGCAGAATGTGTGCTTCCATGTGGCAAGCCTCATGCAGCAAGGACAGACTGTGAGTCGGTGAGTCACCACAGGTGACACAAAGGCCACCTCAGCCGGTCATTTCGACACAAAAATGAGAGGCAATTCCCATGTGCTAGGAGGAGGCTGCATATGAAGAAGGAGAAACATTCTCTTTGTGCCCTCTTGTGCTATAGGCTGTTGTTTGCTGCCTGGTGGCATTGACACGTGGGTGCTCCAACAGCACCGTGACAGTAAGACAGGTACCTCACTCATCACGTGAACTACTGTGTGTCCACCGAAGCTTGTGGTTCACTTGTAACGGCACACCCCGTGGGAAGGCTGATCTGTGGGCACCCTGAGGCTGAAGGTGACTTACTCAGCCAGACCAGGGACAGCTTTGAGCCCTCTTGCTGGGCCGTGGTGAAATGCACCAGTGACAAGCCAGTGGGGGCTCTTGCTGTGCAGTGTGTGGCTGTGGTGACACCTTCCTCACCCCTGCACCCCTGCTGGGCTCAAAAGCTCCCCCAGGTGAACTTGCAAGGCTGCAGCTGCCCCACTAAGCTGGAGGGTGAAGTGCAATGTGCTGGATATGCACTGCTTCTCCAAAGTGAGCCACAGATTAGGCTGGGGGCTACACCCAGTTTACTTAGCTGCCAGTGCACTCCCTGGCTTGGGAAATCCCTAGGTGGCACCTGGGAGGTCACATCGGTCACTCTGTACTTGCCCTGTTCTTAGGCTCATTTTCTAAATATTTGGTTCTGACCAGAGCTGGAAAGGACATACTGGATTAAATGGACCTTTGATGAGTTCAAGGTGTTGCCAGTCTTATACGTTTACAGTCACCAAACCTTGTTATAAAACTAGTTAGCTAAGACCATTCTGGTTCATTTGTGAAGTGCTTTGAATATTCAGGCAATAGTAACTAATCTTTGATTACTAAAAGTGACTGCTTTTCCAAAAGGAAATATGGGTGGGGAGAAAAAGGAATTTCTATTCAGTTCCTGGTCCCGGTTGCCTGGGGAATTCTTTTAACATGCAGAAGAACAGATTTGCATGTTGGTATTTTGGGGATGTTTCCCATGAGAGGAAAAAGTGCAACTCAAAACTCGATGACTTGGAGGTCTTGTCATGATTATATCCTCCAAGGGTTTGTGTAATTCAGCTGATAAATACGGTTTAAATACTGGAAAAACAAAGGTGTCGCCTTATGTCAACAACAGCAGCATCACAGCACACGAGCTGTCCCGTTGTAGGGCAGACACAGTGGAGCTGTTTGCTCATGGTGTTCACTTCCCTGTGGCCATCACTTGTGGTATCTTATTCAGCCAGGATTGAGAGGTTCTGAGAAATGCCTCATCAATCTGTGGGCACCAGTGACACAAGTGCCCAGGTCCCGTCATGATGTTGCCAAATGGATTCACTTTGACACAGATTTGGGACGAATTTCCATGTCAAATATATATCCTAGCTATCTGAGCACAAAGGCAAAGCAGATTTTCCAAGGTATACAAGCATCTAAAACCACCACACACTAAGGTTCAGCCAGCTATTCAAATCATTCACACAGATCAGGTTCTTAACTCCTACTAATTATAATAAAAATTTATATGAGAATTAAAATGAGAAAAGTGCTTTTTAAACCCCTTTTCGATGTGTCTGCCCCCTTTGGCCTGCATGATAATGCCTCTCAGGCTGTGTGGTGTCCTGCAGTCCACAGGACTGGCTAAAAGAGAAAAGGGAATTTCAGACTCCAGAGTGGTTACCACAGCACCAAATTCGCATGAGGGAAATGAAGGCAGACAGCTGCCATCACAGCTGCATGATGTCTTTGGTCACAATAACTGGATGTTCAGGTTTGTAGAGGGATTCTCCAGTGAAAATGTGTTTTTTACATGTCAGGTGTCACTTCAAGTGAGGTTGCAGTGTTGGTCATTGCAGGATGTCACAGTGGAACCAACATCACCAAATCAAAGTCCACCAAGAAGACCCCAGTGGGCAGCAGGCTCTCCAGTTTGCAGAGACATCTACCTTCAGCTGGTAAGAAGCTTTAGTGTGGAGTAATCTTTAAAATTACCATGTACATCCATGAATAGCTTCAGGGAAAAGACCTCCCATGAGGAGAAGGAGAAAGGCCTCTGGCAGGCATTATAAGTCATGTATCATCCCACTGATGTTTAGGAACAAGTCAAACCTTAATTTATCATTCCCATTGCCAGCTCCTGTGTGGTGCTGCTAAGATAAGTCTTGCTCCTGATGGCTAAAGATAGAAATGTTTTTCCACTCTGATTTTGTTTTTCTTTTTAGAAATTTTGTTTTTCTTTTTCTTTTAGAGCAGGCCTCAAAATAGTTTTGGAGTTTGTTCAGTTCTTGTTCTTTGACTTGGTTTCCTGCTGGCTGGTGCTGGAGATTGCAGAGCTCTAACAGGAGCAGACAAGCAGGCTGGTGCCCACTTAAAACCCTCCTCAGAAACCCCTTACAGGGCCTATGGTTAGGGCCAAGTGGAGAGGGATGTCCTGTGATCCTAAGTGCCTGAACAGAAAAGTGCTGGCAGCCTGTTGTGATGGTGCACAGTGCTTCTATATCCAGTAGGAGACAAATGGGGACAATTTTCCTTGGACCAGCAGGGGTGAAGTTGTATCAGTGCCCCAGACTTGCAGCTGCTGGCTGCCTGAGGAGCGCACGTGGCTGCCTCAGCTTGGTGGCTGCATACCAGGAAGCTGGCTACTGCTCCAGTAAGGTTCCAGGTGTCCATTATCACAAAACATGTGTTCTTGATAGCTTCATAGCTAGTTCCTGGGTAATGCTGCTTCCCTGTGTGGTGATCATTTCTAGATGTGCCAAGGAAAACAGGGTAGGTTTCATGCAAGACAGTATTTTCATATTATTCTCTGTGAGATCAGAGTAATTTTTTCCATATCAACCAAAAAGCTAAATTCTGGGAATATGCTGTGACTTCTGCTGCCTTCACAAGTTGCCTTTGCCTCCATCAGAACATTGTTGGTAGCTGGCAGGTTTCACTGTAGCAATCACCAGAACTCTGTACTATCCACTAGAGGTATTTATCCAATCATCAATTACCAGGCACACATCACACTGTCTCTATTGCATCTTCCACTTCTGTCTCCACCCTCCATCCAGTCCACCCCAAAAACCTTCCTTTGTTCTGTACATAATCACCAGTTCAACATGACATGAATCCTTTTTTTTTCTGTCACTGAGCATTTAGACTTTCTCCCACCAGGATTGGTCAAAAGCCTGCATCAGCTGGTCATTGTGGCAGGGAAAAGCAGCTCAGCTCACGTAGGTTAAACCAAATCTGGACTGAAATGGTTCATTGATTTATTAAGGACATGTAATTAACTGACAATCCGTGAACTATACATTCAGGGTCTATGTCAGCAATAGAGCAGTTCAACCACTAGGTTAGAAAACACTAATAAATTCCTGCGAGTTCCTAAACACACTTTTGTAACAAATGCCCAGACACGTGGGCACCAACCCCTCTCTCACTGGCATGAGGGTCGCTTCTGGGAGCACAGGTCCCCCCACTTAGGCCCTGCTCCCACTGGAGTTGTGGCCACTCCAGCTCTAGGGGTGCCCATGCCACTCCCTACAATCAGCCAATGCACCCTCTGGCAGGAAGGGACACCAGCAGGTCACGCCCCCTCCCAAAGTGTGAGTCCCACATGCTGCACCCCACGGTGTCCGGCCACGTAATGGGTGCTGGCAGCTGATGGTGCCTTATGGATGGGGAACTGTTGCATCTGACCTCAACAGAGGCTGTGATGTGCCAGACTGGATTTTGACAGTCTGAGGCCTCTCCCTGCTCTGTTACTGTTTTTTATTTTTCTTTTATACAGTCTTTACAACCAGCTCATTCTTCATCTCGAGATTATCTTTGTCATTCCCTGGTTACCATTAAATCCAGCTGACAGATGTCATCCTCTTTAGCATGATCAGCCGAGGTCTGGTGTTTGTTTCCCTCTTCAGCAAGATAAGTTTTGGGGCAAATGTCTCTCAGACACTTCTGGATTTTCCATCCATACACGCTCTTTAGAGTCACTTACCTGTTTTATCGGCTGTTGTCTTACACCTCATTTTGCCAAGGGTGAGCTGTGCAAGCACCCCCACATAACAATCAAACTGATATCAAGGAAAGGATAGTGGCCCTGTGTCTGAATTCAGGGGGAGGTTATTTCTACATATATTTAATTTCTCAGTGCGTACCAGTTCATGAATCTTTGACCTTAGTTACCTCACCTTGCACAGCTATATACAGTTAATCTGTTCAAATTGTGCAGTCATTGTGCTCAGAGAACCAACTGCATTTGTCTGTATCTAATCCCTAGTGACCCCACACCTGTGAGGGGGACAAGGCCAGGAAGGAAGATTACTTGAAAGGCAGTTTTGTCATGCTGTGTCCTGGGAAACAACACACCCTGCTTGAGCCAGTGTTATGTGTAGCAGCCCCTGAGTGGGCTTTTTTTCCTCCTGAACTTCCCAGGCAAAAAAATGGAGGACAATCCCAAGGCAGAACCAAGAAGCTGGCATGGGGACCAGACATGGGACATGCTTTGCTGGGACCCTGAGGGCAGTCCTTGAGGGTCACTCCTCTCCCCCTCAAGGCCCCCAGAGGACTATAAAATGGCTGTTAGCCACCTGGCATCTTGATGGCAGTCTGAGGGCTGCTGTTTTGTTCCTTGCCCTCTCTTACCTGTTGTGTGTGATGCAGGCTTGGTGCCAAGCTCTTGAGTAGCTGCCCTTTTCCAGCTCCCAGGCATGCCAGTCCAAGGAGGCCCATCCCCATTTGTTTGCAGTGGCAGCCCATGGAATACTAATGACTTGAGGCCATTTTGCACAATTCTGTCACCTTATAACTCACACTTGGTCCCACAGCCCGAGTTTCTCCCTGCACTGGCAAGCCTCTCTCCTACTGCTGCTCTTCACAGCATCACTCACAGCCACCATCAGAGATGTTTCTAGATCACACATTGCCCAAAGTTTCTGTCTGTGACCATCAGCAGCACAGTCTCCTTTCCCCCCAAAAATGGCAATAAGAGGCAGAAATGAAGCCAGACAAATCCTTAGTTTGCCTTGCTCTCCACTTGCCATTTCTCTTTTGCTGCTACATTAGAAATAATTGTCCACTCTCCTGCCCCAAT
>JACBWW010000006.1:33219555-33426665 GCA_020086605.1 Lanius collurio
ACTGTAGAGTGAAGAGCCTCGTATTCCCCCGCTCTGCCCCACCGGGCCGGCGCCGCCGGGGCGGGCGCACCCACCCGCACCTTCCGGGGCCGCTCCGCCCGGCCGGGCCCTGCCCGCTCCGCCCGCCGAGGGCTGTAGATCTCTGCACGCCGCTCGCCCACCCCGCCGCTCGCCATGGCCCGCGGGAAGGCCAAGGACAGTGACGGCAACTGGAAGAAATTCATCTGGAACTCGGAGAAGAAGGAGCTGCTGGGCCGCACCGGGGGCAGCTGGTGTGAGTGCGGGGCCGGGGGGCGGCGATGCGGCGGGCGCTGCAGCACGGCCCCGGCGCTCCGCCTCCGCCGGCTGCGGCGGGGCTGCGGCCGGGGGGGGGGGGGGGGGCTGGGGACGGGGCGTCCCCGAGGGGCGAGGGAGGCAGGGACGGGATCCCCCTGCCCTCTCCCTTCAGTGTCTGCTGGGGCCCCCCGGGGGCCGGCGAGCGCTAACCCCCGAATGCAGCTCCAGGTGGGTCCGGGGGTGAGGCGGGGTCGGGCCGACCTTGTCGAGGGCGCCTCGTCCTTGGGTCTCCTTCCTTTCCCGGTGGCTGGCCCAGCCCGGGAGCATCGCCGTCGGGGGACCCTGACCTCCCAGCCCTCATCTGCCTTAGACCTAATAGAGGCTTTTTCTTTTTTTCTATTTTCTCTGGATAAATGAAACTAAGCAAGTTTTACGCCTCTGGGAAAGAGCGATTGACTTTTAATATCTCCGCAAGAAGGAAATGGCTCTATGTGTATTCCTCATAAGTGCTTATGATGTGTTCATTGGGTGCTGTATAAATAGCATTTAGCTTAAAGAGGCTTTTAATTTCTCTACGCAAATAGACAGCCTTCCAGTTGCTGCCAACCACAGCTGGTGTTGCCACCCTTGCGATGTTGAATTCAGCTGCTATTGTAATGGATCGGCCGGAGGTGCCACATCCAGAGCCGGCTACTCTGGCAGGCGGACTAGAGCAGGCTTCTGCTGTATCTTTACGTGAGCAGAATGGGGTTGTGGGTGCGCATGGAGAGGTATTTTCTGCTCCTGAGGCACCAGGCAACTGCGCAGTGCTTCAAACGCGGAGGCTGAACCAGGTCCTTCTCCCAGAGTGCCCGTACCTATCTGCCTAGGACTGATTTCCATTTGCTGAGTCGATCTGCAGGCTGATGATCAGATTCTTCTGTTATAAGCCTACCTGTTGCAAGAAGTTTTTTCGTTCAACCCTGTGGTGCTCGATTTCTAGACCCACTGCGTATTTTATGAGACCTTGGAGTGGTTCTGACCTTTAAAGTGTCTTTGGCGTTTAGAGCATCCTGGCTGGGAACCTGATTAAATAAGCTACCTCCCAGCGTTTGCCTTTTGATGTTACAAAACTCAAAGGCATTACGCTGCAGACAACAGCATTAGTGTTTGGTTTGTTACAACAGCACCTCCTATGACCGTGCTCTGGAAAAAATTTCCACACGTCCCTGACGTCACGGCCATTTGCTTTACGCTGCCTGGATACCAAAGAGTGCTTTAACTCCTGGAGCACCACGTTACTGCACCCAGCTCTGCCCTCCAGCCCAGGCTACCTCCGGTGCACATGAGGAAGACAAGAGGATGGAGTGCCTTTCTGACAAGTGTCCCTCAGCCTCTGTTTCTCTGGGTGGCCCTCCTGCTTGCCTGTCTTTCACAGACTTAAAATGACCAGAACTGCCAGCTTTCATTGTGAGGCTTCTCCAATGGTGTAGCTTTTTTTTATGATGGAGCTGGGGAGTTAGGAGGACTTCTTCTACCCACTACTTACTCTCCCTGGCAGCTCATCACTTCAAGTCCTTCAAATAAACGATGTCTGTTTTGTTTGCGATTAGGCAAGGACAGTCCGAGATCAAGCAGGCTCGCTCTCAAGTTCTCTTTGGCCTCTGCTTGTCCCTACAGCCTGATGAGCAATACAGTTGCTTGGCATGGGCTGGCCTACCCTTGTAGGCGGCCTGGTGGTGTGTAGTACAGCATGTTACCCTGCAGTTAATCAGTTCAGATAATCCTTGTATACTGGTAACTGATACCCAGAGCTGCTGGGCTGCATCTCCAGGCTCTTCTCTGTTCTTCACACTCCCCCCACAAGATTATTCTAGACATTCCTTTTAGACTGAAACTACATTCAGTCTTTCATTGTTATGTAATTCACTCTTTAATTGGAATGAGCAGTACCAGAGTGCCTTTGTAGGTACACAAGGCTGGTAAATGTGCAGTATTTTGACACCTTAAGAATACTTTCCTACATTTGAGATGGAGTACTGGAGCTAGTTGGCCTGAATTCTTTTACCATTGTCTTTTTTTTTTCCTGGAGGTGATGGCCTGAATTACTAGAAGAGATCAGGCTTTACAATTGCTTGTAAACCTGAATGAAACACTTACTGCTCCTGGAAACAGCTTTGAGTCCCAGAGCTGTGTGGAATGAGTATCCTTCAGGCACACCCATGCTTGCTGTGGGGCACTTGGATCACTGACAGTGTTGTGTGTGAGGCCCTGTGGTTGTAGTGCTGCATCAGCCAAGGGATCCTTGAAAGTGTCGGGGAACGTGGTTTAGGCTTTATATTTTATAAGCCCAAACCCTGATTCTTGGATTTGTAGGTTTTCAGAGGCCCATGTTCCCCCACCACCAAACAACTGGAGTGCTTCACATTTACTGTCTGCATCAGGGCATAATCTCGCTTCTAAATAGATGTCTTTGCAACATCTGAATTCTGTGTGCTGGGCTCTTCCTTGCAAGTGGCAAAGGGTGGAAGTACTGTCCTGAAACATGACTGCTGTGAGGGCTTGATTTGATTCCTCTTTCTTTGTTTTCTCTTGCAGTTAAGATCCTCCTCTTCTATGTCATCTTCTACGGTTGCCTGGCAGGTATATTCATCGGGACCATCCAAGTGATGTTGCTCACTGTCAGTGAATTTGAGCCTAAATACCAGGATCGAGTGGCACCTCCAGGTAACTAAATAGGAGGCCCGTGTTTGACTTTGTGCAAGCTGTTTTGGGAAGGCGGGGTTGGTTACTCACCTCAAGAAGGAGGATGAAATAAGCGTGTCGTTGCTGCAACACATATTTTTAGGGGGTGGGTATGTTCTCAGCCTTCTGTGTTAACAGTACTGGGGCTTGAAGACAATCCTGCTAGAATTAAAGGTTGCATCACATGAAAAATGTCTCCTCTCTGAGAGGAGCTTGAACCTGGTTCACTTCTCTCTTCCCCTAAGCTGAAGTGATGGGGTGAGGCTAAAAAGGCTTCACTTTTGGGAACAGGCAGTATCAGGAGGATGGGTTCAGTTTTTCTTTCTTAAGAGCCACTCTGTTCACATGGGTAGGTGAAGGGAGGAAGATAAAATGTTGGTTCTATCAGTTGAAGTGGCGTGCATAAGGAGAAAGGGGACAGTGCCAGTTCTGGGAGTGCTCATGGAACTGCATTATCCAACACCAAAGTACCCCACACTCTAGAGCACTGTGGCACTTGCTAGTGGGAATTGCAACTGACTGGTGTGGGAGGTGAAGGGAGGCGGTGGCTCTGGTCATTGCTGACATGTGACCTGTCCTCACAGACAAAATAAATCTCTGCTCAAAGTGATGCCTGAGCAGTGCCTGTGGCCAGCCAGCCTTGGGTAGGGCAGAAGGAGCAGTGGCCCCTGCCGCAGGTTCGTGCTCCGCCTGCCCGGGCCGTGCTGCGCTATCCGATCCCCGCCGCAGCCCGCAGCGGCTGGAGCACGGGGGGAGCTGCGCAACTGCTGCTTTCCCACATTACAAATGACCTTGAGGCTGCCTGGCACTGGGCACCCTAACGATCTGTCTCCAGTTGCTCTGTAAAACAGTTCAGAAGCTTTTAATAACAGTGGTATTTAAGTGACAATTGTGAGGCTGATGGCTTGTAGCTACACAAGTTTGCCCTGGTGCCGCACTGTGTCTTGCAGTGCTGTGCTGTGATTCCCTGCCCTAAACACAAGGAATGCTGCTGTCACCAAACGGTGTTAAGAGCTCAGTTAAGTCATCTTTTGCAGGTAACTACTTTTCTAGCTGCATGCTATAAAGACAGAACAGAGGCTGGAAGTGCTGTGTTAGTGTGTTGCACTTCTTCATGTACCACCACCAAGGCTGGGTGACATGCTATCTAAAGCACCAAAAGTGGCTCTTTTAGTCTCTGCAGTGGACCCTGACATTTGCAGGAAAGACTGTCACTGATACTGCCCAGAGTGATTGGCTGCATCTGAAAAGCCAGCATGACTAATGCTGGGGTAGTTGTTACTCAGTAATGTGTTCTTCCCCTTCATGAAATTATTAGCAAAAGAGCCCATGGATCTGAGGTCTCACCCAGATAGCCCTGCTGTTCGGCCAGATGTCGTGTAATTACCCATTCTAGGTACACTGTTTGCTTTCTGTGAAATAGCTGTTTACAGTTCCAATTTCAAAGCAAATCTGGTAAAATTTCTGTGAAAGATTTCACCCTGCACAAGATTTTTATTGCCATCTTAACTGCATACTGCACCAGTTTTTCTAGGGTTTCTTTTTGTTTTAACAAAGAAAAGGAATTGATTTTCAAGACACTCTTGTAGCGTGGATTGCAGAAATCAAAATGGAGGAACAATGAAAAGGTTATCAGGAATCTTTTGTAATGAGCTTTCAGGACATGTACTGAAATCAAGGGGAACAAAATCCAGGCCCTTAAATGTGTGATGGTGGGGAGCCAGTAAACGAGGGTTTTGAACCAAGCTGCAATGGTATATGCATAAAACTTCAAAGAAATAATTAGTAAATAGCACAAGGTCCTTTGCAGAGCATCACTTGACAGCTCTTCCTACAATTGTGGACAACCTGGTGTGGGGCATGGCGGAGGCTGGCACTTAATATCCAGTACATTCCTTGTCCTGTAGCAGCGCAGCTGTGAAACTGCAGGTCCAAAATAGCCCTTTAAGGCAGGCTTTCAGAGGCACTGACAGGTAGTGAGTGGCTGCACTGCTTTTGCGGGGTCAGCAGACCCTGTACTCCCTGGTTGTGCAGGATTCTCCCCAGTGCTGCAAGCACAGCTGCTGTTCTGTCAACGAACACATGCATGGTGAGCATCAAACTTGAACTTTCTGTGATCTGAGACACCTGCAGAAGATGAACTATATGAAGTAGGATGTTGTGCAATTCTAATTCCTAGTTCTTGTAGGAAATTTTGTGAGCTAAGTGAGTATATTGGCAGCTTGATAAAGTCCTGGATTTTATAGGGAGCCAGAAAAGCTGGTTTTATTCTTGTTCTAGTGCTCTGCCCTTCTTGGGCAAGTCACTGTTGTGTCAGCCCAGAATGTTTTGAGAAAGGGAAAACTAGACTTGCCTTCAGGATTTGCAAGAGAAAATGCTGTAGAGGCTGCTATAATTCTTGTTCTGAAATGCAACATTTCATAACAGCAACAGAACCTACAGGGTGTTGTATTGAGTTATTGACATGAGTATAACATTGAAAGCCATAAAGTGCTATTTTTGTAGCCAAGTGTCATTAATATGGTAATTGGTTCCTGCATTGAACACAACAGGAATGTTTTGCAGGGCTTCAGGGCAAGCTGAGCATTGTACCTTTCCATTATAGTATTTTTTTCTTTCTTTTGTCTTGTGGTGGGGGAAGGAAGAGTGCAGTTCACCTGCCTGTCCAGCCCTGACATTGCGACAGCCCCAGTTCCCAGTTCCACGTGTGCTGCAGGCTTGGACTCTGCTTTGAACACAGAGGGCTTACCCTGCTAATAGTGAAGGATGAGCATACTGCCTCTTAAAAAGCATCCCTAAAAAATAATCCTCATTCTCCCCACCCCAATACAAATTGGGCTGTGTATCCTGCCATCTTGTGGTGTGCATCCTGTGGAACAGCATCCTGTCACGGGCTGGTGGAGGGGACAGAGCTTGCTGATGCCAGAGGCAAAGCTTTGTAAGTGGTGGCTGGAAGGAAGAATCCCTGCTCAAGCCAGGGCATTTCAGTGTCCCTGCTTCAAGCATTGCTGGGCAGTGAGCACGTCATGGAAAAGGCTGCTTTGGTGTGTGTTCCTCACTTGGCTTATTTAGCTTGGACAGCAGCAGCAAGGTGGCAGGGAGGCTTCAAAGGAGGTGTGCTGCCTCCTGTGAAGTTGCTCTTCTTTGCTTCTGTCTCTCATTTCAGCAGAACTTGTGCTTAGGAAAATCTCAGTCTCAAGCTCCAGGATGTTACTGCCAAGCAGGTTTTGCTGTATTTGCAAAAGACTTGCACCTGATTTTTGCACTTTTAGGATGAGGTTGACTGGAAGCTTGGAAGGACATTGTTTGATATGGTGGCTTTTAAAATCTATTCTCATTTAGTGAGCTGGGGGAGGATGCAGTGATTACTCAATTTGTCATCTATGTCATCCCAGGAGTGCTCAGACTCATTTGGAACCAAGATTACATTGTACTTGGAAATGAGCATGGTGTGATGGAGCAAGAGTGGTTACTACGGCCCTCTACAACATTTCCTAATAACAAGCCTGACTTCCCACTTTTAGTTTCTTCCTCTTTACCCTCAGGACACTTCTGAAGTCTTGCTATTGCTGCTTAGCATGATAAAATGTATGTGGAAAATTGTTTTTTCAATGATCTTGAATAAACAGGATTTTAATCTGCAGTGACAGTTTCGAAGTGGAACTGTAGCTGAAAAAAACACCCCAAATGACTTTACATGGGGTTTTTTTGGTGTTTGATATCCTCATATAGTCACAGCCAACAGAAGGTGTTGTCCATTACCAGCTCAAGGCATTGCTCATCATTTGTATGAACAATGTCAGCCAGGTGAAGATGAGAGTCTTATTTCCTAGCAAGGCACTCTTAAGTGCCAGTTGCAGCAATTTTCTAATTTGTCAGTATTTTATCAATAAGTTACATGATTCTTTCCTATGGCAAGAACAGCACCACCACGTGACACCATGGTGCATTTCTGTTGTAATAGCATGAGGTGCAGAGCTGTGTCATACAGATCATAGTCTGAGGCTAGGGAGAGGGTTGTTAGACTTCTGGCTATGAAAGCACTTGTGGGTTTGTTTCTTTCCCCCCTAGGACTTGCTTATGAATGGCTTCCTCATGTGCATGGAGCCCCTAAAAGCTTCATTCGTGCCAGCCACACGCTTCCCTGGTTGTCTAGCAATACATGGCAGGTAGTACTGGAAGGGCTCAGCTTTTTAATGTTTTTTCTTGTCCCTGCTTGCATAAATTCCCTAGTGGGGGGTTGAGAGAGTGTTCCAGAAAGCTTAGTGTTCTGCAGAGGTTACCTTCTGCCATCATACAACATGCTTGGTTTTTCACACAAGATTGCTTAAGATTTCAGTGATAGTGCTGCTCTGCTAACAGCACTGCAGCTTTTAGTTTGGCTGTGGGATGTAGAGAAGGAAATGATACATCACTGCTTAGGGCTTTGTATCCAGTCAGTTGCAGGCATGTAAGAATGGAGGTTGTGGTAGAAGCCTGCAGCACATTTTAAAAATTAGGATAAAGTTATTTTTCATGACAAGTCTTTTATAATCATGAAGATTTTCTTTTCTGCTTCGCAAGTGGGAAGATTGATCTCCACTTTGCTCTGATCCTAAACAAGGCAAGCACTTCTGTGCCAGAGCCTGGTCTAGTCTGGTTTATCCAACCACCTGGAAATGCTCTCAGTTTGTCAGAAAACATCACAGGCTACCTGGCAGGAACAGTGGTTCCCTTGTGCTGGCCATCAGAACAGCTGCTTGGTGCTGCCTGGGCTTCATGGCAGTTCTGTGGGGATGTGCAAGACAGAGATGCTTTGGGAAGGGAGTCTGTTCTCCAGCCACTTGTCTGATGGACAGAAGGTTGGCTTTGGACTGTAGCTATCAGTGGCCAGGCTCTCGTAAAGAGAGAACAGGGATCTTCTACTGGGTGGCTTTTACAAACCACAGGGTGTCTCTTGCTGACCTTCACTTCACCTTTGCCAGGCCTGTGTAGGTGCTCTATGTGTTACCTTGGCTAAAACAAAAAGCAGAGATGAGGAGGTCTCGAGCAAGACTAACAGCTTCACTTGCCTGACTGGAACTTAACAAGCCTGGCCATGTTTTCTTGATTTTTTTTTTTTTTTCTTTTTTTTGTATTTATACACTTGAATGACATGCCTGTAACTTGAACTCTGGAAAAGGCAGACCCAGGAGAGGACCCAAGGCCTGGCCTGCCTCTACTGCAATTCCAGACAGCCACTTCAGGTGACTGAGTCTGTTGCTTCCCAGCTGAGTGGTAACATGAGAAAGGCTTGGCAGGATGGGATTGAAGTCCCTTACTAAAATTGAAACTGGCGTATTTATTCTATATATAACTGTTTGTGAAGCAAGAAAATGAGTAACTGCTCAAAAAGGGCTTGAAAGCCACTGACTTTGGAGGGTAGGATGTCATTCTGCTAGAGAAATAGTAAATTGCTTCTAAACTTGTAAACTCAACCAGTTGTTGTACTAGAGGGATTTTTGAGCAGTTAAAGCTGCTTCATGGAATAAAACTTGAAACACCCAAGCTTCTTGCTGAATTTCTTGCAATCTTTGGTGACCAGGAGCTATGTTTAGGGGAACAAAGCTAATCTTTGTCCTAGGTTACAAATTCCAAGTTAGTGGGTAGTGGAAGGGGGGTGGGGGGAGTGGTGAGTTGGCTTGAGGAGGGACTGAGCAGAAGCACTCAAATGGCTTTGGAAAAATTGCTGGAGTCACAAGCTCTTGTGGGTAGGGGCCAGCCGGCTAAGCTGCCTGAGTTTTGCACCAGAGGAGCTTCTTGGCAACAGGCCTGTTCTGAAAACTGTCAGAGCAAATGCTGGTCCCCTGCTCCTTTCCTTGATCTTGCTGAAATAAAGATGACAAACTGAACTGAAGTCAAGACCTCAATAACTACAGTGGCTGCCACAAAAGCAGCATGAACTCGGTTCCCATTACTTTAATTTAAGTGTTAAGCCATGCATCAATACTTTCAATTAAAATGTGAGCTAAACATTGCATAGGAGCAACTATTTCCAAGCTCCACAATGAAGAGCAAAGGAGTTGGTGGCTTTTCATCATCTATGTAGGCATTTCTTGCTTACAGTCCCTTTGCTTCTCCATGCATTATCATTAGTATAAATCTGAACCAGTTAGCACAGCCCAGAATCTGGACAGTCTTTCAAACAGCTCTCCTGTGTGGTGGCATTTCCTACTCAAGTCCTTGGTGATGAGCTGCATCATGATAAGAGAGCTCAGAAGATGAGGTCTGCAGTCAGAAATACCCACTTAGGCAGTGAGAAGAGTGGAGGCAACACTGAAGCAGCTGAATTTGCCGAGGGAGAAAATGTCCCCTGCCCCACATCCACAAGGGAGACACACTAAGGCCATGTGGATTCCAGCTGGTGGAGCGTGACTGGACTTGGGAAACCTCTCTTGTCTTTTACTGTGGGAAGTTCACGAGTGGACAGCTGTGCTGTATCCTAAACACAGTGTTTGCAGACGCTGAAGGCAGCCTGTTAGGGATACTCACTTTCTGTGTGGTTCCCTTCTGTCCTTGAGGCGGAATCAGAAGTGCACAGCAGACCTGTGGTTGGCTGTTTTTCTTGAAGGAAACCTTGACTTGTAGCCTCACTTCTCCATTTTGTGGTTTTTGTCTTCTTGCCTGATGCAAACACTGTGATAAATATTTAAGACTGTTGTTGGAAAGAGGAGAGCCTCTCCTTCAGTGAGCTTAAGCTGTTTTGTCAAAGTTAAGTCTGAAAAATAGAGATTATTATTATTAGGAGTTACGTTCTTGGTATTGCCTGGAGGCTGTGCAGCTCTGAGGCGTACTTGATGTTTTCTTTCTGATTTTGCTTTTCTTAGGACTGACTCAAGTCCCCCAGGTTCAAAAGACAGAAATTTCCTTTACTGCCTCAGATCCCAGAAGTTATGAACCCTATGTGAGGAACCTCGATAATTTCTTACGGGACTACAGTGCTGAGCAGCAAACTGAAAACATTGTGTTTCAGGACTGTGGAGGTAAGTCTCGATTGTTTCCTACAGCTGAGGGCTCTGAATGATGCCTCTGTCAGGTCCACCAGAAGCTGAGGGTGAGCAGTTGTGGTCTTGGTCTTCAGCAGTTCCAGCAGCATGTTGGTAAACCGGCAGGCTCTGGTTTTAGTGATATGGTTGCTCATTAATTTATTTTGAGCAGACCACACTGGGCCATACTTAGCTCATTGTGGAGGTTAAATGGTTGGGAACTCCCATAGTTCACTTGGAGAACGTTGCAGCTGACTCTGAAGCTTGTGGCACTGACCTTATCCTCTCTGAAAGCCATGGAGGTTTTACTGATTACTCTTCTAAAGCCAGTGTTGGTACTCTTCATGCCATGCAGTCAAACATCTGGGAGGTGTTAACCTTTAACAGGTTATTTGCAATCATGTGAATGAGACTCTCACCTCAGAATATGTCTGTATCAAATCTGAGGGGTACCTGCTTACAAAAGCTGCCCAGAAAAAAATTTCTGAGCCAGATGGTTGTGGAAGAAGTCTCAGTTATAAAACAAAATCCCATAAAACTTGCTGGTCTGGGTGCAGCCCTGTGGGGGGTGGCTGGGCCTAGGTCTGTGGAGTGCCTGAACTGCCCTGGTGAGGGGGGAAATCCCTGCTGCCCAGGGAAGTGTAAGTGTTGCTGTTCCTGACATGACACACATCAGATCCCATTGCATATGGTTGTCTTCTCCTTCCCCCACCGTGACAGACACACCTACTGAATACAAAGAGAGAGGACCATATAATGATGCCCAGGGCCAGAAGAAGGTCTGCAAATTCAAACGTGAATGGCTGGAAAACTGTTCTGGAATAAATGATCCCACCTATGGGTACAAGGATGGCAAACCATGCATCCTTGTCAAGCTCAACAGAATTATTGGCTTCAAACCTCAGGCAAGTATCTCTTCCCTTTCTAGCAGAAGCTACTGATCAGGAGGAGGGCTTGGCTGCAGACTTGTGCCTGCTTTTCAGTCTCTGGAAAGAGATCAGTATTGAACCCTTTCTGCAGAGGATAGTGAGACAATTTGAGTAATTTGCTTTAAAAATGCCTTTAATTGAAAAGCAGTTAAAGTTGTGCACTGCAAGTTGGTAGTAAGAAGCAGTGACTCAGTGCAACCTCCTGGTTATTTATCTGGAAACTTCTGAGCCTGCTAATGGAGTTGCTCTAAAGGGGCATTTTCTTCAAATGATAAATTCAATTTTAAATTCCTGTATGCCTTCATGGGACCATCACAGACCAACTCTGTCTTTAGCACCATCAGCACATTTTGTTATGCCCTGATCCACTCAATTCTTTTCCTCAGGCAGTGTAGACTTGTCTGCTTTGCTAAAACTGCCTAATTAAATGAAGTGCTAATATTAAATACCAGAGTGAAACACAGGCTCTCTAAAGAGTAAACTACATTTGAAAGTCAGGCACAGCTGCCTGAAAGAAGAAGAAAGGTAAGGAGGTTTTAGTTAATTTATTGTAGTTTCCCAAAGGCTGTAGGATATCTCTGCCACCTGGTTGCTCTGTGCATCACCCGAAGGCAAGTTTGCAGTAATGCAGAAGAGTGTAAATCTGGACATTCATGGCTTTTCCTTCTGTTTTTTTCCCCAACACATTAAAATGCTAAAAATTTCTTTTAAGAATTCAGTGGCAAAACATGTGCTGTTGAATAAGGTGGTGTGCAAAACCTGCCACTCCATCTTCTGGATGGCGAACAGTGCAAATGGTGTTCTACATCACCTTCAGCTCCATCTGTTAGGGCACTCGAGGAAGGGGAATGGTGCTGTCTAACGAGTCCTGAGGAATGTTCTTCTTCAAAGGGAGCCTGTCCCATGCTAAAAGAAATTAGTTGAATTTTGGTTTATTGGATCTGTGGTGGAAACATTTTTGCAGAATGTACTATGGTGGCTGTGGGATGACATGAGATGTGCATGCTTGATGACTGAGAGCGAGAAGGGGTTTGTGTGTTACTCTTTTTTCTTTGCCACGGAGCTCTGGAGAGCTCCAGGCTGCATTAGACAACACTGTCTAGTTATGGGATGACTTTCCATGTTTCATTTAGAAACTAAGTATCCATGGCAGTTACTTATTTTCATCATTCCACACTCCAGCAGAGACCCCATAGTTCTTGCACTTGGAAAAGTGTTTGTAAAGCAGATCTGAACCTGCAATGTTGTCAAGCAATACTGCTGCACTTTAAAAGACCGAAGACCAACTGGGTTAATGGTTGGACTATCAGAGTTGGCACTCACACCTTTCCCTGACACACCCAGAGCTTTTGTCCTTCCTTGTCAGTGGTGCTGGAAGTTCAGCAATCTCAGGGTGAGACTGCCACACTTTGCTCTTTCCTGTGCATTTCCAGTCCTGACTGCACACACCTGGCAGGCAGGTGGAAAATCCTGCACCACAGTGCATCTCTTCCTGCATAAACAAGCCCCACTAGCTATAGACAAAATACCATTAAATGCTTTCCCCAGGGACACCATGGTGTTAAACCCAGCCTGGCCTGCTTGTATCCACAGCAGGTGAAGCTGTAAAGTTCCTGTTTCATGTTGTGTTTTGCTACTTGTCTGTCCCAAGAACCACTGAGAGCTGTTTCCTCTGGAACTGTTCTTAGAAAGGGGTTCCAGTTAATGGCGCGTGTTTGGTATTACTGATCTTTGTTGCTGCAGAGGTGCTCCAGTCTGCAGAGCAGCGTCCATCCCCTTGTGTGTAACATCCCCCTGTTCTGGATTTCTTCTAGGCTCCAGTAAATGAAAGCCTTCCTCCTGAGGTTATGGCAAAATACAGCCCAAATCTCATCCCTGTCCACTGTGTTGCCAAGGTAAGTTGAAATACAACAGAGCAGAGTTGGGAAGCTGCAGGGGATGACTAAGCCTTTGTCCAAGTGTAGTTACCCCCTGCCTGCCTTTCCATAGACAAATGGGGTGGTTCTTACTTGTGATATCTCCCCCTCAGGAACAGAAGTTTCTCAAAGCCTCACTAATGGATGAGTTACTGCTGGTGTCACAGTGTGGGGTAAAAGCAGCACAAGATAGTTAAAAGATAGTTGAAGGTATCTTCAAAAGTTACCATTTTGCTTCCAAGGGCTGTGCTGGTGCTGAAAAAAGGCCACCAGGGAAGATATTTCATACTTGGCACGTGTAAAGCCGCTGAGAAACAGCAAAGTTTTTGTGGCCAAAGCCTGTGCACTTGTACCGCAGGAGGCTGTGGTGGTTTGCAAATGTGTAAAGTGGCTGAGGCTTTAAATTAAGCAAAGCCTTTTTCCTGACTGATGTGTGCTGGGAGGTGTCACTCTGTGTGTGCGGACCAGGCAGTGCTGACAGGTCCTCTGAACCACTGGACACTCGTGCTGTCATGGTGGGGACCAGCGCTGACCAAAGGAGAGGTCATGGCCTTGGCTGAAAATCAGCTGATGGTACAGCCAAGGGCTGCCGAAGGCAGAGTTGGGGTGGTTGTCATTGGTTGTGCTTCCCTTTCCCCCCTGCAGCGAGAGGAAGACGCAGACAAAATCGGCACGGTGGAGTACTATGGGATGGGCGGCTACCCCGGCTTCGGGCTGCAGTACTACCCCTACTACGGGAAGCTGCTGCAGCCGCGGTACCTGCAGCCGCTGGTGGCCGTGCAGTTCACCAACCTGACCTACGACATGGAGGTGCGCGTGGAGTGCAGGGCCTACGGGCAGAACATCGTCTACAGCGACAAGGACCGCTTCCAGGGACGCTTTGATATTAAATTTGACATAAAAAGCAGCTGATCGTAAGCACAACTCTCTTCCTCCCCCCTCCTCCTCCTAGCCATTTAAAAAGGTTAAAAAAAAAAAAAAAAGAACAAAAAAGAAAACCTACTAGTCTTGAACAAACTGTCATACGTATGGGACCTACACGTAATCTATATGCTTTACACTAGCTTTCTGCATTTACTAGGTTAGAATGTAAACAAAGTGTAGCAATAGCGACAAATATTTATTCTACTGTAAATGACAAAAGAAAACAAAATTGAGCCTTGGGACATGCCCATTTTTACTGTAAATTATGATTCCATAACTGACTTGTAGTAAGCAGTGTTTCTGGCCCCTAAGTATTGCTGCCTTGTGTATTTTATTTAGTGTACAGTACTATAGGTGCATACTCTGGTCATTTTTCAAGCCATGTATTGTATCTGTTTTCTACTTCTTGTGAGCAAAGACTTTTGCTGTCCAAGGTGTAAATACTCAACGGGACTAGAACTGGCATGAAACTTCTCATTATTTTGTTCCTTTTCAAAGAAAGGCCCACCTGTGAGACGATATTTAACAGCACTCCATAAGGCTTCTGGCTTTTCTGTGGTGTTAGGGTATTTTATTTGGAGGGGTGGCAGGGAAACTAACTTAAGTGAAGTTAAAGAGAATAGGTGATTGTGTACTGTGCTTTGTAGCGAATGCTGTCTCTCTCTCCACCTCTTCCCTTATCCTCCTCCAGTATGTTGTGTGAGAGACTGGGTCAGACTATCACTCTCCTCAGTGATAGGCATAACTCTTTGCTTTGTATATTTTCTTTTCTTTTTCTTTTTTTTTTTCCTGCTGAAGGCATCGCACACTGTGGTGCTAATGTCTTTATTGAATGTTTTAGCCATTTTCATGGTGGAAGAATTTTATATTTATGCAGTTGTACAATTTTATTTTTTCTGCAAGGAAGTGTAATGTATGAAATAAACCAAAGTCACATGTTTGAAAATAAATCTTTATTTTAAACTTTATAAAAGCAATGCAGTACCCCATAGAATGGTGTTAAATGTTGTCTAAAGTGCAAAACTCTATGTTCTAACATGTAATAATAGCCAGGAGTACAGTGCTCTTGTTGATCTTGTATTTCAGTCAGGTTGAAACATTGGACAAATAAATGAATGAACACACAGTTCTGTGTGCGTGTCTGTTGCAGGGGGTGAGGATGGAGCCTGTTAGTTGTCCAGAATCTTGAAGAAGTACTGCACCTATTTCAAACAGAAAATGCATCTTTATCATTCCCAGACAGCCTCAGCACAATTTGAAACACTGTGTGGTTACACATCAGCGCTGGTGTGTGTTAGTTACTCATTTCCCCCTCTTCCAACCTGGGATGAGAGGCTGCTGTGGCACATGTGCCTGTGCCTATGCCCCTCAGGTTCTCAAAAAGTCTCTTCCCTGTTACTGCACACACTCCACCTCGGGAGGCATGGGCTCTGTGTTCCAGACACAACACACAGATAGAACTGTTGAACTTGGGCACAGGTTAAAGCTTTCAGCAGCCAGAAGGGAGGCTGCACACTGAAGCCATGGGAGTTTCAGGGCAGCCACTTGCTCTGGGTTGCTGCTGGGCCGGTGGCCAGGGCTGAGGATAGGTTGTGCCAGCTGGGGCTGCTCCGATATGGCAAAATGCAGCAGCTGGCTTTGTGCAGGAGTTAGGCTCACTTTGTGCTGTATGGTGCAGATTACCAGGGAGGATTTCTCCATGCAAAGTGACAAAACAGGACTTTCCTAGAGCAAGTGGCTTGATAAAGACTTCCTTATTGGAACACACAATCCTAGAAAAGCAAGATGCTTAAACTTTTTGCCATCTGCCAGAAGGAAAAGTACAGTCATGGTAGGCTGTGGTGGTTAGTGCACCCCTTTAGCTGTTCCCTGTTGTTCCCAGGGAGCAGCTGCCAGCAGAAATCGCACCTTCAGCTCTTTCTTTTGCTGCTGTATGTTTACAGCAAGGATTTAACAAGCTCTGATGAAAGCCCTAAAATACTCCCTGATGGAAGTTTCACCTGCAGAAAGAACTATAGGGAAGCTGAGCCATTTTAGCTCCCGGCACTTGAGGGGTTCCTACTGCTACCATTTTGGGTAGGGAGTGGGGATGTTGTTGCAGGGCTCAAGGTTTGGTGCAATCAACTGCCCTTACAATTCAATTCCTAGGTGTGAACAATCTGTGACAGTTTAAAAAATTAAAAAAAAAAAAAAATCAACAACAAAATAGCCCAAACCAACTAATCAAAAAAAATTTCCCAACTTTTACTTCTGTAAGACCCAACTCATGGTTAGGTACTCTACTGCCTTTTAATTTTCTGTATGAGTACAAAGTCCAAGCGTGAACTACTAATAAAGATTCTAGCTTACTCCAGGGCTTGGGACAACTGTTGTGGAAAACTTACGGTGCTTGTGTTCGCTTCAGAGAGCAAATGTCAAAAAGGACTCGCATAACGAATTCTTAGGAATTGCATATGAAATTAGGCAAAACCTTTACCCAACATCCCTGCCCCAATCACTTTCTCGTCCCACATCAGTGAAAGCACTATGGCTGCTCAGATCACTAATTAACCAGGCAGGAAGGGCAGTAGCTATCCCAGTCACATGCCCTGCAGCCACCCACTGAAAAGACCCAGCTGGTCCCAGGCTTCAGGACAACTCTGCTACCAAAGGACTCCCCATGCCCCCAAAAGAAACACCCCGCAATGCACCTCGTCAGACACACCCTCTTCCTCCATTAGAAATGCTGCTGTAATTTGTCACACCTACTAGAGATACAGCACTAGAAGACTGCAGGATGGTTTTAAAAATTCCCAAACATCCAAAGTCCAAAAAGCTTTACCCCACCCCACCACAATCAGGTGTAGACTCTTGGCTGGGCACCCTGCTCTCCCCGTGGCACCAGTGCTTTGGGTACACAACAGCCTTGATACCAAAATGACCTTTCACATGTGGCCCTGACACAGCTTCGCCGAGGGACTACAGGCAGGGCAGGGGCCTCAAGATGTGACATCTTATCAACTCAAATTAAAACATGCACTGCCTTCAAGATTCTTTCTTTTAATCTGTGCTCTATCCACTTGGCTCAGGTAGGCAGCACTTTCCTTACTGCCTAATAGGACATTACATTATAAACTGCCAGTCTGAACATGTTGTTCTTTCTGCCAGATTGACTCAGCATAGTTAAGCACAATTGTAGCCATTAAAGTGAATTTTATCTCCCTCCTTGTTATATGGAACACCTGCATTTCATAAGAGAGACACACTAAAGCACTAGTAAAATAAAAAGCAGAGAGACACACATACATATATTTAACAACACAAGCCTTTAAGGCTGTGTCTGCACAAACACTTGCACTAACACACACCAGCTACTGCTTTTACAGCTCTGAGCATTGGCACTTATGGACTTCTGCTCCCAGCTTGGCCAAGGGCAGCTGTCCAGCATGGGCCAGGCACAACCCTCAGCAAAGAAAAAGGCCAGGTGCAGTGGAATCTGCTTCTTTCTAGGTGTCCAGCTTCAGCCTGGGGTGCTGACACAGCTGCTGCCACCACAGACCCCGTTTCCAGGTTTAATAGAGCTGAGTCAACTCCCACCCCTGCCTGGGCTGCTTCAGCTGGAGCTGTGTGGCTCCCTTGGGATTTAAGTACTGATCCACCCTTGCAGCACACACTGACACAGGTAGATACTGGCTTTGCCCAACACCTGCTCACTTGCCACTAGCAACAGAAGAATTTATGCTATTTTAGTTCCCAAAGGCCCCTTGATTTTGTGCAGCCAATTTTCCCAGGTTGGGCTGAACAACCTCCCTCTACCTACAACCTGTGGAAAATCTCTTCCTCCTCAATTAGCTTTTATTGGATTGTTCAGGCTGTACTGGCAAGGCTCAGACATCAGAACAAGCAACACTACATTTCACATACTGCACAAAACCAGGTGCTGGTATGTTCTCTTTATGTGTAATTATCTTTATGTGGGTCAGCTGCCACCCAGCTCCCAGTAAAACCAGTTAAGAGCTGGTGTTATCTGTGGTACACAGGAAGGATCCTACTCTCCAAGAACCTCACCCTTGGAAGCACAGCAGTGCTGGACAAGAACCACCAGCACTTAGCCCACTCACATGACCTTAGATATGGTGTTATGAGAAGAATCAAGACTTCAGAAGAACCAAGATTTCAGCACTACTAAGAGATCTGGGGTACCCCATCTTATGAGGCCCCAGCTGGAGACAGCTTGAAGAACTCCCATTCTGTAAGCACCAGGTCATTTTTCAAGGGGAGCCAGAAACTGGCGATAACTTGCATCAAGCATCTAGATGGGGGCTAGATACTCCAAAATACCCTGTATTTTAGGAAATACCATTCCTCTCTTTCCCAAGGACTGAGCACAGGCCAAACCACAGAATGGGGAGCTTTGCAAATGCAAAACATCTGAACAAGCCTCACATTTGACCAAGGGCAAGGTCAGCCTCTCTGAGCCAAGCACACTTCTGATCTTTACAGGATCCAAGGGTGACAGAGCACAAATCCACACCAGGAACTGATCTGAAAGCAACCAAACACATTTCACAGATGCCACCCAAATGCCTTTCCAATGATGGTAGCACTCAGGTGTGCTCACTGCTTCCCAGGGATGAGACAGGATCGAATTTAACATCAGTTTCCCCCCTTGGAGATCCAAGGAACTATCTACCTGCTTTGCAGCATGCAGCTGTGCCCTCTCTAGCTTCCATTCAGGGACAAATAACAATAATGCTCAGGAAGTAACAACGGGTGAATAACCGTGACCTTCTGGCTCTGACCCTATAAACTGCTTCACTGAGGAGGAGATGAGAGCTTGTTCAGTTCCATGAAGTTTTGTTTCAGTCACATACACCCCCAGCAAAACTCACATAAATGAAGTTGGCTGCTCTCTCTGAGCACTTCCATGTGTTACCACAAAGTTTCAGGAGTTAATACTGCATGCAATAACAAAATCCAGTCTAATGGCCTGGCAGAGCACAACCAAGTATCATCTGAACAATATGTGACCTAAGAGCATTGGAAAGGCCAGGCAAAAGGGAAGCAAATCAAGTGAGACAGCCAGTTTTCCAAGGGGACCAAAAAATTTAGGTATTAACACAGGACCCTGCACAGGCACAAAGTGTGCTGAAGATTCCAAGTGTAAGAACTACAGGCACTTACAATTTAACTTTCCTTCTGTCCAGAAAACAATGCAAACAGTGCTGATGAGAGGCGCCTGCTGAGCAGCTTTGGAGTCAGAGCTTTTGTCTACAGGCTAAACCCAGGCACACCTTGGGCTGTAGTAGTACTCAACACAGTCTTGTCTCGGTTTTGGAGACAAAATTTCAGTAAGAAACACTCTGGAATGAGTGTCTCCTCCGAAGGGAAAAAGGCCTCCCCTTTTCCTCCACCAATAAGACAAGAGTGTCACAGTAAGTGAAAGTGGAAAAAACCAGCTTATTTAAAAACACACAAAAAACCCAGGGTAGAACAGGATGAAAAAAAACCCCTCTAAATACAACAAATTCCCGGAGGGAACAGACACACGAGCTCAGACCAGCTGGGGCCACCCCGCGGGCCCGCCAGGGCCACCTGCAGGCTCTCTGGACTGGCGAGGAGGGAAGGGAGGCAGTGAGGCAAGGGAAGGGAAAAAGAACAAAAAAACCCACAACCTAATAGAACCTTTTCCCATCTAGCCGGAACACAAAGGAAACCAAAAAGCAGCACAGCGCTCCCGGCGCACTCTCTCCCGAGCCCCACCGAGCCCCCAGAGCCCCGAGCCACTGGGCTCAGCCATTAAACTGCTCCGCACTCGGGCCCGTGGCCCCCGGGTCCATCTTAAAGAGGCAGCGTCCTTGGGCATTGAGCGGACGGTTAAGGAATAAAGTGGCTTCTTAACATCACCCCAGGACAAGCCTCAAAGAAACCCTGGATCTGAAAGGGTACCTCAACATCCACAGTCCATCCCCCCACTTCTCCTGGGCTGGCAGTTTTTGGTAAGAGACCCTGTTAGTCTCCTTCATGGCAGAAGCCAGGGGGCTGACAGGGTGACACATGAGCAAGAAAAGGGCTGAGTTCACAGATTTATTTCTCATCCATCACGAGAAAGGTGACAGCAATTTCAGTCCTTCCTCATCTCTGCAGAACCAAAACTAGTAGCTGGGAGATGGAGCTTTTTCCATCCCTGTATTCATTTAGAGCCTGACAGGAATTCTGGTGCCTTCCACGCAGCCAGACACTCATCAGCATCCTCTCCCAAAAAACACCGTAACACTGTATCTCCTTGGTCAGCATAGGCATCCAGGCACATGATCCAGAGTCGTTGCTCACCCTAGGTTTCAGCATCAGTACACTCTCCCTAAACATTTAGTTCTGATAAATTTTTACATGTTATCTCAGTTTGAGATCACAAGTAGGAAACAAAAAGCATTTTCTGCCCATTAACATTGGTTTGTATATCTGCATGAACTTGCAAATGCTGTTAGCAAGCACATTTACTAACATCTAAGACCTAAACCACACTTCAGCTACAGTTCACTCATCTGATTCACATGACTACATCATTAGATTAACACACCAAAACCCCCACGGGTTCATCCCAACCTTTCAGCCACAAGCACTCCAGAAAGAAAACTGGTTGTCAAAGAAAACAGTCTACTTACTCATGGTTGTATGTATTCTGAAAATAAAAAATTATTTTCCTATACAAATCTGAAGAGGGTTTGCTCAAATAAAAGGGCAGGTTCATCACTCCTGCCTCTCTCCCAAATGTCACACAATGTAAAAAATAAAACCAGCCAGGCTGCCCAAGACAGAACAATTTGTACACAGGCACTTCAGCTATCCAAGTTAATTTCTTAAGTAGAGCTGGGACAAAAACCCCTATGGACCAAAAAAAACCCAACTTTGCAATGGAAGGTTTTATGACATAAATGCTACAGGATAACACAGAGCACATTGTGCTTTTATGCTGCGTGCTGTTAACATAGTCACTTCAAAAACTGTGTACAGTTATGTTCAACTCACACAGTGGAAGAGAAGGACAAGGGAAGCTATTTGGAAATTGTACCATAAAAGATCAGAAAAATCAGAATTCCAAACAGGATGGAAATTAGAGGACAAGACAGTAGTTCATTATACCACAGTCACAAATACCAAGAAAGTGAGTTTTATGCTATTTAAGAAAAATAAGTGAACTCCCAAACTACTTTAAAATAACAAGGCGTTATTTTTATATCACACGTAACTAGTGTGCTGACTCAGATCACTGATTTCTGAAGCATAGATACTTGTAGATTTAACAAGAAGGTACAGGTTCATGGAATCTTCTCAGCCTCCATCATAAGCCAACTGCTCCGTAGCTGGAGCTGAACATTTTAGTCCAGGACCCTCCTGCCTGGAGTTCTACTTCTTATTTAGTAACATCTTTGAGCACCATCAGAACGCATCACTGGCCTGCTAGAGCCTCTGGAATGAAATAAAGTGTAAGATCCCATCTCCCATCAGATGTGACAAACTAAAACATGACAGCAAGTACTGCTTTCCTAAGGAATCCAAGCCGCTCACTGGTGATCAGGATCACTGCCTCGGCACTTCACACTTATCTTGAGGGACACTTGCCTGCCTCACAATCAGGAGTTGCTGTGGATGTCTTGTAGGATGCCCTTGGAGCAGTGAGCTGAGGTGAGACAAGACCCTATAAGTGTACCCCATGTGTCAGTGCAAGCTGCAAACACATCCCAAGCACTGGACAAAACCACTGGAAAGGGCCCCTGCTGGTTGTACTTGCAGTACCTAAGTAAAGCCAGGTCTGGATGTGTTCATCCAAGCCACAGGCACTGGCAATGCTGAGCAAAGGCTCTCCAGCCTGCTCACGGAGCACTGACAGTTATGGTGCTCACAAGCTACCAGGTTATGGCCAAGAGAGGAGACAGTGATCACACAGCGACAAGAACATATTTTCCAGCCACATCACAGATTCAAGTGAGGATGGAAGCAGCAAATAAATAAATAAAGTAGAAGGTACCCAGCACTTAAAGCACTTCCTGAGCAACTGTGATGCTCAGCAGATTACTTGTCCAGGAGGACCCAATAGGCTACACATGGCAACAGTGTTAAAATAATGAAGCTGAGACAGTAACAAAATATCCTTAAAGAAACCACTAATCAAAGGCACCACCAGCAGGGCCTTGCATGCACCACCACAAGCCCCTGTGCTGACTATGGCTCACGGTGCCAGCAGAAAACATCCCACCAAAATAATGGCATAAATTCCCCAAGCATAGAGCTCCAAGTACCTTCTGAGACGTGTCACTGAATCTAGAAAGCTCCATTCCCCTTGGGCCAGTATGAAAAGGGCAAGAGTTTGTTGAAAAGGGCAAGAGTTTGTTTTGAATCTCATCAGCTTTCAGTGATTTCAACACTGCCGTGAGTGCCAAACCATGCACTGCCATGGCAGGACTAGACTCGACACCTCAGTGATCAAGTGGCTGGGCTAGGGCAGCTACCTGAGGAAGTCCACAGTTCCTGGTTTGTGGCTGGATAGTCTTGGCACACTGTCTCTCCCCAGAAGAACAGCAGTAACTGGCACCAATGTGGAAGGAAACTTGCCCGCTTAGCACCTCTGAATGCTTCAGAGAATTGCCTCTTGCTCAGAGACCTGCTGACATACATCAGTGTATCTCAGGAACAGCTGTGGATGCATCATTCCTGCCTGTGTGCCACTGCACTTAGAGGTTACAGACAAAGAAGAAGAATGCAGCTCTTACTGAAACCAGAAGATGCTGGGTTGACTCCAAGGAGCCCTAGCCTAACATCCTTTCAGGTGACCATTGCCATCCTCTTCTGGGTTTGCACAGCTCCTAGCACAGGATCAACACAGCCAGCGTCTAAGCGCTCAGCACTGTGACAGCACAAAACCAGTAGTGGCTGATACTACATTTTGAATCGTTAGCTATTATTAATTACAAAAGAAGAAGTAGTTTCCAGAGTTTGACAAACTCTAAGCTCAATATATCCCATGGTATTAGCATCTATGACAGACAGGAAACCTTACTCACAGCCTTCTATCCATATTAACACATTTGACTTTGGGTTTTTCCTCCCATGTTCCACATATATTTCAACACATATATGAAAATAGCTGACTTAAATTCTGCTCTTAAATACTGCTGGTAATTAGTGAAGGAAGCTGCACTGAGGGGAAGGGGTAAACCCTACACAGGAAGCACCAGTAGAGCTAATAATTTGTATATTTGACCTCTCAGAGAGGTGGGAGGTGCAACTGGCTGAGGTCAATAAAAGGAAACCACATAAAAATTTATGTGCATCTCGCAGCATGTATGTTACAGAACAACAGTGTTTCTCTTATCCCCCCCAAAAAAGTGCAGGGCCCTTTGCTCCAGAAATGAAGGATATGCTCAGCTTCTATGTGGCTGTGCAACTACAGCATGCCCTTTCTGCTCTTGCTGTATAAGCTGTTCCCCTGGGCTTTTTTGTCTTCCTTGCTGTAGTTTGCCATGGTGCAGCTGAGTAGCAGCTCAACTGTTGGTCTGCTTCAGCTGCAGGAAGAGGAGAAATGGAAAGAGGACCTGGGCTTTTTGGTTCAAAATGAGAACATGCTGAGGGGAAAAAAAGAAGGCAGTGGCCTCAAAGACACAAACTGGGCCTCAGATGAGTTATCAAGAAGTGTCATGACTTCCCTCCACCTTGACCTCCCCTCCACAAAATTACTTTGCTCAGCACAACACAAACACGTGCCAAAAGCCAAGCCCTGTTTATCACACAGGTTACCTTCAGGATCAGGTGAAACTTAAAGAGCTTTGGCAGCTGCTTGGTTCACACTCATTAACTTCTTCTCTCTGGCACTTATAAACCTCAGACTTGGCAGAACAAGGGGTAATTGGACCTCGGATTTTACCCAGAAGTGGAAGCAAAAGAGGTGAGCTATTTCACAACTCTGTTTAAACAAGTTCCTGGTTTAGTTTGCCTGTCTAGCCCACAAGTATAATAATTATACAACCTATGCTCAAAATGAGTCTGCAAGTGACTCAGTGATACAATAGTTTTTAAAAGAGAAATCACCAACATCTTCACTATCCATCCACCTATTACTGCTATTTTTAATTCTTAATTTCCTTCAGATAGGTCTAAGCAAAAGGATTATTTAATTCTCTGTACAAGTATATATACAGCATCAGGAAACATTGTGAGACAGCATTCCAGGGCTGGCTAGCATGCTCTGATATGCAATAACACCACTAAGTAAGATTAAGTTTTCCTACACTCCAGATTCTTTCCAACCTGTTCCCACAGCTGTTGGATAAAAAGTCTCAGAAAGTTTAAATGGAGAAGCACTTGAATCATAATAACCATTATCTGATAACCTCTCTAGAAATCATCTTGTACCAGAAGAAACTGAAATTTCCAACTGACAGACAAAAATAGCTACTCCTTGGATGAAAACTTGCGGGAAGAAAAGTGCTAAAGCAAACCTCACCCAAACCATTCAATTTTTATTACTTTTCACTGGAAACAGTGAAAAGCATTTTACCTCGGATTATGCAGCTTAGTATGAACCTCTAATAAAAGACTTCATTGCAAAATTACTGTATGACTGAGTGAAACAATGGCCTCTTTATCAAAATATTTTAAAGACTCCTGAGGGAAATGTGGATGGCTTTAATGCCCTCAGTGAAAGGTTCATTGCCATGCTATGCACTTCTGCGGTGTAATGTTTTACAAGCTGGGCTGCCCTGTGAATGGGGAGAGTTAGTTCTCAGCTGGCAGAGGCAGCTTGCATAATACCAGACAAGTTAATCGGTAACAAGCAATGCAGGAGACCTTTGTTCGGAGTGTGACACACACAAATTCCACACTAAGCACACTGACGCTTCTGAGAGTTACTCATTGACATGCTTTATTAAATTGCTTGGACTATACATCAATGCACCAAAAAGGACTAGTTTAACAGAGCTACATCCTTCTGTCCTAAACTGTTGCGCTTTAACCTCAACCCATGGATCAGCTCATTGCTGTACAGAAGCATTTCCAGGGTGGATGATAGTGAGCACCTTGCAGCACACCCACATGTCCAGACAATGGCAGCGAGCAGCCAAGGAAGCAGCACACAGGAAAGGGCAAGTTGGCAGCCAGCAGAGCACTTCTGTAACAGGAAGTGGTTATGGGAAGCATGTGTTGTGTTCCCCCCTCCAAGGTGAGTGCTCCCCTGTCCACTCTGAACAGCTTGCTAAAACACCACCCTCCCCTCAGCCTCCCTGAATAAATGGAAAGGGAAAGGAGACATACTTCTCCTGGCACTATCTGGAATGCCAGACCACGGACAGCTGGGCTCCGGAAGGAGCCACACAGCTTTTAACACCCGGCAGAGCATTCAGTTTGTATCAAGTCTGAGGAAAACAATCATGCTTTCAGTTTCCACTGCACCTGCCTGGACAAAACACATCTGCTGAACTGGACCGTCCTGTCACCACTTACTGTACAACATCACCTCCCAGATCCAGGCAGCTGAACTCCCAGTGCCAGAGCTGTGTGAGCATCTGCCCAGCAGATGACCATTAGCTGACCCGTCCCTAGACGATATTACTTGTTTGCTTTAATGCCCTCTGAGCAGTAAGCCAGTCTCACTGGTGCAAGGCTGAGCAAAGGAACAAAGAGCCTCCAGTAGTTTGTTGCACAGCCTGCCAGTCCCCAGCTCTACACTTGAACACCACTGCACAGCTGAAATTCAAAGAAGTGATAGGGAAAAAACCATCATGACAGCTCTCTCAGAAGACAGATGAAACTCACTCTTTGATAACAGCAAAGTCATCCCCCTTTGATAGGTTATTTTCATGTCCGTGAGTGCCACAAATAGCTCTGAGGCAAGGGAGAAAGACAGCAAATGATACCCGGGGAGGTCCTCGCTCCTGCCTGGCTGGAAAGCTGCCCATGACACTGAAAACTGACACGTCTCTCCACGGTGCCGACGCCCAAGGAGGAGCCTGATGGCCCCTGGCAGCCATGCGGTGGGACACGCAGCGCCCTGGGGCACCAGCGCTGAGAGCGCCCAGGGGGACGCAAGATTAGGAAGGCAGCTGGCACATCCCCCACTCCCCCGAAAAGTGGCTTGAGAGATCACCCCCTCTGCAGTTCCACCCCTAGCCCGGCAGGCACACAAAGGCACAGGTAAGCACACACCCGCAGCAATTGTCACGATACTGTCCAAGCATTAATCACCTCCGAGCAGCGTCTCCCTCGGCAACAGGGAGAAGGCTGTTTCACCCAGAACTCAAGTTTTATCCATCTCACAGCAAATCCTCTTTCATGCATATCTCGCTGCGGGCAGCATCCTCTCCCTCTGTGTCTAGGCACACACACACAAACACATGTATGCCTCTTAGGGACTTTGTAATAATGCAAGGAAACCCCATCAGACTGAGTGATTGCCCCAACACCACGGCACAGGAACACAAAGCCAGCGTGGGAGGCTCAGCAGGCTGCATTGCAATGGAGAGACTTTTCAGGTTACCCCAGATGTGTGCACTCTATCATCCCCAGAGTGTTTTTCTGCATAGCAAATGCCCTCATGGAACTGCTCACACACACAAAAAAACAAACCCAAAAACTTTGAACTGCACCGTATGAGCATAAAGTTACAGGCAGAGTGTGCCAAAATCAAGAAATTCTGGTTTTGTTATAATTGCAGTTCTAGGTTACCACTTTTTAAATTACATGGTTTCCTGCACAATCTGAGAGGTACTGAGCCACTTGAGACCCAGGGAACTGAGGTGTGTGTACAGCACCACCTCCTGTGGGAAGTTTTACTCACTGTACTTTCAGTGATGTGAATAAGGCCTTTATGACTGATTTTTAATTTGCCTTCACTTCTTTAAAGAGGGACATAAACCGTGAAGTCTGGTAGCCACGATACCTTTTATCACCACTTTGATTAAAAACAACTCCAAGAATGATCCATTTTAAGGAAACTTGTTTTCTCTAGACAATGATGATTCATCAGATACAATGGTTTGCAAGCTTCTATTTCAACAAGATATTTATCAGAAATGTTCCTCAGGTCAAAGATGGTGAGTTGAGAAATAGAATCATCTTTCACTGCATGTACATGACACATCTCTAGTCTGCTAAACAGAGCAGTTCCTTGGCATATAAAATATGCATGTTCCAGTCCTGGCTCTACCTGACTCAGAAGGAATGTGAAAGCAGGTGAGTACTGTAATTGCTTGCTCCAAATATGACCTGCTCCATACAAAACAAAAAAAAACTTGACAAGAGGTAGAGCTCTACCTGCTTTGGATGTGGGAAACAAATGCAAGCCCCTGCTCTGAATGAATGTCCTACAAAACATCAGCTGCTGGTTGAACCTTCAATCATGAAACTGCATCATCTCACAAATACTCCATTGCTATCAGTCTCCCTTCTCTACTTCCTCCTTTCTTTCCTCTCCTCATTAAAATGGGAAACTGATGACAAGGCTGAGAAAACAGACTGTTCTGAGCTATTTGTGTCTATCCATTGTCACTTGTAAAAATATATTTTGTACTGATAAGGGGACACACAAGTATATTAAGTAAATGACAGTAAGTGCCTGACCCAGTAAGTCAAACAACTCATCCAAGAGATTTCAGGGCAATATTCACACTCCTCCTGCATCACTAAACTAGGAATAAAAAGAGCACTTACAGCTCTGCAACTGAAAACACACTGATTTTTCTATTGTGACCAGTCTCAACTGCATCTCCCCTCCTCTCTTGAGCCAAAGTTAGTTATTCATTAATTCTGATATACTTTAGTCACAGCCTAAAATGCAAAGCAGAACAAAGACAGGAGTTAAGGGTCATACTGGTGGGAGCAAGTGCTCATATTTGCTTTTGGGGTTGGTTTGTTTGTTTGAGGGGGTTTTAAGATTAAAAGTGAACTTTCCTTTTTTCAGGTCCCTGGAAAAGAGGTCTAAGAGAAAAACACTGAAAAACCGCTGTACTACATTATTTAAATACAGTGTTCTAAACTAAGTGCACGAGCTGACCCTTATTTAGTTAATTAGTCCTTGCTGTTCCCAAGACACTGTTGCTCTGTCTCCTTTCACCAAGTACTCCTTGGTCATGATTTTTGGGAGAAAGGTCATAACCTTGCCCTTCCTAGTGACAGTCAATGAAGTGCAAAACACCAAAGTCCCCTAGAGTTTGGCTATTAACTTCAGGAAGCATTTTATCTAATCCTCAATTAGATAAATTATCTCATCTCCTCTAAGAAGTTTCCACTTGTGGACAACGAGACAGCAGCTGCTATTGCAAATTCTTCAAATTTCAGCTAGATCAGAAACTGGGTGATGAAAACTGCAGAGAAGGGTAGAGAAATCTTAAACAATGTTTGGCACTAAAGATACCTGAGTTCTAGGACAGCACCAATGTGTTCCCTCCTACACAGGAACATGTTCTTGTTGTGCTCCCATAAACACTATGTATTTAAGGCCTGTCATAGAATACTTGGTCAACCAGGGATCTCTCCTCTCTACTTCCATTTGGTTCTGGAAGTTCAAAAGTTACAAAACCAATTAACACACAAATAAACCTATTCAGCCTTCTATCCACAAAGTGTCAGCAGCTGCAGTCCCTTCACGTTTCCTCCGGGATGCCTTGGGCACTGCAGGCCCTGCTCACACCCTCTGTGCACACCGGACACGTGGCCACAGGAGCAGTCAGAACTGTGGCAGGGACACCTAAAAAGCTGCTTCAGCACTAGCAGTGAAATACTCCACACACCAACCAACAGGTACAGCCAAGGCTTTTTTTGTACGGACCCACTGTGCTCAATTCAAAGCATCCATTGCTTTATTCACTCACTAAAGAACATTGAGTGATGTCCTTTGCAACTGCTGGCTTAACCTGGGCTGTTACAGAAGAAACTACAGATTGATGAAGAGCCATATTCTACATACAATTATGCCTATGGTAAAAAATCATCTTACCTCCCTCTCCCAAAAAAAGTACAATCAATAAACGACTGTTAAAATGATCAGACTGCAACAGGAACTGCAAGGTGTGTAGTCAGAGTAATACTACATCAAGAACTTCGCTTATGATTGAGCTGCAGGATTAAAAGGACAAACATGCGTAATGGGGACCTTAAGAAAGAATGGCAGCCTCAGTTTTTGTTTTGGAGAAGCAATTCTTGTCTCACTTACAGTAGCTCTGAACTCAATTTAAGCAACCAGCAAAATCTGCTTTGCACCAATGTAAAGGTGACAGACTGTGGACACAAGAGAGAGACAGAGAGAGAGACAGAAAATTCTGATGGAGTACTAAAATATTCTTTGAGTGTTGGTCTGTCTAATTTTTCTCTTACAGCCTATGCCTTTTGCTCTGCTGCCACTGGAAAGCCATGGCTGAGGAACTTCAGGCATGTGGTGAAAAATGTGTTTGCTTGTTTAAACCCTAAGGGAACAAACTCAAAGTAGTCAACTTTTAACGACATCTTGAAAATGCTCAAAAAAGCTGCAGCTTTATTTATACTGGTTGCCATTCCCAGTGTTGAATTTCACTAGTCTGTGCCTTAAACCAGATGTGATTTCCTAGCAAAAGCACTTTAACCCACAGGTAATTTCGTGGAGGGAGATGGTGATGCAGTTAGCTCTTCCTCATTCCCCTATGACACCACCATTTTGGCAATGTATAATTACTTAAGTAGGACAACTCTTGCTGCTCCATGATTCTGCTATAGCCTGACAGCAAAACACTCACAAATACGTATAGACAGTAAAATGCAAGCTGTGCATGCACTGGAAAACCATCTCCATTAACACAGAGATCCATCCAAGAATACAGTCCACTTCAATCCCCTGCTATGGACCTTAGTTTTGAGGCACAGAATTAAGTGAATGAGCTTGTTCTGGTTTTCATACTGAGTACTTCTGTCCCTACAAATTCCCTTAATATAACATTTTCTCATTTTATTGGACTTTAACAAAAACACACAAAGCCAAAATCACATAATAATTAGTAAGTTAATAGAAAACACAGGAAATATCAATTGATGTACGTAAGTATGACTGTCTACAAATATACCTGGGTCCTATCTGGAGAATTTGAATCCCTAGTGCCTGTAATATTCCAAACTCCATACAAGCTCATTGTAGAGACAATCTAAATCAGGAGTCACAGTGGTCATCCAAGAAAGGGCTAAGAAAATGTCCCTGCAGAAGCACTGTTAGGTGCTGATATTCAGTCCCAAGGACACATTCATAAAAAGAGAAGACTCTTGAGTTTCATTACATTGAATACTTCATTATACTATATTCATTCAAGAAAACTGCATGGATGAATTTTTTTTACTGTGTCAGAATTAACTGAATTAAATGCCCTTAATAAACTCTCTCCTTTTGTGTATAGTCTGGTCTACAACACAGCTACACCACACAGAAAACACTGGCTCGAAACGGTGTCAAGAAAAGCATTTGACTTTATAGCTTCCTGTGATACATGAGAACATGTTTGTCTAGCAAGCCTTACCTCTAAAAGTCCATCTTCAGGCAGGTCTGTGCAGTGAACAGCATTCTGAATCTTGTCCTTGCCAAAGACAGCACGCAGAGTTCCAGGTCGGAGGTGACGGGCTAGTGCCTATTGAACACAAGCAAACCAGAAGACCTTGTTGAACTACACTGTTTGTTTGTATCATGGATGCAAGAGGATCTTATAAAGTAAAATATTATTATGCTATTAAAATATGTGTGGTACTCTATAAAAAAAAGCATAGATTGAAAGCAGCCCTCAAGAGAAGGACTTGGGGGTGTTGGTGGATGAGGTTGACATGACCCAGCAACATGCCAAAAGCAGTGTGGCCAGCACGCCAAGGAGGTGATTCTCTACATCTGCTCCACTCTGGTGAGACCCCACCTGGAGTGCTGCACCCAGCTCTGAGGCCCCCAACATAAAAAGTGTAGACCTGTTGGAGCAAGTCCAGAGGAAGGCCATGAATGGAGCACCTCTTCTATGATGACAGGCTGAGAGAGTTGGGGTTGTTCAGCCTGGAGAAGGTTCCAGGGAGACCTTAGAGCAACCTTCTGGTACCTAAAGAGAGGTACAAGACAGCTAGAGAGTGACCTTACTAGAACATGTGGTGATAGGACAAGGGTGAATGGCTTTAAACTGAATGAGAGCAGGTTTAGAAAAATATTAGGAAGAAATTCTTTACTTTGAGAGTGGTTAGACACTGGGATGGGCTGCTCAGAGAAGCTGTGGGTGCCCAATCCTTGGAGGTGTTCAAGACCAGCTTAGATGGGGACCTCAGTAACCTGGTTTAGTGGAAGTTGTCCCTGGCTATGGCAGGAGGGGTTGGAACTAGTTGATTCTGAAGATCCCTTCCAACCCAAACCGTTCTATGATTCCATAGAGAAATTCCAACTCGTAATACACAGTTAACTGAGGAAAAAAACATAACCAAGACTATGAACATCTGTTTGAAATTGGGCTAATCAAGCCATGTTGGGTAGCATATAGGATCCTTCATATTGCAGACACACCTTCCTGGCACTTGTATTAACAAAGATAGTTCATGTTAAGACCTCTGCAGCTCTCAAGCACAGGATGTGCCATCCTTAGTGAGCAGACACAAACGTGCTGCCTTGCAGATTGCTTCTCTTAACACTGAGCTACTTGCTTCAGAACCTGACATTTGTGAAGTCCAGCTGCTGAACAACCTCTCAGTCTTTCTCCTCTGACACTATGACTGGTGCCAACATCTGATCCCCTCTAAAGATCAGTCCCGACTCTACATCTCCCTTTCTTCTTTGAAATTAACATTTCAATACTCTTCTTGTCTACAATGCCAAATACCACTTCAGCCTCTACAGCAGACATTCAGGTCCTGAGATAACATTCCTCCCCTACATCTTTATTGTGGTATTTCTCTCATACAGCAGAGGAGTGCCTTCATCAGCTCTCCCCTCCACCATACTCCTTCTTTCAAGCCATAATGTGGTCCTGCTGTACTTCTCTGCACTATCACCTTCCACTTTTGTCTTTTAACCCCTTTCCTATGCCACTCATGCACTCAGCCTCTCTTCCCAACAGCCTGGAGGCTCTTCTCCAAGCCTATCTCATGCATAGTGAAATTAACCCACTTTTCCCTCCTTAAAATCCTTTGGATGTTCTCCCATGAGTGTGGGGACAGGTGGATGACAAGCTCACACTACAGCTACTAAACAAAGAAAACAATTCTTTCTTTGCCAACAGACCTTTCATTGGCCCCTTTCTGAATAGGCACTGGGTCCATTAGGGTGTAATCACTTTGGAAGTGGCCAGTGGAGTTTCACTGTGCCACTCCCTGGTGTTTGTTACAGTGTCACAGCTGGAAGTTACTGTTTCCAAAACCGAGTCATCAAACCGGATTGTCCAAGCATTTCTTAACTTTCAGTGTCAAATGGGTTCAAAGTGACTTCATAAGTAGCTCTTGGCTGACCTGGAAAACCTTGCACAGGTACAAATGAGAACCAGTCCATGATGCACAGTCTCTTCTGGGATGGCAGTGAATGTTTTAAGCTAGTCCCAAAAGACCTCACAACAGTATTATCTGACAACACCACCCTCAGTCCACTTTCCAGCTTCACCTCTTTGTCATGTCTCATTGGACATTTGGACTTTAAGGGCAAGAACTTCTTATAGCTCAGCAAGTCCTAAATATTCTCCTAACAATTAACCACTATGATGATCTATTACCCACCAGAAGACAATTAAACTGCTTTAATGCTTGGACTGTGTATAACCCAAAACATGATATGAGGAGAAGTTTCAGTTCCTCATTGTTACTGTGTGTACATCACAGGTTATACAAGATCTTTTGATATGAATGTCAAGGACATTTGACTAAGACACACTCAACATCAAACAAATTTTGCTTCAGAAGAAAGTTCAAGAGTTTTACTTAAAAAAATAAAAAAGCCCCAAGGAGAAAAAGCCCTCCTCTGCATGGTCCTCAATAAAGGCTTGAGATAAGGAAGTCTGCTGGAGAAACAAAAGTCACATGCCAGTTAACTACAGCTATGTGACACTTTAATCAAGCCTTCCTTCAAGCAACTGTTGATTGCAGTAACAACTAGTTGTCAGGAAGCCGACAATAGCACTGGAGCTTTCAAGCATTCTAATGAAAGTTTAGGAATATCAGGAAAAAATGATCATGGCTATGAAACATGTGGAAACAATTTAGAAATAGCTCAAGTCTAAAAAGCTAAACCTTGGTATTTTATATTCTGTTACTTCCTCTCCATCAAAAACTCTTTTGCTCAAACTGTTCTGTCCTCCAACAGGTACCAGAAACACTGCTTCTCATCAAAATTACACAAGATTTTCCTTGAGTCGTCTTCCTCATCAAACTCACTTTTCTTTTTCTTTTTTTTCTTCTCTCCTCTTTTGTTTTTTAAGAGCAGCTATGGTCTCCCAACTTATTATTTGTCCTAAGTTCTCATTTCTACTTCACAACTTCATAACAAAAGACCTCCTGTTTCTTCCTGTGGACTCACACTCTGTCACTAACATGGGCAAAAGCTCCTGCTGTTGCACTGTGCAATCTCCTGTTCTTCCTTCAAATTTCAAGGCAGGTTGCTACACATTCTGGCACCCTCCTGAAACCCTTGCACAAACAGGGACACATTCAGTTCTGCCTGGGGTTTCACTAGGTCAGAAATGCTCAAAGGTAGGTCTTTCAGCTTACACTGTTAGGACCTGATTAATAAGAATCTAAATAAGCCTTTATTGCCATTAGCTAACAAACAGGATTAAACAGTCTCTGCTTATGTTTACATAGCCAAAAGAAGTACAATAATTGTAAATTCCAAAGTTTTACTATTCCATTGCTTTCTTACTACACCACTGAGGAACCATGAAGGAATAAGGCCTCTGTAAAGGATGGCAATACGAAGAGCTCATATGTAAGTGTCCTTGGGTATGTATGGCTGGAAATCTTGGGAATGTTACAGGGAAGACGAGAGTTCACTACAGAACTTATTCCTTATAAAGAGTATTAATATACACTCTCCTGGTCCATGACAGGAATCTTACCAGCCATTTTATTTATAGAGCCTCATCTGCAACAAGAAGATACAAATAGTGGGCTTTGGGTTGGTTTTCCCATGCCCCACCATTCCCTTTAAAACCTTTTTCCTAAGCTTTCAGCTGAGTTTAGTTGCTGGAGTATGCATTTTGGGCAATGGATCTTAGAATTTTTTTGCAAGGAGTTGAGAGTGGGATGATGGAGGAGTTAAGAGCAGCTACAGCTCTACCATAGGCATGAGAAGAGGCTGGTGTGTGCATGCTGGAGCTTCATATGCACATGTAAACAGGGATGACACAAAACTGGCACCTCACACAAGAAGACACTATGGCAAAACAAACCAGAGCTGCTGTACCACAAGGCTTCATCCTCTTTGGTCTTATTCAGCAGGTTGTTGGATTGCCCCTTAAAGCTGGGCTTTGATCTACAGACAGCCCTTTGAAGAGCTTTATCTTGTGCAAGATACAGAAGCATATATTTCATGTTTCTCTTTATCATGGAACTGTGCCCAATACAATATTGCCTGTATGAAGTGCTTAGCACATTTCTATTTTTTTTCTATTTCTACACAAGTGAAAGGAAACAAAAATGTCACCAATGCCAGTAATATGTCAAAATCAAACTGAAAAAATCATAAACATATTCATAAGCAAAGCTCAGTAACTGCTTTTCCACCAAAAGGCTGGAGTTTTGTCATGGGCTGGATGGAAGTTATATAGAATAGTAACATGTATTCCAGCCAGATTTCAAGAAAATTTAGTCAAAACAGCAAATTTCAAGAAAATCTGGCCAGCTTTTTTTTTAAGCGCTGTCCTGAATACTTCATTGGGTATCTGGAAAGGCTAAAAGGCCATTGAATGGGTCAAAACTACACAGAGGAACTTTTACAGCCTAAAACTTTGTTCTTCTTAAACATGAACTAGAACAGAGGAACTTTGAAGATTTACTGGTCCTCTTCAATGAAGCAGAATAAAAACAAGAGTTTGAGCAAAAACCTCTCTAGCCACAGAGTGCTCACAGGGCAGGTTCCTTCTTTTAGTTTTGCTTTCAGATCAGCAGCATTCAGAGGGCTTGGGCTGCAACAGACTGCACAAATCCCTCTACACCCTCAGTAACAGAATTTTCCTATTCTAGCTGAGCCCTGGCTGTGTGCCTGCTCCTTGCTCTTCTTGGCATTCCTCATTCATCACTCTTTCTGAAGGCTTTGTGTTGACTTGGTCTCACCACCTCTGCTTTCCCCACTCTGCCCTCATGAAGCTTTTTCCTTCTGCAGTTCTCCATGCTCTGCTGCCCTCAGGAAAGAAATGGTCCCTCTCTCCCCTTGAGGGTGCCAACTAATCCAGAAGGCAGAGCCAGCCTCAGGCAAACAAGCAAGTGCTTTTCTCCTAAGGACCAGCCCTGTCCTTGTCAAGAGAACAGAACACACACTAACTGTGAACAAACAAAATAATGTAAATTCCACCACTCACCTTGGAATTTGTCTGGCTGACCTTTCAGCATTGGAAAGCCTACTGCATCATCCAAGCAAGGCAATTGAGCTTCCTCTGTAGTGCATAAAACCCACCTAAAATAACATCTATAGCACAGCAATTATGGAAGCTAAGGAAGGATAAGCGTGCCTCTCTATTATCATCATCATAGCTCTTCAGGTGGCTTTTATTTTCAGGGCATTTTAGCACCAGTCAAAGACTGATGGTTGAAGTAGGGAGCTGGACAAAATACTCATTCCTACAAGCCATCACCAAGCGGTAATACAATAAAAGCAGTACAGTCTTTGTCATGCAGAACAGGATACTAGACAAGCACCTCCTGTAACCCTGATTGAAGCTACAAACAGCTTGACACTACTGTTACTGTGAAAACAACCTCAGCTGATCAGTCCAATAGATCTTTCACAGAAGTTCTCATCCAAAGACAAATGCTTAAGTGTCAAAGTGAAATCTGTGGTTACTGGTGACCTTGTGCATGAAGCTTGCCTTAGCTTTCTTCACATTTTCTTTGCAGCTCACACTCCCTCCATACTCCAGCCAAACACAGGTGTGCTTCCCCCTTAGTTACCTCAGCTGTGCGATGGTTTATGTTGCACAGTTTCATGCAATAGGCCACTTGGTAATCAACATCAGCTGCTGCAGAACACAACAATTTTCTACTTCTGCAGCAATTCAACGTCCAGTTCATCACCCCTAAATGCAGTACTAACTCTTCTGTCTGTATTACAGAAAAAAATTATGTAAGATGCTGGTGCTGTTGTCACTGTAAAAACTTTAACTGGGCAAGAGTCTTGCCTTGAAACCTGTGGTCTGCCTGTAGAAAGGTACATCATAAAGTTTCTAAGTACAAGACCAAGTCACTATTAAAGAGCATGCAAGAGGCTTCCTTCAGCTTACATTTCACAACCCAATCCAGAACAGAAGTCACTGTTGACAGTGACACGTTTTCTCTTTGTGTTCCACATGAGCTGCAGCAATGTCATGTACAAACACAAAGTCAGTATCAAAGGCTGTATGCAGACTTCAAGGGAGTCAGTTTACCTGAAAGTTCTTTTGTACTTTCCACATATCACAAAAAAAAAAAAAATCAAGCCAAAACAACCTCTGTTAAACACACACACACCAAACTCCCCTCATCTTTTAATCTTTATCACAAAACAAACTCAAGAACCTGGAACAGTTGCAGTCAAAGTCTTTATAATATTTAGCCTGCCCTTGACTCCCCTTAGCACTGTGCACTTCACCTAGACTTACAGACTGTCTTGTCCTGGCTGATGGCAGAATAGATCACTTATTGTCCATTGTGACAAGGTTCTCATACCTTTAACTGAGCCAAGGCTGTGTGCACATAATTCTGTACTTCAAAAGGCATGGCTGTAAAGGTTTGTTCAGCAAACGAATTGACCTGATCCTGGCAACAGCAGTCGAATTTTCAATTGCAAGGCCTATAAAAAGTCCATTTAAGGCGCAACTCCTTCCAAAACCAAAGTTTTGCAACAGTAGCAACAATTACTCAAACCATAGTTTATTTTATTATGTAAGCCTAATCAGGTCTGAATGAAAAAAAAAACCAAAAAATCCCTCTACTTTTCTGTTTATTTTAAAGTCAGCCAACCTCTGAACTACCAGTCTGAAGCCCTGTATCTCTGGAAGTTTTGTAAACGGACCTAAAATTATCTTCCATATTCCAGTGTTGGCAGTTATCTGGAAGCTCACAAGTCTGCACAAGTTGTTACACTGTCTCCTTCTCACCCTCCATCCCCTCAGGCACTTTGGTTCCCTCTGTTTCACTCCCACGCATTCCCTACCACTCCTCCTCCCTGGCAGCCCAAAGGTTCTGCACCAGCTCTCCGCAGGTTCTCTGCTGTGGGCAGCAAGCGTGGCACATTTGCCAGCCTGAGATGGTATTTTCACTGGTCTTGGTGCTTCTGGTTGGTGTCTAAGTGATTCTAATGACAAGTGCCCTGCTCAGAAATTTTGTGTGCCTATCTGCCATTGCCATGGGCTGAAATTGGGTAGCCACACGCCTGAGTTAAGTGTAAATTAGACTGGATGGTGAAGCCTTGAAGATAACTGAGATACCAAATACAATCTGGTAACAAAATAGGAATAAAGATAAAATATCCAGCTATCTTATCCCATCATCTGGGTGCCATAAGTGATATTTGTTACTGGACAAGTTGCAACAGGAAGCATTTAACAACTGAAAAGCAACTAATCCCACAAGACATCAGAACACACAGTGTAACTGTAAATTTAATTATTAGATGCTCTAAGTTTTAAAGTTGAGATGGTCCAACTGATGCTTTCCCAGTGCCTTCCAAGGCACCCAGAATATCATCCATTTATTAATTCACCTGTAAAACAAGGACAAAACAATACCAGGCTGCAAAAGGTATTTTGAGATTTTATTAATTCAGATTACCAAAGTATGTGAAGAGCCTCCAGTAAAAGTCACTATGAAATTTAAAGACACCATTTTTAGACTGCAGGTATTTTGGCTGATTTTTCCCCAGTAAGAATAAGAATAAATTATGTTTTCTTCTGATTTTTTTTTTTTTGAGATTAAATTCTACATTTGCAAAGTAGTCCAGGTACTGGAGCTTTACACTTTGCAAAGTAGAAAAAATACTTTGAAATTTTATTTTGAATTTGAGACCTCCCAAGCTGAACCAGTTTTGGACTATCCACTTCAACAGGAGATGGAGATGGATTGACAGATAAAACTCACATGACTGCTGCAAACCCTGGAGATCCTTTTCATTTGATTCTTAGCATGGGAAAGACCTTTGGCTTCCATTCTGTGCCCTAAAGCCTTTCCAGTGCAACCTTAGAGGCAGCAGTGTTGTCATCTTCCCACACAGTTGTGAGCAGCCCTGTTCTGATGGAAGGAATCACTCATTACTTGTGTTACAACTGCTTTTTAAAAGCCCCTGCTCTGTTCAGGACTAGCTGTATTAGCCAGTGTGCCTGTTCACACTAACAGATGGTTCTTGGCCTGGAAGAGAACCAAAGAACAGAAAACAGTAGAATGGATCCCATTTTCTGGAGTGGGAAATCAAGACAGCGAGACAGTAATTTTCCAGGGGCACAAAAGAAATACATATTTCACAAGAATCACAAGTTCAGTGCCTAACTTTTAGCTCAGATCTTTAAAATCCCAGATTAGTTCCTCAACCATTCTCTCTCCTTCATGTAATGCTGTTTTAATTCTTGGGTAGCACTCTGATGATAAGCCACAGTCTGCAGAACTAAGACCATACCAGGTCACCTATGAGAACTTGAGAGCTGCCATGGGAACATGAAGAACTGCTGCTCACCCATCTTCCACCCTGACCATGCTCTAGTCCCTTGGGGAGTCAATGGAAGCAGAGAAAGGAAAAGCTTCTTATTAGGAATATTCAAGGGAAGTCCCATGCGCACATCATATGCAGTCTATCATACTATAAGTGAAAGAAGCTGATAAAAATTCGGCTCAGGTGGCCCTGCAGCAGAACAGAGAATGTCAGCCTGAATCAAACAGACCAGCAAGCAGCACCCCAAATTATTCAGCAAGTTTGCAGAAATTGAATTAATCATTTTATATCCAGCTACTAAAATGCTATTGTTTAGTTAACAGTATCCCCAGGCAATGAGACTAGTGATACATACTGAAAACTATTGCTGCAGTTTTTCTCACAACTCCACTATGGCTGTCAGCAGCGGATGAGAGGAGGAAGAATAATAAC
The DNA here is from genome assembly GCA_020086605.1 of Lanius collurio. NCBI lineage: Eukaryota > Metazoa > Chordata > Aves > Passeriformes > Laniidae > Lanius > Lanius collurio. The sequence goes on from JACBWW010000006.1 coordinate 33,258,590, forward strand.
AATAATAACAACAACAATACCCATCATCATCATAAATGCAAAACTAGACTACTTCTTTTTGTTACAGAAGGGAAGGCTTAGGCCACAATACTTGTTTTCATCCACTTTGAAGCCTTCATTAATCAAGCAGAAATTCAAGCAGAAAGTAACTGCAAATACAGAATCACAGAATAAGTTGTCTTGGAAGGGAACCACAAGGATTGTCGATTCAACTCCTGACCTGGCACAGAACACTCCAGGAGTCATACCTAGTGTCCAAGATCATTGTCCAAATGCCTCTTGAGCTCTGTCAGGCTTGGTGCTGTGACCACTTCCCTGGGGAGCCTGTTCCAGTACCCAACCACTCTCTGGGGGAAAAACCTTCTTCTAATACCCAACCTAAGCTTCCCCTGACACAACTTCAGCCCATTCCCTCGGGTTCTGTCACTGGTCACCACAGAGAAGAGATCAGTGTCTGCCCCTGTACTTCCCCTCACGAGGAAGTTCTAGACTGCAGTGAGGTCTCCCCTCTGTCTCCTCCAGGCTGAACAGACCAAGTCACCTCAGCTGCTTCCCATGTGGCTTCCTCTCAAGGCCCTTCTCCATCTTTTATTTTGGCACCCAGACCTGCCCCCAGCACTCGAGGTGAGGCCACTCCAGTGCAGAGCAGAGCAGGACAATCCCTTCCCTTGCCCAGCTGGCCATGCTGGGCCTGATGCACCCCAGGACAGGGTTGGCCTTCCTGGCCACCAGGGCACTGGTGACTCAAGATTCAGCTTTCCATCAACCAGGACCCCCCGGTCCATTTCCCTTTCAGGCATCTCATTCCGCAGTCTGTCTGTACATCCAGGGTTGCCCCATGCCAGGTGCAAAATCCAGCACTTTCCCTTGTTGAACTTCTTATGATTGGTGACTGCCCAGCCTTCGAATTTATCAAGGTCTCTTTTTGGGGTCTCTGCCTTTGAGAGAGTCAACAGCTCCTCCCAGTTTAGTATTATCAGCAGACTTGGTTGGTGTCCCTTCCAACCCTGCATCCAAGTAATTTATGAAGATGTTGAAGAGCACAGGTCAAGGAAGGAGCCCTGCAGAACCCCACAAGTGACAGGTCTCCAGTCTGATGTCACTCCATTCACTGTAACCCTTGGTGCCCAACCTGTGAGCCAGTTGCTCACCCATCACATGATGTGTTTATCCAGCTGTGAGCTTGACACTTTGTCCAGAAGGATCCTGTGAGAGACAGTGTCAAAAACTTTACTGAAATCCAAAATACTACATCAACTGGCTTCCCCTGATCAACTGGGTGGGTCACCTTATCATAAAAGGAAATCAGATTTGATAAGCAGGACCTTCCTCTCACAAAGTCATGCTGGCTATGACTAATGACTGCATTGTCTTTTAGGTGTTTTTCAAAACCTCCCAGAATAATCTTCTCCTTAACTCCAATTTCTCTCATATAACAATTTACCATCAAGAGTACCTAAAATACACTGTGATCTGTAGCTCTTTTCTGTTTGGCTATTACTAGGCTTCACCATCAATGTATTGACCAAGCAGAGCCTGAATAAGAAGTCCTCTGGGATAAGAAAAAAAGAAAAGTCATGCACACCCAGGAATTGACTATTTATTAATAATCTGCTGATTGAAAAACACGAAACCTTCTGGGACATTTACAGTCAACTTCAGGATACTCATGATAACAACATTATCATGTTTATGTAGAAAAGTTAAGTGTTCTACCTTTTGCTACATGGTTATGACTTTCTCGATTGCACAATTTCATCCATCAGCTTTGTGTGTTGATTCCTGCTAACTGCCATATACAGAGCTCTAGAAAAAGCCCTTGCAGCCTGTTCTACCACATCATACCTTGATTTTCTTAAAAATTCTACCTTTATTATTTTCTTAGCATTTTTTAAAAATGAAATATCATTCATATTACTTCATAACTTGCAGTATTTGCAACAGCACTACATAACCAATATGTTCCAACCAGAGGCTGGGACAAATTCAAGTGAAGGACAAGGCTATCTACAGTAGACAAAAACTTGAGTCAGACATGTAAGCAAACGCTCTTAATCTATTCAAATCAAAGATTCTACAAACACACAAGGTCACCATGACCAGAATGCTAAGAAACTAAAGAAAGAGAAAATAGTTGTTTAGTGCAGTAACAGTGTAATTTTCTTTCCCAGACAGAGTGACCTCAGAACTTGCCATATCTTTTGGAAACACTGCTCCTGTTTTGCAAGGAAGAACTGAAGCTATAAGGTTTTTTTTGGTTCTTTTTCTGAATGTGTATTTTCTGGTATTTTATATACTCAAAAACATTGCTGTCCAAGGTAAAAGAGTGATTTTCTGTCTGCTGTAACCAAACAGAACACATGGGAAGCAAAGAAAACAGCCACGTAGACTGAAGTAACCCAGAACCATGATATTCTCGAAAAGGCTCTTATCTAGTGCATTTATGGACTGAACATATTAATTAATCTATTCTCAGAAACCTCAGAAGACAGCCAAACCTTAAATAGAACAGTCCAAAGGAAAAAGGAGGGAGGAGAAAAATACTCAAAAAATGAAAAGAAAGGGAATCACCAAGGAAGGCAGACATCCTCTGAGTGCAGCAGAACACTACAACCTAAAAATTCCGATGATCAGCTATTTGTATTGCTGACAAAGACTGTTTTCATTGGGGGGGTATACTCTTATTTTTAAGCAGTATTAAAACCCTCCCACAGGCCAGGTAAATCACATTGTAATCCAGCGTAGCTGTGAGAAAGACGCCCTGGAGAGAACCCTGCAGGCTACTTTTAATCAACTTAGCAGTGCAAAATTACAATGTATATTTCTCTATACTAGGCCGGTTTCACACGATCAGCTGCTACCTTAGAAGCCAACCTCTTTTTCTACAGTAGTGGGAAACAAAACTTCTCCCTTTAATCCATCTAAGATACTTAAACAGAGATGCAACAAAGACATGGTATTCTGAAATGCATTAATTTAGTGCTATTGAAACACAATTCAAGCAAATGCCAAAAGAAACTAGGCAAGCACTCCTAAAACTTTGTGGGGTCACTTTTAAAATAAAATAGGAGCCATCAGTACAAGATACTAAACCTGTAACACCATCCTGAAGCACGGCATTTATTCAAAGCTTGGAGAGAACATTACCAGGAAGACACAATGCAAACAGGATGTGGAAGCATTCATTCTGCAGAACAAGACCTGCCGATGGACAGCTATTACCAAAACTCTGCACAATCAGAAAAAACCCACCTCCTCAAGGCTGAATAGACAATTTATGTAACTCACAGCATTTATAAGAATCTTGTGTTCATCACAGTTGCTTTAAATAACCACTTCTTTAATAACACACACCTACTACTTTGGGATGTGCTCAGTCTGAATGCAAAGGGAACCCTTATGATTTCTAAGTCAGTCTTTCAGTCTTCTTTCCCACCTACCTAGGTATACAATTAGCCTTTGTGATTTCAGATCAGATTAAATGTCTTCATGTGTCTGCAGAGCTGAACAGTACCAAGGCCTTTACCAAAAAAAAATTGAGTTTGCTTAAGAAGTAAATATTCTAGGCACAGCTTAAACCCTTACCAAAATGGCTAGTCCCGTGACACTTTGCAGGAAAAGGCCCAAAAACCTAGCTCCAGGATACCCTAGTGCACTAGCCATTCTGGAGAGTAACTAGGAGGTCTCTATGGTAGCTTAGCAAGTCAAGGAAGATCAGTAACCCACACTGTAAATACTTTGTGGCACAGCCTTGCTTTCCTTCAGTCTCTGGGCTCATATTAAGCTTCACTCCTATTGCTAAAATAGGACAAGTTATTCCAGCCTGGAACCAGGCAAGATGTACCCTGAAAGAAACATGTCAAAGCCAGAGACAGACTGACATAAGGGAAAGACAGGAATGCAGATGGGAACCCTGAAGCTTCTGAAGTTGATGCTACTTTCCACGAGGACATACAGAATCTTTGACATAATGCTGTTAACTTCCTGCAAATGTCCAGAAATCACAGTTAAAAATGTGTCTTGTCATCAGGGGATACTAAAACATTGTAGTGTCAGGTGGCAGAGGAAATTGCAGAAAAACACCTACTATATAGGCTAGAGGGGCTTTGGTAGCCAACTAATTAAAAAAAAAAAAGGCATTGCAGCAAGTGGAAATGAGATGCAAATATACTCTCAGTCCTCTCCCAGCACCTTCTCTTCAGAGGATGAAAGTCATAGACTCTCCAGTATCATGCCACTGTAGTGGCAGTGGGCCTGGTAATAGACAATGCAGTATCTGTTATTAACTATCTTACCAAATTATTCTAATTTGGGATCACTGAACTCAGGTCCAGTGACCTCACATCCAGTATGTATTTAGGCAGCAACAGTTGCATTGATAACACATTCAAGCGCAGCAGCTCTGGAGCCGCAGACAAGGAGTGGCAGATAAAAGCAGTTTTTTCCCAACTGTAACCTTGCCAACATGCCTCAATCACACTGGATTTAAAGCAGAGCTAGGTCTTGAGGGCTCTGTCAATATTTAGTCTCCTGATGGAGACTGTTGTGGTCTGTCAGTCACCACTAATAACAGCAATTTTCAACACATAAGCACCTAGCCATCGAGAATCAAAGTGAGCCTACAAGCTCCAGCTCCACATGACACTGAACAAGCCATCATAAGACAGCAACCTTGTAGCAATAACAAGCCACATCTGAAGCAATCCACTTGCAAGGAAAAGGCTCCTCCACGACCACTGCTCTGATTTTTGTTCTAATCTCTGCACAAAGACATATTGCCCTGAGGGAAATCCCTCTTCCTGTCAAAGGACTGCCCTCCATCTGCAAAGAGTGGCTTGGAGAAGACAGTCTGCAAGAAACAGAGATCTAAGGTGGTCACTTCAAAACTGTAAGTAGATCATGTATCCATGCCACTACGAAGCACACACATAGACACACACACAATAAAAGCAAACAGGGCAGCAGGGGTAGGGTGGGTGTCAGGGCCTGCCAGACCTCTGCAGCGCCTATTCAGAAGCAAAAGAAACATCAGGATAACTTACTATGAACACTGAATTCATGCCTATAAAAATTAATTCTTGGATTCTTGACTTTCAGCTGCTCCCAGGGCTACACAGAGCTTTGAGAAGAACAAATAATTATCAGTTCTGTTCCTGGGGTAGCCAGTGCAGACTCTATGAGTTTTAAACCTAGGAAAGCAACTCACTGCCACAGGTGTGGTGTTTGGCATCCACAGAGACACAGGCTTGTTTCTGTCAAGAAGATGTAATACTTTTGGAGGCAAATTTCAAATCGTAAGCCAACATACTGACAGTCTAAAACAGTGGTGACAACTCACAGTTGCAGTCACATTGCAGCTGTGGGTCATTAGAGCACAGCTATCTTAGTACTTCCTTTCTTCTAGATCCCCTGCCTGTGCACAGACAGGTGACATGGAACAAGGCAGGAGAAGTCCTGAGCCTACAGAGCCCTTGGGCTTGATGAATCAGCAGTGTCAGCTCAGAAAAAGGGAAGAACCCACCTCCACAGAAAAAAAACTACCCTGTCTCCCAGCTAAGAGGCCTTAGCTCTGCCTAGAACACTTTTTCATTAGACCTGCAGAGGCTAATATAGAAATTAAAAACCGAAAGGACAGAGTCAGATGATTGACCCTAAATAACATCTAAGCAATTCAATCATGTCTTTCCCATTGCTGGCTTAGACAGCAGGATATTGTAACTAGTATTGATTGGTCTGTTTGCTACCCTAGCTCATAATAGTCTGTATCTGAATGAAAGTTTTTATTTTTATTACATGACTCAGACTATTGAGCAGATAATCAATTATATTAAAATCTTCTTTGTTAAAGAATTAGATTTTAAAAATATTATTTCTCTTGAAAGACATTATGTCCTTCATTGTCAACATTCTTACCAGGGCTCACTAGCTATAGGGAGAATCCACACTGAAACAGCTATAAAGGTATTACCAGAAAAATGAGTACCTGGAAGCTCAAAAATAGCCTTTCTATTCCTTTATATCTTCCACTGAATTATTCTTTATGTGATGCACTATGAAAATGTCATGCTGCTAATGTAGCTCTAGGAATGAACATGAGCATTTTAGGCCTCACACATACATATTTTTCAGTGCTAGAGATTCACAGGTCTATAGAAACAAAAATCTTACGGCAACAGCGCTCTTTGGCTCATACTGTTATCCCTATTTAACTGATGTGATTAACTGAGGCAGAAAGATATTGAACTTTTTGTCCAAGGTCACACAGTGAGGTCAGGAATGGAGCTAAAGCAGACTCCAGCTTTTTCAGTTCACTGGTTTGTTTTAAACCATCTAATCTCCCTTTCAGCTCTTTCATGCAAAAGTACAAAAGACTTGACACACTGTTACGCTTAAAAGTGCAAATCCCAAATGCAGAAAGAACGCAGGTTAGGATTTAAAGCAAGTGTATGAAAATCCCTTTTCAGCCCTCTGGACGCAGAAATATTGCAGCACATTGCATCACTTTAATAATATCTCACAACAGAAGGCACTTGACTCACGTTTAGTGTACTGTCAATTCCAAGTAAAAGCTCTCAGGAATACTAAAAGTTATGCAATCAGCCAGGAACATGTAGCTGATGTAGACTCCTGGAATCATGTATTATAACCAACTTTTTAATTTGCATATTAAAAGTTAAAGTTAATAATAACATTAATAAAGTTAATAATAAAAATACAAAGTTAAAAAAAAGTAGTATACCTAATTTCTACAGTATTTTTCAAGTGTTTTATGCATACTAAGTAATCATCTTGACAACTCCATGACAAAATGTTACCAAGCAGCAATTTCAACACAGAAGCTGCACAGAGATGTGAAAACTAAAGATATGGCTTCAGACCTAAGTAGTAAAAAAAAAGCCTCTAACTGCTCCAGAGGCCAAAAATATACAAATATTAGTGAAATTAAATATCAGTGCCAGCAAACTCAAGCAGTGACAGGATTCCCTGGCCATCATCCCCTTTTCCATTACAGGTTTTGCATCCTGGTCCATGCTATAAAAGGCCAAATCAATGCACAAGAGGTTGGTTTTTTTCTTCCTTACTGAACTTAAACAAAACAGCTTTCTTGATAATGCACACTCTGCTGCATTTATCCCTATCCCTCCAAGCATTTTCATTTCTTTATGATGAAGAAGAAACACAACTTCATTTCTGTTGGACTTTGGTTGCAGTTAGTAACTTTTATTTCTAAGTGACAGTGCGTACTGAAAGTTCAAAAGACTCGTGTTCTGTAAGAGTCAGATTTAATTAACTTTTGAAGTCCTTCCTAGCTTTTTACAGCAGCTACTGCTTTGCCATAGGTGTAAATCTTTTCTTTCAGTGTCAGAACTGCACCAGTAGAAACAGTGAAATAGCACCCAGTAAAAAACGCATAATTTAACAACCTGGGTAGCAAGATTTGATAGTGTATCTTAAAAAAGAGCTTAAACAGTTCAGACACACCATGAGAATAAGTGGGACTTGAAGCAATTTCAGAAACCCCATTCCTATTTGTAATTTAAATATCTAAATAAAAGTCCTCAGCTGCTCATAGGATGTTAGCATCTCAAACCTCATAGCTTTGTGTGCATAGCAGAGCCTGTGAGTGCTTCTCCTCCTTGAAAAGCTGCAGTATTGTGTGACATTCAGAGACCTTTTTTAAACAGCCCTTACTAACATTGCAAAGAAACATCTTCAGGATGGGCATCAGTGTGACTGCTGGCCTTTTACAGGGGTGCTGCAAAAATAAGTAAAGAGTAAATAGTTGTTTATTACAGCAGATGTGGAGGGAACCTTCCACTTCTAAGGCCCACATATTAGCCCCAGAGGCAGATCAGGACAGAGAGAGAGAGGCACAGAGGGACATCAAGAGCAAGGCACACAAGTAGTCTGGGACCTGGCTAGAGACTGCAACTGCAGGACAAGAACAAGCATCTCGACTGGACTACAGAAAGGCCTGAGGTGAGACCACCAATGGCACAAAAGAATGAGCTGCATTCCACGAGCTGAAGCCAAGTGTGATTAAAGAGGCTGACAGCTCACCACGAGTGAGCCACCCCACCACTCAGTAGAAAAGTGCCAGGGTACAAGAAGGATGCAAGGAGCAGCAGGAGCTGCAGAAAGGCACATATCCTACTGCATGTACTATCTACTGGGGACTAGTGCTCCACAAGGCAGCAATCTGCCACACTGAGCCCTTCAATCAAACCACAGCAATTTTGGGAGTGAGCACATTCAGCACAGCTCCTTACAGAGAAATAACTTTATCCCATCGCTTGCTTTCCAGATCCAATAGGGCTCTTCATACATGATTACAAAGAGGCTCAAAACAGGTTTTTGTTTAGTATTTATAAGCTGGTTTATAATGAAAGATATCTTTGGCAGAGAGCTTTACTGACCTGCAGTGCTAACAAAATGTTACCTGCTTAGTGAAATACCTCAAAGTTCCATTTAATTTTTAGCATTATACACTTGGTATAAATTGCTATCTTATTAAAGTATAATCCTCAAAATAGAAGGATTCTAATTCTTTTTCAGCCCTAAACATCCTGCAAAACCAAGAACAGACTGAAAGGGCTCTTAACATTCACACACAGTTTAGATATCTGACTTGCCACAAAGTAATTATTACATTTTTTATGTATTTAAGATATAATTAACAGCACAGGTGATTGAGAAATATTCATTATATAAGTCAAAGTCCAGCACCTTTACTCACTTCCAACAGCACTTTGCCTTGAAAGCAATGAGAGTGATTTCAATGGCAAATAGGGTACTCTTTGACAGGAGCCAAAGTGACCCAAACAGGTCCATTTTTGTAGTGAACTTGGTCTTCTCCTGTGTTTATAAACAGACTCCACATATATCAGGATCTAGCATATATAAACAAGTTGTAAAGAGATCCAGACCTCTCAACGATAATGCACTATTTGCAAGACACTTAGATGTACCTTAACCACTAGAATATCAAATCCAAATTATCTTCATGGTGTGTGTATATAACCTCTTTCAGTAATGAAACTGCTGTTATCATTTTTGCTACTCCTATTTAAAAGAAATATTGGAACCACAAAGTGCAGCTGTGAGCTTCTCCAACAATTCCAGTTGGGAATGACAAAAGCTGAGATACCTTAGCCCCTTTATCCCCAAGGACAAGCTACAAACACTATCTGAAGAGACAGATTAATTTCAGGCAATGATTAGTCTTGAGAGCAGCTGTAGTTACTGTGCATAGGCTCTATGTGCTTGGAGAATCACTTAATTTACAATTGTTACAGAAAACAGTGCACAGAAATATAACACAGTTGCCTGTCTTCCAAATATACTATTAGTGGAACTGCTCTGAAGTCAGTGTCCAAAATTTACAGCTTCTGCTTCCACTAGAAGCAGGCAGGTACTCATTTTCTCTTCACAAGTCAGGCAGTTAAACCATTAGCAGGGAAACACAAACACCATCAGTAGGTTACTGAGGAAACACAAACACCATCAGTAGGTTACTTTTTTCCAGAAAAGCCATCAGTTTATACATCTCTCAGTACCTCAGCTCATCAACAGCTGCACACACACACTGTATGGTTATGACAGTCTTTTATGTAAGGAAAACCAGTGAAATTCCCCTTGTATAGGAATACTTGTCTTTCACAGCCAAAAGCTGCTGTGATGTTCGCAAGCATAGTTTGATTTTAATGTATCAGGCATTAAACAAGCAGACACATGAAAAGGATGTAATAGGCCCAAATAAAATGACTGCACCTTTGAAAGTTTTAAAGGCCAGAAACATGAAACATGGGATTTGAAACAAAACTGAAACCACTATATTGTGTACATTACTACTGATATGCCATCCTGCAGTTAAAACTAAGTCAGATAAATGGTTGTTTACAAGATGCTAACCCAGTAGAGAAATATTTGAATGTTACCAAACAGAAGATGCAATAAAGGTATGGATAATGCCTTTAACCTGTGCTTTCTATAATGGAAACTCTGCATCTGAAGAAAAATACATCCTGAATAACTTGTTCTCCCCTTCAAACCTTCATCTGTGTGATTTTTTCCATGAAAACTGGTAAATTCCCTCAAGTCTGCAACTAAAACATCAAATCATAACCACAAAAATATACAAACGCTGACTTCATTGCCTGCATCTTGATATTTCACCTCATTGCTCTTGCGTGTATAGCAGTCTTCACTGTTTAACAAAAATCTGCAAACTTTTTGAGATAGCACTTAGGTCTGTCTTCAGATTGCACACAGTATCACACATATGTAATTACCCACCTCAAGAAATGAAAAAAAAAAGCTAGAAGCAAACAGTTATGAGAGCTTTGACACCCTTTTTTTGTTTGCTTACTTCTGAAAATCTAAGGAACCTATTCTCCTTTCAGTTTCATCCTAGGAGAATGCTACAGACTGCAGTGAATTAACATTTGATTCCAATGACATCCACAAGCAGTAACTATTCATTCCAGGGCTCTGAAGCCTTGTATTAGAATATTTGTAAATCTTTAACAGAGATTTTTGCCTAGATAACTTTCCTTTCACATAAATGTCATTACAGTATTTTACCATCTGGTTCAGGTAAGATCAGAAGGGTTGCTAAAGGATTTGCAGATTGGTGCACCAAGGCCAGCATTTGACCTCTGTAATAAGGTAATGCTGACATGCTTCTAATGAATGCAGCAGGCATGTGGTAGCCATACCACACTTTGACATTTTAACCCACTTAGAACATCAATTTTTAAGCTTTATTTATCACTCAAGAAAGTACTTACAGGGTCAGAGGGACCACAGAAGTCTCTGAACACTTTTGAAGGATCCAATTGTCTAATCTCCATTGCTATGCAAGGGCCTGAACACAACTCTGAAACCATCTCCTGGAAGAGAAAAAAGACAGAAGTTGAACTTCTTTGGGCTTTAGCAAGGGTTGCATTCCTCCCCAACACAAGGCCCAAACTTACAGGAAAGAAACAATTAAGAAATATTGGTACATTTAGGAAAGCAAGGACACAAACCAAAGATATCATTAGTATTCACCATAAAAGAAATGTTTTCCATTTTGCTACTTGGTTTAGAAGGTGGAAATTGAAAAAAATTGGATATTTAGCTTCATCAGGATACTGAAAGCATATAACAGCATCCACAATACTTTAAATTCTTTTGTAGCTACATCCTTATTGATCTGGACCTAGATTTCATGGCAGTATCTCATAACTTGTCAGACTAGACTGAATCACTGGAATGCACTTTGCTGGGTTTTAAGTCTAAAAAATCACGCTATGTTCAGCCAGTTCCACAGGCAGCAATGTACTTTGCAGTGTTCCCTACCAGAAGCACGGTACACAGCCTGTATCTGTTTCCAAATATACACTCTCAATGGCTTTAAGTCATTAAAATGTCTCCTGGGCTTTTGGTTCTCACTGTTTTTCCTCACAGATTACTACAGAAGCCGAAACACACAAGCCAACAGAATCTGTGGTGTGGCACAACCTGTTAGGGAAAGGGTCCTGGTCTGGCAACATTCTTGTGATGTATGAATGCCAGAATCTCAGTTATACTGAAATCATCTGTTTCCCTGGAGTCTCCAGGAGAGTAGAGAGACATCGTGTGTTCTGCGTGGGTGATGAAGATGGGTCTTAGTTTTCATAAGCTTAAATTAACTCTGGGCATTAGTGCCAATTTGGAGTTTGTTAATTAGAGGTATAGGTTTCACAAGCAGAAAGAATCTATTTTGATGTTCTAGTCTGACTTCCTTTTTAAAATCATGACCTTATAATTGCATACTTGTCTAGAAATCTGGGCAGACAAGTTTTAAACAAATCAGGACAATTAAAGGGATCAAAACCAATGAGGAAAGAGGAAAGGACAAAACATGCACAGAAAGTAAGGGAGGACAGGTAAGGACTAGCAAGGTGCTGCCATCATGCCCACCAGCCACGGGCAGGTCAAAGATGAGCCATGGCAAAGAAAAACAGCATACAGAGTGGATGAAAGAACAGAAGGAAAAGATGAACTAAGTCCTTCTCCTCCTTCTGTGAACTGTGACAGAAAATAAATACACAATGACTCCAAGTCAAGCAGCACTGTTCCAAAAAGTTGCTATCCTCTCATAATGGATTCCATGCTGAGAACATGTGCCTAAGCTCCCCACTCTGAATTTTATCCAGTGCCTCTATCACCAGCGAGATCCCAAGAAATCCCAGTATTCCTCAAGGACATGAAAAGAGTGCAGACTAGCTTCATGCTCTACAACATAAATAAATATTTTAATTCCAAAAACTGTGTTATTCACCAACAGATACTCTGTTCAAAACAGGTCAAAGAGCCACATATTTCATTCTGTTAAGAAACAGTAAAATGCCACAAAGTCGCTACTCTGCAGAATTTCATTAAATTCTGTCGTCTAAACAACTGTTAACTGGAAAGCAGAGAAAAAACATGCTTTAACTTTAGTTGAATCAACTCTTTGCAATTCCTGCAAACTGTGGTTATTCTTGTTCCTCCCTCTTTTATTGTTTCTGTCTCAGCATGGACATCCCACCAACAACAACGTGAGCAAAGTTACTCCTGACTCCTTCATTACAGCACAAAGCTGAGACCTGAACACCAGCTGCCATCAGGTACAGCACAGAGACAGGTGACTCTGTGTCAGACAAGCCTGGTCTACTTACACAGCCCCATCAAGTCTAGAGTTGGGTTTAAATAGCAAACACTCTTTGTCTGGTGAGACTCCCAGCTCCAGCTACATCAAATTTTCTCTAGTAAATAGTTCATTTGTCAAATAGCATGGTTTGTGGTCAACCAAAACCATTCCTGGAGGTGGATCAAGATCAAGGATTTTTGATTAACAAAGTGGATTCTGAGCTGATCTAAAAGAACCTCACTTCTTTTCCCCCTTTTCTATTCTGGCTAGAGTAGGAAATACAAAACAAAACAGCACAAAAACTAATCAACAGTATGTAAAATCCCATGTAGGAGATACTAACAAAGCTAAAATTTTGGGCAATTGTACAGCTTTCTCTTTCCACAAAGTAATTTATATAAAATGTCAAACCTTTATCTGATTGACAAAGAATAACCAGAAGAAATGGAATAACAGTTTTTTAAAAGGATTTCTGGGTGCCAGTATCTTCTGTGCTGAGTTATTTTGAAATGATAAATAAAATTCAGATCAAAGCAGATGGTTCTGAGTCACATATATAAGAGGTCATGTTCTTTCTCCAATATCCTATTTCATAACATACTTTTTCCTATTTGGACTGCACTGATGATATCCATGGCTGTTTCCATGTGTGCCTTCTCCAAAACCCTTTACCATCATGATTAGCTTTTCCACGTTTTCCTGTTTCTGAGATATCCTGAGTGCATGAAGATATTAATTTGATTTCTTTTCAGCTGAGCCAATCCAGCAGATACAACTTGCTAGATTCTCACTCCTCTTGATATCACCTAAAACATATTTTATTTATTGACTGACCATGTTTAAATGTCACCTTCCCTTCTGAGTAACTGTCCAGTTACATTATATAACTAAAATTTGCAGCTTGTTAGAGGGTTAGAGATTGTACAAAAGAGCTGCAGAAAAGGGTAGAGAAGTTCCAATTTTGTTCAAAGCAGAGTCTTTTGCAGTCCTACAGGACTCTTCAGGCCCTGAAATACTGGTCAGAAACCTCCATTTTTAAATTCTGCCACATACCTACAAGTATGACTGTCCAATCTCCCTTTGGTACTTGTAAAAAATTATGTTCAGAGAAGGCCTTATGAGTATTCCTCAATCTGAGAGTAAACTAAGAGTATTCCTAATCCATTTTAAGACAAGTCTACAAATCCTGTTGAAGTAAGTCCGACTGAACAATTATAAAGAAGGAAAAGATAATAAAAATTTCATTTTCAGAGTAATATTAGTAAATATGTAGAAAATGTATAATAATGTAACAGTTTTAAAATTAAGGATAATTTGCATCATAATAGCATGGCAGTGAAGCTCATTACTATGAGAAAATTTTCTCATTACTATGAGAAAATAGCATAGTAAAGTAAAAATTGCTAAGAATAAAATGAACCAGAATATTCTGAGAGAAGGTGATACAGAATCATCTCCTCATATTCCCATTGTTCTATCTGCAGTCAGGAAGTGTTATGTGACAGTACAACAAAGAATAATACTGTAGAGAGTTTCAGATGTCCACTGGGATTACAGCATATTTTAAACATCTTCCTTTTCCTAAATATTTACAGAAGTCAGACCAACAAACCAAAGAATAGTTCAAGAAGTCATTACGAAAGCATCCAGTACAGCAGTCTCATTGTAAATAAAGTAATAAATACATATTCTGGTCCAAGCCACTATTGCAATATCCAATCAAACAAAGATGCAGGTGTGATACATTCTCATAGCTCACTATCAATTAATAATGTTTCTGGGGAAAGCTGGGGATGTGATTCTGTTGTATTTTACAAACTCCTTAGCTGAACGATTTTCAGGAAAGACTCTCCTGTATTGTGACACACATAACACAGTTTTCACACTGAATTTATTTATTTGAGAACAAACAAAAACTGTTCAATATCAGGTTTATAAAAGAACCCATATCACAATTCCAAGCAATAAAAAATGTGGTAATTTCCTCACTTGAGCATATTTTATTTTTAAACAGATTCTTGTTAAACTTATGCTTACCAGGTATTCAGGGACAACACCTTTGTAAATCTCATAAAATTCTTCCACATTTGGACGCTCCAAGTTGAACTAAGAAAACCAAAATGTTAGCCAGTCTGTATTAAACAACAGCACAAATACACAGACACCCCTTCTTAGCAGGCAAATATTCACAGTCCTCTAAGCTTTACTAGGTAAAACAATGGCTTTACTACAGCAATATGAAGCTTGTCAGCAATTTAGTCAATGATGCCACAGGCAACATAGCCCACAATACCTTTTTCCACAACAAATACAAGTAGAACATGTAGTCTTGGCTGGTCCCACTAAGAAAGGGACTGTTCTTCATTTGTGATGGGGATTTAAATGATAGGGGAATTTCAAATCTTGAGACTTTCACCAAAATTGAAGGGCAGGACTCTTGGGAACAATCTCTGAGCCAAATTCCTTTATCTGCTGAGGGTGTCAAAATCTCTTAAGTATCTTTAAAAACATTCCCCACAATTCATATTAAATATATATTTTTAAAAATTAAGGAAGGATATTAACAACAATTCATTAATCTTAGCTAGTACATTTTGCAAAGATATCTCAAACTGCTCCACAAGAGACAGATATTATCTCCCCTCCTAACTATAGGGAAACTCAGATACAGAGAAGTGAAAAGTCTTGGCTCAAGGTCACTGAGCAAACAGAAACAGATTAGCTGATCAATCAGATACTAAAATACAAATATTGCAAGGACAATGCTGATCCCAAAACACTGCTACAGTCTGCCTAAGGGTTTTATATCACTGGAAGACACCTGTGCACTCTGTGACGTGCATACAGCACTACTCCAGCTTCTGTTTATCATAAAAACACACGGAAGGAAACCTACCATCTGCAAAGCTGAGATCTCAAATCCTTCCTTGAGGATGGCTTTTACAATCTTTCCAGCAAGCCCTGAGGAAACATGGAAAATACAGTATTCAATTTTAAAAAGCAGAATTTGAAACTGAAAGGTATTATGCCAATATACTGCTTATTCTCAAACTGAAGAAACAGTGTTTGTGTAATGCTGTGAGAGGAAGCAGAGAGTGGAGCTGAGCTCACATGCTGTATGTTCTATGTGAGGTTATGTGTTAATGGTTTCAAACAACTAAATTCCATGCAGCTGTTGAAAAGCATTTCTACAAAAAAAAAAAGGTAATTAGTGAAGCCTTTGCTTTTGCAAAACATCCAACTGCCGCAAGACCAAGACTTATTTATTTTAATGAAGACCCATTGGCAATCTTGATGCCTAATCAGTCATCAATTCAGAGCACCAGCTGTCTTTTCTTTTACAGTGCTCACCAGAGTGCAGGTCCTACTTTAAGGCAGAAACAATGCAGGATGATAACAAATGTTGCCAATAAAGTAGCACAGGAGTTCATGTCTTCTATGGGAAAAACACTTTAGTGCAATATAACCTACTCCTTTTAAGTTTATAGCTCACACACACGCTATTGCTGATGATACTGCTTGCTTTATTCTCTCCAGAACATATCCTCAAAGACTGAATGATACTGTAAACCAAAACACTAAACTTCAGAAAACAAAAACCACTGATTTCCCACTGAATGTGTATTTTAGATTTGCCCATGCTTGTAAGATCAGGCCATTTTGAAGATTATGTCAGCCAAGCACAGTACTCTGTGTGAGTAAATTTCACAGAATCATTGCTTTTACAGAATGCAAATGCCTATCCTCTAGCACAATTTGTGAGAAACTATGAATTTCTGGACATTTATTTAGAAAATAATTAATCACAGAAGAATACCCTGTAATGAATGACACCAGCAGGATGTGACTCCTGATCATTAAATCCTTTTACCAAGTAGCCTTCAAATTGCAGGATACTTAGCACTAAATTCAGAGATGAGAATAAAACAAAGCTACTATGGAGGTTATAGCACACTCAAGACACAGTCTACTAATATCTGTGGCATAGGATTGGGAAGCTTCCTACCACATTAAAAGGTCAATGGAAGCTCTGAGTAAATGTGGCTGGTACTTGAAGGGCTCTCAAAAACTGTATTTACAAATGAAAATGAAAGAAACATGACCCTGAAGTATTTCCTACCATATTTTCACATTAAGGTTTATGGAGAAAAGCCTTCCCTCTGCAAAACACTGCATATTTCTTCCAAAAATCTTCCAACTACTAAAGGAAAACCATGAGATTTTGGTGCATACTCAGTACATGCAGCTCTTTGTGTTTACAGATCATAGAAACAAGCAGAGACAAATACAGTTCCTGTCCCACTATACTGTTCCACCATGTTCTGGTGAAAGTTTCCTTTTAATGCTCCTCTGAACCCAGGGAGGAAAAAAAAAATCCCCTTTTTTCAATATAAAAAAAAGAAAAATTGCCACAGCAAAATGAAGGGAATTGAACAGGTTTGGCCAGGAAATGCAAGACCACATCAGAGAGAGAAACCAGAGCTCTCGTTTCTTTTTGTCCACCCTGCTGGAAACACTGAGCAGGCTCAGATGCTTCCACACAGGTTCCACTGAGACAGTAAGCCTTCAGTCTTGTTTTCAGGGATGAAAGGCCAGTTTATAAAGAGATTAAGTGACTGGCTGGGAATCACTCAGGAAATTAATAAATAAATATAATTAATTAATCTGCAACACAGCATAAACATTTCCTCATTCTCAATCTTCAAAGACAATACTCCAGTCAACTGCCTCACCAGAAACCAACAAAGAAAGAGCACTAGCACATAAATGGTCACTGTCACTTGCAGGGAAAAAGCTATGAGAAAGGTAAGGGACAGCTGCTTGCCCTGACAGATGTTCATTTTATACTTAATCAGTCAATAATGGGATACTTACATAAGCACTCACAGCCAGCAAGGATCTAATCAAAATACATCAAGTTACGGGGTATTATGGAGATCTGCTTTTTACAGAACTTTTGTCTTCAGCAGTTTTATAACCTACAAGCAAAATCCATGTTTTAGAGAAACAAAGGGGGACTCTATTAAGCTTTCTGGGCTGTTTCTCTACTGAAGTCACTAAGATCTGTCTTTGCTGTAGAGAGGAGATATTCTCCTTTAACGATAGAAATTAAAGTAAGAAGGTATTTTGCATAAAGGTCTTTAATGCAAGGTTCCTTTAATAAATGTGATAAACCTATCAAGATTTTCCTCTACATTGTATTTCTGAGTTCACTCTCACTCATGAGAGCAACAGAGCACTTTGCTGCTCCAGGCAGATTGCCCATGCCTACAACACCCAAAAGGCATAACCAAAGGACTTACTGTTACCATTGAGACAGATGGATACCTCATACAAAAAATTCAAAATGCCTTGAGGAAGAAGAGGCATGAGATTCCATTTATGTTTGCAAAGCAAGATGTCAGCTCCACTTTTCAAACACGGGAATTGAGGCAGAGGAGCACAAGCAAGTTGCCAGTGGCAGTGCAGATCTACAGATCCAGTGAGTTGGCCTCCCTTGTCCCAGTTTAGGCAATCCATGTATCATTTCTCCTAGGGACACCTTCCTCTCAAATTCTACCTGAACCAAAATAGAAACAAAAAGCACAAAGGCAATCCCCAAGCAACAGAAGAGTGGAAGCTCAAGGCTCAGCTTGGGATCTGTTTGAGACTTTCAGCCAGTTGCGTGACTGAATTGGGACATATCCTCTTCTTTGGGGGTAGAAAAGGCTCAGGAAAACATGAACTAATTAGAGTGCCATTTCAGCAGCTTTTAATAATTCTTTTCAACTATAAAATCCAAATCTGTAGTGAAAAAACAGCTTTCTAAGGACCCTTCAAATAGGGTCAGTGGATGTTTAAAATGTGATTACATTAAGAACCCAAATTGAAGCTGCAGATTAGGTACCAGTTATGACGAATTTTCAGTCACAAAGCACAAAAGAATCACAAGCATTAGTAAATAAAACTGACGGAATTTAACACTAATCCAAGCAAACAGAGTGAAAGAAAGGGAGAACAGGCACACATTTTATGTCTCCTAGGCAGCATTATGTTACTACATCCCTAGTACAGGACAGATAATTCTTCGATAAATTTCAATCAGGTAAAACGATAACTTACCAACATTTCCTCAGTTACATTAATATTCTAAAATTTGCTGCTTTACAACATACAGTATTTGAAAATTTTCCTTCATTAAGAAACAGAAAGTAGAAAGGAAGACATCAGACTGAAAAATGTTACAACTGCTTGCAGAATTAGGTATTGGGATAAAATAAATCAGTTTAATGAAAGTCACTTTTAACCTAATAGCACTTTAACCAATGAGCCATAGCATCTGTGCTACTGGGACCTTTCAGCAGTCCCAGTGCACTGTGAACCACCAACCCTAGGAAGAGGAATGTTACATTCTCTTCCCTTGGCCTGTTTCCTACTTTAACCATTCCTCTGTTAAAAGCTCATTAGGCAAGACAGCAGACTGCTTTCAAAGCAAGGCAAGAACTAGCTTCCTCATCTCAGCCTCCATATGTCATTTTTTAAACCCTTCCAATAATTAAAAATAATTCCTCTTAAACAACAGGTTTTTTTTACAGGAATAAAAAAACTGCCATGACTGATCAGATTGATGATCTACCTCATCCAGTAACATATTTCTAAAAGTAACCTGTACCGGGTGCTTAACATATCCCTAACTACAAGTAGCAATTTCCTATCATGTCTATTTTTGACATTTTGAAATGCAATTTTGCTTCATAGTATAATGAAATAATCTGATTCCTTACTGCCAAGTGGCAAGGCCCTATTTCAAAACTTCAGAGAATCATGATCAGGTATGACTCCAAGCAAAGTCCTTTTTGAGCTCTGGAAGATGGGAAAGTGGCATTCAGAGTTGGGCCCTCCTGCAACGTATTTTATTTGAAGTTCTCACTAATCTTTGTTTCAGAAAACAGAAAAATACTGGGCAGTAAGTAAATGAGATATATCCTTCTGAAAAAGGGAAGTTCTTCCTATCAGTTGGTCAACTTATCCCCTGAAGAATAAGGTTTCTCTCTCTCTTCTTCTTTTTCTACTTAGGAATAACAACTCTTGGCATTTTTACTATGCAGCATAAATACACCATTTCTAGATTCTTCAAAAGTTTGGTCATAGTGATAATCTATAATTATTGGTCTCCCTGCCCCACTGTGTACTGTATGAAAAAGGATAGGCAGTCATTTTTGCATCTGTGCTCTGGCACATCAAGTGAATGACAGAGTCTCCTGGGTGACACACACTGGGCCTGCAAAGGAGAAGGGGACCTCAAAAGCTACCCAGGCTAGTAATGAGACCAGGGGACACAGACAGAAGAGAGAGAAGCATGGGAGGAAATGATGATAGAATATTGTTCATAGCAATAGAACCCAAGATTTTTCATTATTCCTCATTTCTGTCTAGGTACTGTATTAAAGGAGAACCTCAAGAAGTTTGAGGGGCAGCTTTACAGACATTTATGGAGAACTCTATCAACACTGCAGCACTGGTGAAAACCTTAACAGAAAATCTGAAAATACTAAAAGTTAAAGAAGTGACGACAAAAGATATCACCACAGTCTTACTGGAAAATAGAAGTCAGGATACTGCCAGTACAAGAAAAATTATGCATGCAGACAGTAAATCTCAGGGGGCCTTGAAACCAAAATGACTGAGTGTGTGACGTGGGTGAGAACGGGAACTGACAGATTCAGAGGGGGTGAAAGGTTCAAAGGCTTAATCCCAGCTGCAACTTTCTGAACCACAATGAACAAGGCAAGACCACACTTGTGTATGCCAGACAGGGCATTATAAGACACTGAATGATGAAAATCTGTAGGGAAAAAAGGGTAGTCTGGGAATTCTTGCATGGGAACAGATGGGGAGAGTCACACAGCATTTGGATACAAAGGCCCATAGGGAAATTAAAGGCAAAGATCATGGCCAAACTACACTAAGTATCCAGCAATTTGGCTGTGCAGCGTGTGCCACTGGAGAAGGGAATTTGAAGAAGAAAGAAATATTATGAAGAAAGGTCAGTATGTCTGCAACAGTTATGCTGAACTCAGTCTGATAGTTGTATATGTACAAAAAAACCCCAAACCTATAAAAGCTTAGGTTTCTGTCTTTCTTTGTTCTTGTGTGGAAAGAAAGTTTAAAAAGAAATATCCAATTTGCTTTGTTCTTTCTTTCAGTATGTTCATTACTTTGTACTCCTTTAGCACATCCACTTAATTTTTTTTTTTTAACTAAAGAAGACTATGGTCAATCATTCTGGCTTGTAGAATGTTTCTATGGCAATACTAAGTTTCATTTATTTTTGCTTATTACTTGAGTGTGAGCAAAACTAAACATGATGTTTTAGCTGAGGCTGTACCACTGGATTATTCAGTGGCATTCAGTAATATCAGTCAAATCATCCACAAGCTCACTGACATTTCTTTCCTTTTCTCTGGTTATCCCTGCTGAACACTGTGCATGAGACTTCTCATGAATGGTTACAGCTACAGAGAGGAAGTGGTTAAAACTATTCCTTGGAATGTGCATTAGCCCATAATTATAAACAATAACTTTAATCTACTATTTCACTGTCAATTAAATTAACTCTGGATGTTAAAACTCTCATGAGATCCACTATAATCTGCTCCAGTTTTTACTAATTTTATATTCTACTTCCTGGGGAAGGTTCACCAACTCACTGTCCTAGATCAATAGTAAATATACTAGAAGCTCTATAATTTAATTTCAGCTTGGCAAAAGACTATCACATTTTCCTACATTCTGTGTCTTGGCTGTTCTCAGAGCCACTATCTTGCCTTTCTCCTTACACTCTGATTTGAAAACGTCAGTAAAAGAAGAGATTTCAATATATTTACCTTCTGCTCCAAGGTATAGTGAGTTAGATTAGGCATGGACACACCTTTATTATTTTTCTAAAATGTTCTCCAAAATTTCTGGTAACTTCAGGTTCCATTACAGGCTGAAATATTGGGCCAGTGATACACTATACAGTTTTCCTTAATGATTACATCTTTCATCTAGTTTAGTAACTATGCTCATATTTTGTAAATGTACTTACAGAAAGCTGTATATCTCTGTCCTATCCACCTCAGGTTAAATAAATAAAACCCATCAAGTTTTCATTTGCTAAATCTCTTATGCTTTTTGCTCTCTTTTTCTGTTATTTTTGAAACACAGTGCCCAGAAACTGGACATGATACACAAGTTGGATTCTCATGAGCATTGAGCAGAACTAGTGGGTACATTGTGAACACAGATTGTTCCTGTTTCATCCCTATACCAACCATTTCTCTACAAACTTTTCACCGATACACTGCCAGTTCTCCTCTATTTTATATCTGTGCATTTATTTTCCCTTCTACATGGCAGTTCTGTGCAGTTTATATTCATCATCTTCACATCGCTTCATTTCTGCAGTTCACCAGGAATGTTCTGAATTGTAATCACATCCTTCAGAATTTCAGTAGGCACTTGGTACTGTGTTGTGAACATTGCAAGCAGGCTCTGCCCTTCCTCATCCGAGCCATTAATACCAATATTAACAAGGATGCCTGACAAGACTTCATTTGTAAAGACCTTTTAATTTGACATGCTCATGTCCAGTCCAACATTCAGGGAAATATTTAAAGCTATGTAGATGCCTATGCTGCAAAAATCAGAACACACCAATTACTCCACTAAAGGAAAATTCTGGTTTCCTAACAGCAAAGAACTTTCACAAAACCACTGATAGTCAAGTCAATTAGGCTATCTGACACTGTTTTACCTTCCTTTGGAGAAAGTACACTTGGAGAATTCAGAGATGAACAAAGCATATCTTCCTTCACAAAAGACATGCTGGTAAATGTCCATCATATGTCCATCAATCACTGAGTGATTTAAGTGAAATTATACACTCCTGATGTATCAGTTTCAGGTATGAAAGAAGTTTTATTATCCTGAAATTCCTTGGTCCACTCTTAAACTGACTTTCCTCTAAGCCTTTACAAGTAAAAATCCCAAAATGCAGTAGTAAACACTCATTTCTAATGTCTCTTTTTAAAAAAAAATGTTAATAACATCATCCATGCACAGAAATTATTTTCAGTAACATGAACACCACCAATAGAGTCTACTGAACACAAGCAGGAAATACATTCTTTCCAGTTGGAGGATACTTAGGAGCTTCAGCAAGGATTGGCTGTGTTATTTGATGTGTTTGTTTCTCTGAAGTATATCTCCTCCCATTCCTTCCTGTCTCAAACTGTCACAAAGGATTTTCAATTTCAGTTCACCTCCTCTACCTTCATCAATTCAAATGTAAAATATATTTTTTATACTTCAAAAAAATAAATGTCACTTCCCCACTAGCCATTGAAATCCAAAATCAGTCTAAGCCAGGAAACCAACTCCAAGGTGCTAAAACTTTATGCAGGAAATAAATTAGAAACTCCATGGGCTTGGTTTCAAAACCAAACATCCCAGTCAAGGAATAACCATCATTACAACTACAGCAAAGAATTCAAAACACAGATGGAAGCGTATGGATGACTGATCTCATGAAAGCTAAATTTTTTTATTCTAAAAAATGGTGATGAAGTGGCAAAGTAGGTTGTTTTCATTTTAATAGCTTTTTTTCTAGCTTCTCTAAAGAGAAAAACACTCAACCAACCAAAAAAAACCCAGCATCACTAGACACCACCAAATGCTTTAACACCCTATATATAATATATATTCAAGGAAAACATAAGAAACAAACTGCATTTCATTTCACATAAGCACGTCTCTTCCCTGGGCATATCTGTCTGCAAAAGAATGCCTGCAGCTGAAAGCACAGGGTTTTACTAGTTAGTCCTCACATGACTGCAGCACTAAGATTGCCATATCACATGTGGGAATAGCCTGAGGTCACAGCTCAAACCATCCACTGTACTTTGAAGTATCTGCAAAGATTTGTGTTCATTCTGCATTCTTTTTGTTGTTGTTTCCAGATTCTATCTTCAAATAATTCCCTCCAGTCTTCTGTTAAGTGCATCAAGGCTATCACTGGTGCCCCCTGGCACTCAACCTTGTAGACAAGATCCAAAGAAAAGTTCTGCCTGCAATGAGGTGAACTCCATGGCATCTGCACTTCACCTTTCTATTATGCACACTTATCACAGATAGAAGATGTATTTTCAGATTACTTATGAGAGAATTGCACTCCTCACTTTTCCTCAAGACAGTTTTCTTAAAATCTTGTTCTAATTCTAGGTCTCCTGAAAATAAAAAATAATCAATTACTCAAACTTATGCCTAAAAGGGTAAAAAAAGGAAACAATTCCCAGAGTTTTCTTATCTAATGAATACAAATTGTCTTGAGAAAATACTGTGAAACAGATATGTGGTGCTAAGAGTGAGAATATGTTTGTACCTCTACTATGCCACCCTCTTCTTTTTTAAAGCTTATTCAATTTCCTAGCTACACACATGCAAGTATACTTAGTATGATACAGATGTGAATTGGATGTTTTCCTAGTGATGCCTTCTCTCTTTCAAAGAGCAACAAGTGTATTGTGTGTCAGGACAGTTCTTCAGTTGTCTGCAGCCAGATAATCCACTACACAATTCTGCATTCCCACGCTCTACAATCCTCTCTTCACTCTCTTACACAGTAACTTCACTTGAGATTCTATATAAGTAAACCTTGTTTCTGTACCTGCCTGAGACCAAAATACTGTCCTTGGTATTCTTTTTGTCACATTCAGGTTTGTCTTCGGAGCTACGAACTACTCTCTCAACTGGAATTTTTCTGCCTTCGCATAAAGAAGAAAATATGATTCTTATGATTTCCTGTCATGCAATGTTTTGTTAATCGAGCTAAAGTTCTACAACTTTCTAAAGCTGTCCACTAGCTACTAAGTTAATGTAGAAGAGCTCTGTAAGTTTATCATCCACCCAGAACAGGACTAAAACCACATTTCCAGAGAATATCTCTTCCACTTGGAAAGAACCTATTTCTGCTCCTTTTGTTTTCTATGAGATTTAAATTATCTTTAGTTGAAGAATACTGTGGAAGACAGCACTGTATTTTTTTTTTTTAATTACATAGAGGAAAAAAGATTTAACTTACCAGAAATGGTAGAACAAAATCTCAAGCTTAACATATACTAGGAGAACAAACCTGTCTGGGTAGTTAGCCTCATGCCTAGGAGCTCTCAAAACCATTGAACTTTCTTTGCCTCTAGGCAGACCTTTCAGTTTGCTTATTACACATTAGTTTGCTTATTCTGACCTCAGCCTTTACAGCCTGATCATCACTATTTTCAATTTTTTCCCCTGTTAATTCTTCAAAGGAAGTAGCTAAAGGCCACATCAAAGAAACTTTAAAGCAGTCATGAAATACCAAAGTCTACTTCCTACAGCAAACATGACTAAACTGTTACACATAAAAATATTAAAGTTAATCTCACCCAGTGATCTACAGGGTGCTATTTCTGCTCACAAAACAGTCAAGTTGTAACCATGCTCAGGCCATTAAACTGATGTTTATCCATCTTGGTGCATTTACAATTTTGGCTTCTGAGCACTAGTGCTAATACCTCTAGATCTAGTAACACAAGAGTAATTACAAAAAGAGAATGTCTAAGTGATTGCAACTATGATCTTGTGTCTCAAGTATCAGAAGCACAAAAAGCAGGAGGATTACAGAACACAGACCCACACTAATAATTTCAAATTATTACACAACGTAGCCATACAATCCTAGAGCTGCGCTTACTAGTTACCATCCTCCTTGATTGAAAACTGGTCTCAGGAGAAGAGGAGGAAACTAAAAGACACTGAGAAGTGCAGCAGATTCTAGAGGGTTTGATAAACCACATCATGTCTCCCTGATGCAATCCTGGACAGAATAAATTTGCATGGAGTAGCATCAGGTTGCTTTTGCATTCTTCTAGCTGTCAGTGAAGAGAAACTGGACTGCTCTTGCAAAGCCTATTCAGAGTTAAAATACAACCACCTCACTGCTGCCAGGCAGGGAAGCTCTCCATCTCCACTGGGAGCACCCATCAGTGAGCTAAAGCTGTCTAGTCCAGAGCCCTGGGCTATGTTGGCCTACCCACCTCTGACCCTCCACAGAAGAGTTATGCTGACACCACACTGACAGAATAGCTATGGCCTTACTTCTTTAAGAGACGTGTACGGCACACATTCCTAGAGGGCCAGTGATGCCATTGCTCCAGGATTACCAGAGCCCTTGACAGAGGAAGTTAAACTTCACCTTAGCTCCCCAACACTATCCATCAGGCCTCAGGGTTCCCCTGCAGCCTGGCAGACATGCTGACACTCCTGCTTACAGGAATTCTCAGGTGCCTGGGAAATGCACCAGGTCCTGCTGTGGCTGGCCAGGCTGTGCTGCTGCGGCTGCCTAGGACCAGATGCTTTTGTATGTTTGTCAGGAGAGAGGCAGCAAGGCCCGAGATAAAACCAACACTGATTTTTCACTACTTTGTCACTGGATAGCAACCCCTTTGGCAATCAAAGTCATTTCCTAAGAGAGTATTCTGCCCAAGAATTAAGCAGTATAAACTAGAGATTACACCCAGCCTTTGGACAGCAAGTTAAACTTACTGAAAAGCACCCTAGTTTACAGCTGCTGTTAAAGCAAATCATCTTCCAGGACAGAAAACCAGGAAGATTTTTCCTTCTAAGAATCAGTTGCAACAGACTCTGGAGGAAAAACAAACACTGGGGGAAAGAGCCAGAAAGCAAAATTCAAATCATTAATTCAGTCAAACGTCTCTGCAGAAATAAAGACTAAATCTCCCTACAAACTCAAGTACGGAAATGTAACTTCATGTAATTGTAGATATGTAATGAGCAGCTTATATTCACAGTAATTAGATAGCCAAGTTCAAAGCCTCAGCAGTGCATAGGAAATGGCAAAAAGGTTTATTTTTAGAAACTCAATACTGAAAATTTGTAGAGCACAAATCAAAACTCCAATGCAAAAGATGCTCTGCTGCTTTGACCCACATAAATTTCTCTCCACACTCTGGCTTTGCCAAACCACCTTTTCACACTAATGGCCTTTCCTCTCCAGCTGCTATGTTTCCACTTACCTGCTCCCTGCAATAAACAGCAGGATGGACAGTCACAGGAAGAAGCACTGTCACTGGGGGTAAGCAAGTTGCTCAATTTTAAGACCACCCAGTCTCCTGCATGCAATTTTGCCAAAAGGGCAGCCCACAAGTTGTTATAGCACCTGCTTTAGCTGAAATACAGGAGATGTTGCTGGTACAACCAGAATGTCTCAAGTACCACTGAACATAGTTGCTCACAGACATTAAAAGGAAGATGACTGAGCATCTGCTTGTCCATGAAAAGTGGTGATAAATAATTCCATGTTTTGCTTTGATTGTGTATGCAGCTTTTGCTTTACCTATTAAACTGTCCTTATCTTAACCCACGAATTTTCTCACTTTTACTTCATTGATTCTCTCCCCAGTTTCAGAGAAGTGAGCAAGTGCTTGTGTGGGGTTTGGTTGACAGCCACAGTTAAACCACAAAAAAATGTTACAACAGGTTGCTGACTCAGAAAAGTCAGTTCTGACTTCTTCATTTTGTTGAGGGTAGTAGTAGTCACAGCTGCATGGAGAGAGAATGCTGACAAAAGTATGCTTTTTGTCTTCCAGATTTTAGTTGCTTTGTGGCAGCTGTCCTCTGACTTTCCAGCACTCTGTGGTGTGAAAGAAAGAACTATATAGGGGACATCAAGAGCTCAGGCTCTCTAAGACCTCAGGACTATATAGGGGACATCAAGACCAGCATTCACACTGCAAAGCTGGATGTGCACATACATTTTTTGTTTATCTATATCCATACCCCCTCTTCTCTCTCTCACCACCCTCACCACCTACAGGCACTCACATTCCCAGAGAGAAGTGCAAGTAGGGTCAGAATTTGTCTTCAGAAAAACTCAGAGAAGTTCAAGTAGAAAAAAGTAACAGACAGGGCACTATGAAATTTACAGAGATGAGTAAGATTAAAAATAAGAAGAGAATACCTGACCTCACTAGGATAACAGTCTGAGCCTCTACATGTAACTGAAATTCTATCTTAAGTCTAAAAAAACAGTCCAAGCCATCCACTTTTTTTACACTCAAATAAAGGACCCTAACAGTTCTTCCACAGGAAAGTGTGTCCTCTGCAAACATGTAGCTAGGTAAAATCACAGTCCCAGCTGCAGCCCATATTTCTGTAAAAGGAACATCACTGTGTCTTTGCTGCATGGCAGACTTATCAGTAGCAGATACCATGTAAGGTCTGGAAGAGATAACAGGCATATTATGAGTAGCAACTACGAGACACTTTCTTGTGAAAGCCTTTTTTTAATTTCAGCAAGCTCTCCAGACATCCCACTCGAGGTGTGAAAGGCCTGGAAACTGCTCCAGCCACTTCTGCTGTTTCCATTTAAGCCATCCACAAAGCAGTGATTAAAATGTTGCAGTGTGCTCCACATCTTACTAAGAAAAAACTCTATGCTCTCACATGGTGATATTTATTCTGCATTCAAAAATACTGTTTTAGTGCCTGAGTCAAAATATTTTACTGCACTCACTGCTCCTACACATGCTCCTGGATCTAAGTACAGGACACACAAGTGAGGTTATTTTTGCACAGTAACAGTAGAGCATTAAATATTTCCAATACTCATATGGCAAACTCCCAGGGCATTCTCCAGCACAGAAAGCATCACAGAACCCACCAAATGCTTTAGGTCTTTGTCTCACTTTCAGAAACAAGCCTTTCCTACTTTCCATCCCCACTGCATTCAGCAGAACAAGATTTGTAACAGCACAAACCTCCCTTTGTGAGTAGTTTTAATATGATGTGTTACTGCCTGAGTGGAAGGCTCTGGATCGTGGCCAGGTGTCCTGCTTTCACTCTGTTGGGAGGATGCTAACCTCCAGCAGGTGACTGTGCTGGGCAGACAGGAGCAAGGACATGGGAAGCCGTCACAATAAGTTACATCAAACCTTATGTATGTTTTAATTCTTCTTTTTTTCCTCCTCTCCCTTCTTATTCTGAAGTGAACGAGTATCTGCATGGAAAGCACATGACCCACTCAGTCTTCATGGAAATGAACTGCAGAAATACTAAATGTGTATGAAAGACAATGTATCTGCATGCTTTGCATGCACTGTGAAATACACCCTGTGCTCACACATCTTGTTCTCCCAAAAAGAGGGCCCAGGAATGACCATGGGTACAATAAACACACACTGCTTTCTGCTCTGCTATCTGCATTGCTTACCTTCATTAACAGCATGAGGCTTAATAATGCAACAAGTACAGTTTGTGAATTTTGCACTGCTGACTGGTCCACGACCTCCACTGGAGGGAAAGAACAACTCCAGCTCCTGAAAACAATTGTAATTAAACACAATTTAGATTGATCTAGCTGCACACATCAGCTTTTATCATAAGTAACAACACCTGAAGTATCCATAATCACAGAAGATAAATCTTAAGTGCAGATTATTTTTTTCTGCAAATACTTCTTCCCTAAAATATTATCTCTAATGCATCTTTTTCTCTTTGGCACCATTGCTACAATCATCAAAACAGGACTGGAGTATTTCTTGCAATGTCTTCCTTTTCAGTTCTGCAATGCAATCTATTCACACTCAGAGCATTCAAAATGCTGCTGCCACAATCATTTGGCAGAGGTGTTCCCTGTTTTCCCAATGCTCTCTCTCTTTCCTTAATATCTTTCCAAATCCACTCCCTTATGCACATATTTTATTTTTCCTTTTTTAAGATCATCTTTTCCGCTATAGAAGCAAAAATACAACTACTACCCATTTCTCAGTATGTTTTCTTTCCATATACAAAACTGACCTCCCTCCAAATTGTTTACATGTTTTGCCTTTTGTCTTAAACAAACAAACTTTGTCTAAAATTGCTGACTCACTTCTCACACTCTATTGGCCCTATAATTTTTTTTTAAAAATCTCACTGAATTGAAGCTGATGAACTCAATTCCTTTGATTGCTCAATTAAATCTAAGGAACCTTTTTGCCTCTGATCTTGTTTCTTCCTTCACACTATTTAGGTATCAGATAGCTTGGGTCTTAGACCACACTGGGGTGAACTTGGCAGTCATGTTTCTTTCCTCAGAGATATTTTTTCACTGTTCACTGCCAGCTTCACACTTTTTCCATACAATTTACTCACATATGTTACACAATCTGCCAATTAACAAACGTGCAAAATGCAGGTTCCATTTCATACCTGTTGGTCAAATTCAGTAAGAGAATTGACACATTTCTATTTAAAAGAAAAAATTACATCCAAGAAAAACTACTACCAAACATATCTGATTTTTCCTGTATAACAGTAGCAGTGCTAAAGGCCATTTCCTGGAATTGTCTCATTTAATTTACTAGCTCAACTTAAATGGAATAGACTTATCTTTAGCTCATGGTACATCAACAATTTCTGTAATCTTTTCTTGAACAATGACACAATTCAAACTAATGTATCTTTCAACAGAAGGGAAAAGGACCTTTGTTTTTCTGCTAGCAAATAACCCCCAGTTTAAGTGGGCACACCTGAGACAACAGGGTTCATTTCCTACATCCTTCTACTGATAAAGTGCTGCATGATTCAAAGAACTAGTCCCACTCTGTTAACTGCTATTTACTCTAAAAGAAGCAGCCAGGAAATGGCAGCAAAATATGTATAATATTTAACACTTAGTTTTATCCATTAAAATTCATAAAAGGAAATTAACTCAATAATGCTGGACTGACATAAAGGACTGACATAAATTAAAGCCAAACTGTAATCTTGTGGAGCCTTAAAAAAAAAAATATTTTCCTTACCCTTTTATTCTTGACCTAAAGAAATTACAAAATTTGGCTTGCAGAGAGACAGCAGCTTAGAGTGTATCAGAGAGATACTTTCACTTGTCATTTAGCCATCAAAAGAACAATGCAGCTTTCCACTCTAGGTGTTCAGCTTACAGTACATTCATTAAATGTGGCTGACACTTCAGTTTTCTGTCAGAAGAGTTCACTTAGGTCCCTTTATCTTATACTTCTTTGTTTTCAGCAAAGCTTTTGCAGGCACAGACAAGGGGTTTCCATAGAAACTGCTACACAGCCATATAATACTGGGCCTACTAAATTAATAGAGGCATAGGGGCACTAAATTGACAATTTTGGTTGATTTATTAAAGATTGATATCAGTAACACCACAAAGAGGCACACACCTATAGATGTTCTGCAAAATAATCCCAGTGTCATAAAAATGCTGCAGATGAATGGGACCTTCAGACAGCATTTCAAAAATAATGAAATGCAACAAGAACAACAAACTAAAACCTAAGCATGCCTTAGGCTTCTAATCAAGAATTTATGCTAATAGATACTCTTTCCTACACTCTTAGTTCAGAAGCTTGCACAGTTGTCATGGTAGTACACAGGAAAAAAGAGAAACTTTCATCCTTATAATTGAAGATATCTAACTATTTAACCAGAACTTCAAAGACTTTGCTAGACTGTAACTCTCCTACATCAGAAGAGATCACTTTTACCCAAACTCTTTCTGACTCTCTAACATGTCCATCAAGTCAGCCACCAGAAAAAGTACTTCACATCCAACATCTGATTTTTGCCAAAACCTGAGGCACAGGGAGAGGATCCAGCGGCTCAGGCACGGTGCAGAGCAGCAAGGTGAGTGCTTGGCCAGCAGAAAACTGCCTGTGCTTTGCAGTCAGGCTGCTGCACCTCACAGCCTACAGCAGCCAGAAGGGGAGGCTGCCCAACTCTGCCCTCATCGCCAGGGTATGATCTCTGTGCACATTTTCTAGTGTACACTACTTGGCACCTTATTAGGTATTCTGAGGCAGGTCTCTCTCCAGCTGTGCTACTGTAGCTGTTCAAATTTAAACAGAGGGAACACTAGAATCAAGGAACAACAGCTGGTATCTTTCCCCAGTTAAAGTGGTCTACAGCTAAGATACCACAGTGACTCATCAGTTGGCCACGAGATAAACTTTATTCTTGCCATCATTTATTAGCACATCTATCCCACAACATTGCACAAAAAAGTCACCCTGGTTCTACAGAAATGCTGGTAATATCTATCACCCAGTCCCAGGGCTTTTTCTTAGTACTGAGAAAAGAAACACCACAAACAAAGCAAAACAGAACCAAACTCCTCAAAGCCATATCCACTGTATTACTTCTCAAAACACAAAGCACTAACAAGTGGCCTGATTTTTAATTTTTCCTTCTGAACAGTAACAGCAAAGCAGGCTGCAGGCAGAGCACTAGTGAGAATTGTGGAGGAGAACAGATATGTGAAACACAAGAGAGCACAAAAGGATTTAATTGTTTAATCCCTTTCTTTTTATCACCAACATTGGTAGACTATAGGTAGATTACACAGACTATGCAATTAACTCAATGTTTGTGATGTACAGGAGACATTAAAAATGACCAGGCATGCTCTCCTGCACCCAAGATCAAAGCACCCAAGATTCATCTTTGTGATAAACAAGATTTCTGTTTTCAGACAGTTTATTTTTCCATGCTAAAAAGGAGCCATGAAGAATATGTAAACTAGTTCTGAACTCAAACAAAATTCCTAATCTAGTTGTTAGCAGATAAAAGCAAAAATAAGCCTCAGTCAAGAAAGAGTCAAAAACTTACTTTAGCAGCTGAAGCAACTGAATCTGGGCCATGAGCTGCATCTCTTAGGCCACAATGTCCAAAGTTCTCTGAGATGCTGTCCAGAGTATCACTCTCGGTCGCTGTAGGGTTTGCTGGCCCCACTATTGCTCTCCATTTACTCACTGCATCATCTCCTAAGAGCTCCATAGCAAGAACAGGGCCACTCATTATAAACTGGAGAAGATCACTGCAAAATGGAAACAGAACATGGTGATCCACGCTACAAATTAAAATTAACAAAAACATGATCCAGTGGAGATGCTCAGAACTCAACTTGGCAAGACCTCAAGCAACCTGATCTAACTTTGAAGTTGACTCTGCTTTGAGGAGGAGGTTAGATTAGATCATGTGCAGACATTCCCTTATTACGGTTGTAGAAAAAAACCCAACCTGTAGACAACCCAAACTCACTCAAGCTACTTTGTAGAATGCTAGATTTCAAAAGAATTTAAAGGATCAGTTCTGGTGTCCTGGTAACAGTGAAAGAGAGACCCTGGTAACCACTTGTCTGATAGGAAGGATTCCTAAGCTTGCCTCTTCTGCACAGCAGCATTTCAAGACTCTCACACATGACCTGCACGTGTGCCCTACTGACAGAACTTCAGCACTGCTTTCAAGCTGAATTGCTCCACTGCCCCACAGATCTCTCCCATGGATTTTGCCCAAAGTCCAAAGTGGGAGAGAAGGGAAAGAGTTGAAAAGTTTGCATGGAGGGAGGACTTACTCACAAAGTAAGTTTTTACATCCTGGCATAGGCAGAACTGAAGTGATTTTACTGGGATGAATCCAAGTAAGAAGAAGAGGTTGTCAGGAGCAGGCTGCCTCCTGTCCTGACCACCTCACATAAAACCAACCACCCAAAATTGGTAACCCAAACATTCTCTTTAAAACCTAAACAGAACACCATAACTACAATTCTGTATCTTTACAAAACATTCATACCAACAAGCCTGTCTTTCCACTGTTTAGTCTGGACAGAACCAACAAAGGAGAACCTTGACTCAATGCTTTTTGTACTACTTTGGTTAAAAAAAGAGCTTTACACAATTATAATTGTGGATGTGCATGCTTCTCCAACTACCTTCTTCCTAATGATCACTGGTCAAGAAGAGAAGAGAAATCCTTCCAGTTCTTTGTTAAAGAAACTATAAAAACTTACATAAAGAAACTACACAACAAAAAGCTATTGGAAGTCAGGTTCTGCTGGTCAGAGTCTTGTTTAGGACAGTTAAATAGTACACATACATACACCCAAGAAAAAAGCCATTTCTACAACATTATTTACTGTGCAGACTAATCCTTGAATATTGATTTTTAAAAAACTATTTCATATGAAAACCATTATTTTCCGAACAATAAAATTGTTATTTTTCCTTACTACTCACTAGACTTACACCGACTAGTGAATTTGCAAACTAAATCTGAATTTGAAGACAAGTAACATTAAATATAAATGAGTCACATATTTCACACTTTACTGCCTTGAAGTTTCCTGTTTCTATTTGATTTGGAATGCTCTAGAGCTATTTATTTCTAATTTAGAGAAAAATCCTATACGGAAGATGTAGCTAATAGGACTGTAGGATAGGAGACAGGCACATCACAATGGACAGAGGCTACAGTTCCTCAGACATTTACCATTAGTGTAGACAGGCAACTGTGAAATAACACTGCAGGCAAAATTCTTGATTATTTATCAACATATTCAAGCAGGCTTATTCAGCAAAGAAAAGGCAATTCCAAATCATCCATCCTCTGACCTCCAACATGGTCAGACATAGCCTGGGGCCATGTCTCTCTGAAGGGCTTGAGCTTGGACCTACAGTAAATCAGCTGCTGTTGCAGGAGAGCAGCTGGCAATGCTAATTTGTAAGCACTTCATGACAGCACTGACACCAGGTCTTTCAACCAAATCAGTGCAAACCCAGGCACCAACATAGCTAAAAATACAAGGCAGCTTCTTCCTAAAAGACGCAGAATGCCCAGTGGACAGGGAGGAAAAGAAAGTTGCTAGCACTTTCAGGGAAAGTAGAAAAGACACAATCTCTGGGTCATAAGTATCCATCTGGCCAGTTATGGAAAGACTAAGGTTTCTCATGTTAGGTGGAGCAGTCTAGCATCATGGAAGTCTGACAGTCCAAGGGTAGCAGCACAGTAAAAACTGCCCTATGCACCATCCTTTCAGTTATTTATGATTTGGGGTATTTGTCACCAAATCAATTCTTACAACTAAGTGTTCCCTCTAACTCTCATTATCTGCAAGCTCCACCCTGATCTTGAAGATATCCCTTCCCCCGGCGTTGACAGTTTTGCCCTGCTAGGAGCATTTTTCACTTCTGAGGGACAAAAGACATTCCCCTGATACCACTGGGTTGTAAAAAGTGTGAGTTATAACCCTGAATAGCTGGAATAAGGATCTCTCAGTGGAGGAAGATGAAAAGGTGCATGCTTTGCAAAGGGCTCCACTCAGCTACGACAAGCTCTGATTTTCCCATGCTCCTGCGGTACCGAATTTGATAAATTAATTTTGTACACTCAATAAATAAACTTAATACATGGCAAGCTGAAATTGATATACCTACTGATAAAAAGGTTTTGCTCGATGATCGGCATAGAAATCAGCTGCTTCTTTTCTGGAAAAGTAAAAAGACATAGATATAGATATAGACATACACGCATTTGATATATATATATATATATATATATATATAAAAATATATATACATATATATATGTGTATATATATATAATGTACACCAACCCCTGAAAACTACAATCATCATTCATTCAAATCTCATTCATAAACATGTTTCTACAGGCAATGTCTTCCTAAGATGGACAATTCGTTGGGTGTTCATGTCCAATAACAGAAACTACATTTAAATTTCTGTCATATTTTGTGTGGCTACCAGTACAGCTGACAACTCCTTATGCTCCTGCTCTGAGAAGGAATTACTGAAGCCCATTTCAGGGTCACTGATGGTCCCCACATTCTCAGGCTGAGAAATAAATGCAGCAGAGTTCTTGCCAAGCCATTTGCTGTTACATCGTTTTCATCTTTCATCAGTTTGAGGGGAATATTGGTTAATAGTCTGGTTTTAAAGCACAAACAAACAATTTATCTGCTCTTCTGGAACACTTCCTTATCAAGGCTAGTGTTGATTAAATTGGTGCACGAGATACTGCATAACCTGGTTTCCATTCAGTATCCTCAAATCTTACAAGTTGCATAGGCAGCACAATGCCCTCCATATTGAAACTGGATTTCTCCCTCACTTTCACACTTCAAAACTCCATTTGGTCTTGCACATCTCCTCAGGGAACAGAGCAGTGACTACACACTGCGTTCTTCCAAAGCAATGGGGTTTCTGCACTGAGGGGTCTCCTTACACTGCCAGGCAAATCAAGGCTACCAGGCATACCCAGTGTCTCTGTAGCACAGTTATTCCTTAGCCTTTCCTCAGGTCCTGGAAGCAAAAAGACACCCTTTTCAGACAGGGTGGAGGCCCTTCCCAAGCTCTGCACTGCCACAGCCATGCTGCTACCAGCACTGGGCTCAGCTACCCAACTACACAGGGTTTGGGGGCTACCACATGCAGAGCTACCATCCATCCACTGATGGACATACAATTTTGTGGCTTTTCACCTCCCACTCCTGCCACCAGCCAACCTACTCTCTTCTCTTTTTCCCTAGCTCCTCTTCATGTTTTACTCTTGCTTACTGAACTGCTTTTTCTGTGTGGCAACTGCTAGAAAAAATCCATGGAGTTTTTCAGCTCTAAATCTGCTATTTTGCAGCTTCAGAATTCCTGTTGAGAACAGACTTGGTATTGGCTTGCTCCAAATCCTGGTGTGTGCCACTTTTTGAAGCTGGAATTCGTAGAGAAGGACAAGCTCCTCAGGAGACTGACAGGTGAAAGAAAGCAATATTGCTGACCTCTACCCAGGATACAAAGTTCATAATCAAAGCAGTGCTGTAGGGTGACTGAGAGATTCCAAACTGGAAAGCTGTTTTTATCTGCAGCAGAGTCTTCTGATTTTTTCTGGTCTTCATGAGTTTGCTCATTTTGAGCAGATCTCTTTACTGAAAGAAATTGCCTGCATATTTTTCAAATAACAGATTCCAAGCATGAACAAAGGCATAGTTCTGTCATCTGAAATGGAACTTTTGATGCCTCTCTCCCATTTGCAGGCCAGACTTAAACCAAATATTGCCAAAGGAAAGAAATAACATCAAGAAGAACTTAAGAAGAATTTCATTTTCTTAACATTTATCAATGTTTGAACAGTCTCATCTTTCTCCAGCTTTTTTTTCAAAATGACCAAAATAATTCCTGGTTTGTTTCTTTCAGTTCAGTGTAAGTATGAGCCATTCAAAATCGAAAATATTTTTATTAACCATACAGTCAATATGCTTCCTTTCCATTACAAAACTAAGGCAGAAACATGATGCAAAAATTATGCTAGACACAGGAACTCTTGCAATCTCACACCTCAAGCCTACACTCTGCAAAAGGTTTGCCTACAATTCACTATTTCACCAGAAAATCCTCTTCTGAAATTAATTCACCAAATAATTTTGGAAAGCAAATATGTTAGAGGTATGTTAAGAGATTAAGTATTAGCATTTCTGATTGTAAAGAAGTATTTGAAAGGTATATTTCTGAAACAAATTGAAGTCTACTACTCAGTTAACAATTCCTGTTGAAATAAATATAAAAGTGCAGTTCTGTTGTATAACTTAGTTCCTTTTTAATTCCATTATTAGTTCTCCGTTTTCAAATAATGGAAAACAGTGCTC
This sequence comes from Lanius collurio, assembly GCA_020086605.1. Classification (NCBI taxonomy): domain Eukaryota; kingdom Metazoa; phylum Chordata; class Aves; order Passeriformes; family Laniidae; genus Lanius; species Lanius collurio. Next base: position 33,295,765 of record JACBWW010000006.1, read on the forward strand.
ACCTATGTATAACAGACTAAACTGACATAGGGTTAAAGGAAGAGACTAAAGAAGCAAGTGCCTGCCCACACTTTCATATCTTGGCTAAAACTTTTACAGGAGGCATGAATCTGCTTAACAGTGATTGACAGACAAATGTTAATAATCCCTTTAAAGAAAGCAGTAGATGATGATGATTTGAACAAGCAAGCCTGCAGAAATCTAAGGGTAAAAGACTTTGGAAAAGCCATAGTTCCATTGTTTTAAAATGGCACAGTCCCAAGAAGCAGAGTAGATAGTATGCAGAGAAACCACAAAACACTCAAGACACTATTTAAATACATTCAGTATCACAGTCCAGTCTTGTGCTTATTAATAATTACCATCAATTATACAAGACAACTAGATTTTTTTTATATTGCAATAGGCAGTAAAAGTTCAAGTCTCCCATTTCTTCCTTTCAGTGTGAGTCAACTCTAAAGCACCTGACTTGGCTCAATAGTCTGACTTCTCAGACAGAGGCTCAAACAAAGCACCACCCAAAACAACGCTTCAGGATCAAATACCTCTGATTGCAGGAGAGGAAGCAAAAAAAAGCTGGTTTGAAAGACATTATGAATTATAAAGACACATTAGAAACCTGTTTGAACTCATGAATTGGAGTTGTTGGATGGAGGATGTGGGACCAGTATCATCAAACATGGCAGCAGGTGCATGCAGACAGGAGGAGGAAGGCTTATAGTTGTTTTAGAAAGCCAAAAAAGTTTTGAAGTGAAGGAAAATTGTTCCTGACCTCACACATTAACTATAAGAACACATGAAAATGGTATTAAGTAAGACAGACAGCTTTTATTTTTTTAAAAAAACGTTGAATACAAATAGGTTTGGCAAAGCAGCAGTGGAGAAATAGTGCAGTAACTTTGGGAAAGTCTTCTAAGGTAAATTAACTATGTTCTCTTTCCTCTGCAGCATGCCTTGCCTTCTTTTAATCTTGGGGCTCAATAAGAAGTGGAGAACACTGAAGGTTGGGGGATTAGGAAGATGTATGAGCAAAACCTGTCCAACCCTGCAGCATCAGAAGATCACTTGTTTTGCATGGGACTTCCAGTGATTAAAAAGCACAAATCTGAGAGCACAAATTAAGACAACAAATTTACGAGAGCAAGCAAACCAAACACTTTAAAGACAATGTTATTATAATCAGCAATACTGACTGTATGAAGAAGCATTGAGGGGAGAACATACAGACATGTCAGTAGTAAAAACTGCTGGATTGCTAAAGCTATGGTAGCCACCTTGGGTTCATACAGACATGACATATTTCATCACCCATACTCATTTGCACAGCACTTTTTTAATACTTAGCTTTAATCTCTAAATACTGTCAGAAACCTACAGGATTATGAAATTGATGAGTCTTACCTCTGTTATTCGCTGGAATGAATCTGACATGTGGAACAACACAGAATAGCTTTAGAGAATATTCTCAACTGTAAAAATATTTAGATACAGTAGAGCTAATCTTAAAAATTCCTTACCTTGAAAGCAGCATCATTTTGGCCTTAGTTATTGTCAATCCTGAATTAATAATGATATCAAGTAATTCTCCAATCTTATGCATTCCGACAGGTTTAATCAAAGCCAGTGTTCTGGGGAGGAAAAAAAAAAGTAGAGAGATACAGCCAACACAACTTTCCTTAGAGCATTTGGTGTGTATGTTGGGTTCATATTCAGACAAAAAAAACGCACAACAAAGAGAGAAATTTTGTTGCAGTCACATATTCACTGTCCCAGTGTCTCATCAATTTCTATGCTGTTCTTCAATGCCTGTGCAACACATTATTCTGATAAGAACAAGCTTTGCACATTATAATTTCCTTGGCTTTCTAATCCAAGTCAGATCATAGTGTTCCACCAGCAGTTATTATTTACCAACTTCTGCCTTTGCTCTCATAGCACAAAATTTGACTTCTTCCTTAGCTAGTGGGTCTGCAGCTCCTCACTCCCACCTCTGGGTTAGAACTCAATTGAATTGTTAATCTCTCCCTGTGCTTGGTCAGGTCCCCTTTTTCCCTAATGCTAATAATATACATAAAATTGAAGCTGTTAAAATTCCGTTTAAAAATATTACTTAAACATGTGCCTCTTCCATAAAACTCAAAGTTAAGTGATTGGGTTTTTAATACTTTTAAAATACTTGAAGTCCTCAGTGAGAAGATCCTCTTGTTCTTGGTACAGTATAAAAACTTCACAGTACACAATGTGGATGCCAAATAGCTGACACTGTTAATAGACACAATAAAAGGATGGCAGAGGAGGTATTGCATCTCTTATACTGACTGACAGCTATATTCTAAGGGACATCAATCCAAAAATCTCTACACTCTCCCCCACATCTCTGTTTCCAAGTACATCCTGTCTTCTAGGTAATTATCTTTTTATACTGTACATCCCCAGGGCCAGGACTGTTTTATTAGTTAGCTTTGCACAGCACCAAGAACACCATCAGCACTAAACGTATTATTAATCAAAAATAACAAGCACAAAAAGAAGGTCTGTAAAATTACATTTTCTATTTGCATTCATCTTGTGGTGAGTCAGCTTCAAATGTGCTCGGCTTACAAACTAACAGATTTATTCAACCCTGTATCTCAGAAACTCCACTGTCTCTGACAATCCTAAAGAGCAGTTTCCATCTTTTACACTGTTTCCAATAAAAAAGGCTCTCCAAGATGGAATTTTTTATTGCAGTACTTCCTTGAATGAAAGACAAATAATTGCAAATTTCCTATTTTCTATACCAGCATAGCATGGAAAGCAGCCCTTAGGTTAGCAGCAATATATTCCAGCCAGGGCAAATACGCTGAGATTATAGGAGATGGATGAACTTCCACTACATTTACTCTGAACCTTAAGTGACCCCAGATTGACAGATGCTTTGGCAAGAGACAGACTATTTCACAGCAAATGTAAAGCAAGGGAGGTGTTAGGACCAGGAAATGTAACCAGGAAGATTTGAACATATGCAGCATTTTATCTGCAACTAAGGGAGAGGCATAGACAACCTTCAGGGCTCAGAAACAAACAGATTTCCTCAATCTCTGTGAAGTTCCTAAACATGGAGCAGCTCAGGCCCAGACCCATTGGGAAGTATGATACAAAAAGACTGATGGACTAAGGCTGCAGCCAGAAACCGCATGAAAATAATCAACCAAGACTGTGCTTCAGTCCACTGCAGTGCAATCTAAGTTGTTTCAGCCCCATCTTCAGATCAGGGAAAGCTGACCTCTCACCAACATTGAACACAGTTTGCCAGCACACTCCACACAACCTTACAGCTTGTCCCTCTCTTCCTGAGGATTTCACACTCCACCTCATTTTGTGATATTATTTATCATAGCACAGGGTATACCATGGGAATCAAGGCCCATGAGGAGGAGCAGCTGCATGTTTGACCAATGACAGCCACACAATGCATGACCTGCATGCTGCCACTAGAGGTTCTCAACACTGTCATTTCCCAAGAACAATAAGGATCAAACCCCTGGAATGGGATCTCCAGCACCATTTGCACATCCTTGAGGAACACTTTTTTGAACTTATGTTATTACACAGGTTGTTTGAGATAGACTGGTAATGCTAGAAATAAATTGTCCCTTACTTTTCTAATTTCAAGGTTGTTAGTAACAGTGTAATTCCTACAAATTTGCCAAGAAATATTGCGTTATGAAGAACTTTACCTAGAAGACATTAATACAAACTGCAATTAGCAACCCTTGTAATATCTTTTCTCTAACGCTGATACTTAAACTTTAACATTTCAGTGTGAGCTTTTCAGAGGTAAGCAGGATATGAAAAGTACATTTCAGGATGATGAAGACTTTCTGAGATTTGGATTCATGTGCCCTATTTTTTGTTTTAATTAGGAATATGTTTCATGGGGTTCGACATGATGCAGTCTACAGCGTAGATTTGAAAACAGTCTCATGTCTAGGAACAAAGGAGAAAGAAGGAAAATTAAGCTCACTTGCTTACATTTTCAGAGGGACTGTGTGCCAGTACTGCAATGAGTACTGAAACAACAGAAAACGAGAACTGATCAAAGGAACAATGCACAAAGCATGCTGTGACTATGCTTTTGAGATCTACTTACTTCTAATAATAGGACTGCTGCACATACAGTAGCTTATGTTTTGTAGGGGAAGAAATGCTGATTATGTCAATGACTAGAAGCATGAGAATAACATATCCCACTCAAAACAGAATACAAGTATTTCTGGGTGACAGAAAAGTTTTCTAACATCATTTTAAATACTAGTGATACTGACGCTAAGTAAAGCCTACTTAGACAGGACACACTGGTCAGACAAACATTTACTTCAGGTTACAACCACCCAGGATCACAAGTGAAAGGCTACAGAAAAAGAAATCCCTGTTCAAGGGATTTTTTTTTTTAATGCACTCCTCAGTCTCCCTCAAAGGCCTCCGCTAAGCCCATCTGAACACACACAGAGTGACCAAAGAAGTTATTTCCAAAATCAAACTGATCTGCCAATAGTCCTGTACAGCACAAAGGCAAAAAAAGACAGAAACATTCTGCTTCATACAGCAACCTTAAAATTATTAACAGAATTCCAGCTGCAGATTATTTGGGGAATTATCATGCACTGCAGAAATCCTATTACATCTAATAACTGCTGTAAAACCTGCTAGGAACAGGCCAAAAAACCCAAATAACTCACAGGCAACTGTTTTGCCCAAGGAAACTCTTTAAATATGACCCTGTTTACTCAGTGAAAGCTTCTGTGAAGAAATTGGATTTTGAGGAACCCTTGCCTGTGTAATGCACCTTTCACTGTGTTCCTTTGGGCTATTCTGAATATGCAACACCACTTGAATATCTATGTTATCTTTCAGTCGACATTCCTAAAATGTTTTCCAAACAGCTGACAAGTCATAAATGCCTTTTCTTCCTTTTGTAGAGCAGTACAAAAATTCACCTCCTCCCAAGACCAAGCACTTCATGGACACAATTATGGTGTTGCCGTGTAGACTGCAACATCTCCTACAAGAAGAAAATGTCATTTTATCATAAGCTGCCCTTTCCTGGTATAACTGCATGAGCACTGCAAGAGCACCAGGGACTATGTTAGTTTAGGCAGGGCAGGAAATGCACAACTTTACATTGATATAAAGACATAATCTGCCCAAAGCTGCACCAAGGAACAAAAAGAGTAGCCGCTTATACAGAATCCATCCCCTTGTGTTCTCTACTTCTTTTGCTGCTCATTCACCATGCCCAGCCCCAGCATGGAGACGTACCAGAACTCTTCCAGAAAGATATAATGGCAGGCATTTTCACAGCAATTTTTTTGTGCAGTTAAGATGTGTAATAAAACATGCAACTCTTCCTCTATGTCTGGTTATGTACAAGTCTCCAAAAGGAGTTCAAAAGAAACCCATTTACTGGGAAGGAGCAAGAAGGCAGGTGATTAAGGTTCACTGGAATATCATACCTAAGAAAATGTTCTGTGTTCTTTTCAAAAAGGCTGGAGCAAATTATAAAAATTTATTAATTTGCAAATTCAGAGATTGCCCACACTGCCATTAAACCAGCTCTAAATTTCTTGTAAATTAATCTTAAGGTCCATTTATTCTTAGTCCTGATATTTGTTCTTGGATGGCTTCTTAAAGTCTTTCCAAAACAAGTCTTTAAACCAAAAATTTATTATGAGTCTTATCTTCATCCACAATAAACTCTGTCTTAACAAACAAGCCTTCAATTTTTATTGACATTCTCATGCTGTACTTTCTGTCCTCATGCACACAGAGCTTAAGAGAAGCTGAAAAGAATTCTGAGAAAAAATCTCTATAGTGGAGAAAAACAACAGCGAATGGGAGTGGTCCTCCAGTACTTTCATTTATAACTACTAACAGAGAGTAGATGAGACTGGTGGGGCTTCTGCACAGATCCCAGAGAGACAGGTGCTACTTTCACAAGGTCCAGGCCTTTCAAGCCCAGCACACATCAGTTGTATCAGTTGTGCCCCAAGAGAATTCACAAATCACAAGAACCCTACTGCTGCCTGCCCTGGCTGAGTAACAAAGCAGAACAGGACCCATTTTCCTCCTCCTTCTCTTCTCTCTCAAGATAGCTAGAGGAGCCAGCAGCTGACACCATGGAGAAGCTGGCCTTGAAGGTACCAATCAGGTACCCACAAGCAGGTACCACTTTGCTTCTCTGCAGCCATCAGTAAATCAGATCCCTTCAAACTTCATGCAAACCTGCAGCCATCTCCTCTTCTGCCCACAATAATACAGAAACCTCATTTCTAGCAAACATCTACTTTGAAACTCCAACCACAAGATTCCAAAATCATCCCTTCTCACCTCTCTTTGCGGCTCCCGAGCTTGCGAGATGTGTACAGATTCCCATAGTCCACTATGGTGAGGTGACGGGAGAACACAGTGACTTTGCTGCCCACGTACAGATCCTCGATGTGCAAGCTCTCGTACTTGGTGCGCCTCAGGAACGTGCGACGGTTCTTCACATCGTACTGCAGCAAAAACAAGATTAACATCTACCACAGCAAGATATTTAGTTGTGGGCAAACAATCTTTACCGTCAGAATTTCCATAGTACTGTGGGATTGAATCTCATCACTTAATTGATTTAATTCCAAGCCCTTTGAATTTACAGGTGTACCAAGAAAGCTTAGGAGACTAAACCACAATTACAAATTTACTCCATTTAAATAGTCTCAGGCTGACAGCTATCTTTGATTTTTATTTTTTTTTTCTTTTTTGTAATTTGCTTGTGCTAATTCAAGCTGTGATAAAAGGTTCAGGTGCCTGGTGGATGCCTCTGCCCAGTCTCACTGAGTTCCCCCTAGCAGATCCATGCCGTTTCACAGCCCAGTGCCTCACACCACAATAAAGAGGATACACACTGGCAGGTCTCCTCTTCAGGGCATCGTTCCAGTGATATTATGCTCTATTTGACTGCATAAGACTCAGCATTAGGAACAGAGAGATGATTGCAACACTTGGCTGAGATGTTCTCACTGCCTAGAGCTGCAAGCTCAAAAGCCTGTCAGGACAATTCAGCTTTCTGTATCACCACTCCAAGCAAAAAGCCAGACATTAATGTGTAGTTTTCTGGGTGGGCTGGCAAAGCACAGAGGTCAACCTGCTGAACGGTTTCTTCACCACAAGCAGATATTACAGATGCCTTCCATTCCCTGGGGAAGTGGAAGCCTATGAAAGGAAGAGCTTTGTCCTCCTCAGGCCAAACTTCCCCTTCTGTCTCGACCTACATGTGCTGACCTCCACTGCAATGGTGGATCCACTAGAATAGCATTAAAAGAAAGAACATCATTCCCACAAACTTTGGAGGGGAAAAAGAATTTAAGAGCAAAATTCCATGTTCTGAAATGTGTGAATACAGTTCTCTTTTGTTAGAAGGATAGAGGAATAGTAATTGCTTTCAGGATAGCCGAAACTTTGCAGATTAGAGAATGCAAATTATTTTGATACTTTCTTCTGCTGAGGCATGATTGTAAGGAAGAATCCTTCCCTGCTGAAATGTCCTTAGCCCTTCATACACGCTCCTACTAAGTGTTCACTATTCAAGTGAGGTAGGGAATGAAATGACATGGTAAAAAAACCCCAACAAAACAAAGAAACCAATTTGAATTCAGCTACTTCTTGTCTCCTGAACTTTGCCAGGGAGCCTATTAACTGTCTCAACCATAAGCAAATTCTTCAATATCTTGACCAAAAATATGAGCATTTCCTTGGTTATTTCACTAATAGTTGCTAGAAAGGCATCCCAAGGTGTTTCTCTCTTCTCAAGAAGAAGAGGGGAACCTACCTATGTTAAAGGATTCTTCTTTAGAGTGGAATTTTGGATCTGTTTAAAAGACTTTTTTATAAAGTGAATGATAAGTTACAGCAGAAGAAATGTAAAACTGTTTGGACTGTTCCGCTCCTGCCCATATACATGTAGAAGTAGATTACTCAAAACAAAATAGTTCTCTGCTAAGAATCTGTCCTTTTTAAAGATATCTTCTCTCTTTTTAGGAAATCTTTTGTAGAAAGAAAAGTCATTCAGGCTTTAAGAATTCCCCACGAGAGTTATTAACTACAGAAAACTCAGAGAATGGGGCCTCTCTGTCAAGTTTGACAGAAAGAGCTGCTTGCTGTCCATAGACAAAAAAATCTATGCTGTCTTCTTCCAGCTGCAAAGCAAGCTGGAAACTTCTCTCATTATTCCCACTGTCGTTTTCCTTCACCAACCAAGATATGAAGGACAGAAAGAAAAGATAACTCAGGATTTTATATAAAACAAGCCTTCAAGAGCTCTGCTCCACCCTCAGCTGAGGTGTGTGATGAGGGAGAGCTTTTGTTCAGGGATAAAACACCCTCCTCACACATGGGGAAAAGCTGACTCATATCCATCACCTCCCTTCTCTCAGATACGTTAGAGGTAAGAGCAGACTGTCATCTCCTCAGGAAAGTACTAAAAGGTGCATAGAATTAGGCAGTAATAAAGGAAAAAAAATCACCAAATTCTGCAGAAATAAAAAAAAAAAAAAACCAATCCAAAAGAGAATTCTAAATGTAATATTTGTCCACAGACTCACCTCCAAAAGTGATTTTGACATATTCTTTCTCTAAGGTTGTTCACATACAGTTTTGTTCTTTTAACTCCTCTGCTGCCCACATGCAGTCTATGCCTCTGTACACACCCCACTACTTTATCCTAACAGCACACCAGCAAAATGCAAAAGTCTACCAAGACATAGATACTGCATTAAGAAGCTCAAGAACACCTTGGAAGCTCTTGGTTTCGAGACGTGTAGGTGAAATGAACAACAATTTTGCCAGCCTACACATGGTTGTGTAGGAAGATTATTACAGTTCCTGACTGATCAGCTAAATTGTCTCCTGGAAATAAAACTTAAAAACCTCACATTTTAAAAACTGTGCACATACAGACATCATACAAAGAACTAACTTAAAAGGGACAACATTATTATAGAGTTTGCTTGAAGAGACTATCAATAATCAGTGCAAAGTGCATCTTCTCACACAACTGGGTATTATTGCCTCAGTGAGGAGTAGTGAGGAGTAGTTTGGGTAAGAAAAGGCAAATTCCACTAGCTTTCTTATTTCTGCAGTTGATTTTTATAGCAGGAAGGTTAAAATTTGATAATGAAATTACTAAGTGTGATTATCCAAATCTAGGCTATTCTTAGACTCTTCACTAAGAATCGGAACAGATTAGTCCATAGCACTTACTCATTCCTAAAAGTAAGCACAAAGCACTGGTTGGCATGAGGATTATCTTTATAGCACATATTATATTTTTATATACATGCCTGCTATTGCAAAATGCTTGTTTTCACCTGTTTTCAATAAGCAATGGGGATCAGTTGTATGAACCACAAGTCAGAAAGGTCTGTGCAAGCACCACTGATGAAAAAACTTAGATCCCACTGTCTGAAATGTCCTACCTCTCATTAAACCAAATTTACCATTTCCTCTGCTTTGATAAGACTCCTTTACATTTTACTCTTCAGAGACTTCTGGAAATCCTGCTGAAGCTTATTCCCCTGTTTGGAATTAGGTTCAGCTCACTCTTCACAAGCAGTAGGCCAGTGCTGCTGAGTTTCAATTATGAAACCCAAGCAGAGATTGAATAAAAAGAGATTTGTGAAAATTAATCTCTCCACACCAAAGCAAGCTTTAAGAAAGAAAAAAATCATAAATGTGAAACCTATTCCATATGCTTCACTGTGAACTCAATTTTTTTGTGTTTCTTTTAGTTTTAGAAACAGAGCAAGATACATTTTAAATTACAACTTCTTACCTGAAAAATCAACAGGCAAAGGCAATAGCTTGCCATTTTATGAACTGTTTAGTTGGATATTACATTTATGACAACAGATTTTTTCTTATATCCTTACCATTTCAATTGATGAATCTTTTGGGTAATACAAAAGTTCATAACGCCGAAAGAGTGAAGCACTTGGGTCATACCACTCAGCAATGAAAGCAAATCTCTCATCTTGACTCTGGAAAAAGAAAAGGGGCAAAACTGGCTATTACAGAAAGCATAAATATTCTCTATGTAAAAATACACAAATAAAAAACCTCCTTCATTTTTTATCATTAGAAAAAAAAATCACTTGTAAATGGACTGGCACACTCTGTGTATTATCTACTGCCTACCACAGCTGTGACATCTTTTCACTTGTTAGCTATCATCTTTTAAGTAGGATAGAACTTGGATCCTGGCAGTTTTCCAGACAATCTCATAACTTACCTTGATTTCATCTACTGTAGAAGTTGTTTGTTGTTAGACTTCTTAACTTAGTCAAAGTACTTGATTTACTTTCTTTTGTAAAAAAGAAGTGTTCACCTACAATTAAATTACTCTTAACACCTTTTCTACACATCCTACAAGAAAACACTTTCTCCTTCCTTAACAGTCACATCTAAACTCCTCTTAATGATGAGATATTCAAGTTAAGGACAAGATTAGTTTGATTCACTACTCAACTTCCTGAAATTTACATAAAGCATAAATAGCCCAACCTCATTTAAAACACATTTTCTGCCCCTAAGGAGTGCAAATGAGAGAGATGGGTTGCAGTAATTCTAGAAGTGTAACTACATGCATAGCTTCTCTCCACATCTCATCCTCAGAGGATAACAGCTCCCAGCAAAGCAAGCACAAAGGTGAGGTACAGCATGTGGATGTGCAGCTCTTGTTCCTCTTAGTGGTACATGTCTGTTAGTTATTGATGCAGTATCAGTTATTTGATAGCTGGAATAGTTAGATGGAGCTTTCAATTTTTGATTCCTACACCTCCTCTAAATCTGACTGCTGCTCCTAAGGGCAAGCATGGTCTCATCACACACTTCCACACTTCACATGTGTCTGTACTCTTCTTATAAACTTTAAACATCAAGGAACCATTGGGAGTTTAACTTAAAGCTGTGTGGGCCTTTTCAGTACTTCAGATTTTCAAAAACAGCAGCACTTCAATTGTAACAAAGACAACTCAAAAAGCAACAAGACAGAGAGTTGCTGTGAGCTTCCATGACTATTCTAAAACACCAGCAGGAAAAGAATCATACTTTTCCAGCATCTTCAGCTTACCACTGACTTAGGACTAAGTGCAGGTTGAAGTCAGCAGCAGAAGCAGCAGCAGGAAAGAATGAGATAATGAAGAACAAATCCAGAATTTTACAATGTGATGAACACTAGTACCTCTCCAGTCAAGAGCATCATGGCAAATGCCCCACCCTCCTGTCAACTCTTACGGTACCCTCCACACTGCAAGCAAAGACATGATTATACTGCAGAAACACTTATGCCATGGAGGCAGCACAGAGCCCGTGAAGGATGCAGAGTTTCCATTTCTCTCTGTAGAAGTCTGTGCAGCTCTGGAAACCTTATTAGAATCAGCTACTCCATCTTCTGTATTATCTGTACAGTACACACTGCAGCCTTTGACAAGAGCTAAGCTCATCTTTTACGTGCAGCATCCAGCATGAAAACTCCCATGGGACTTAGCCTGGTTTCCGGCCCTTGCTGGAGCTGGATGTGTTTGCGTCACTACTGCTACTGCCATTGTTCTGGAGACATGCAAGTCAGAACAAACTGTCTTATGGCAAAACTCACTCCTGAATTTTGCTATATAGGCAGTAAGCAATAATAAGGGTTGTCAGACTGATTTCAATTTTGATCTTACACTCACACTACTGGACACCAAGATATTTGTTCAATTAATTTGACTAATCATCATCTTGTCAAGAATGGATTTTATAGAGAAGCGGTTCTCTACCAAAAAGGTTGTCTAAAAAGAAAAACAGTCCTGTTTCATAGAACCATAGAATGGTCTGGGTTGGAAGGGATCTTAAAGATCACCCAGCTCCAACCACCCTGCCATGGCAGGGACACCTTTCTCCAGACCAGGTTGCTCAAAGCCCCATCCAGCCTTGAACACTTCCAGAGATGGGGCATTTCTCAAGTACTACCTCCAGAAAATGACTAGTGATGGATGAAATAAAAAAGATGCACCATCTTTAACCAATGCCTTTTCATAACATTGAAGACATGTAATTGCATTACTACATGCTACTTATTTCATGTTAGAGCATCTCTTGAAACTGTATTTTCCATCTAGCAGTTGCCAGAGAAGCTACCAATTTTCATTTAAGCAAAACTTCCAAAATTTGTAAATGCTCTCTTGTCTCAAGGAAGTAATGTTTTTATGTGAAGAACCAAAGAAAACACCACTAGATTTTTTTACTCAGTCACCAGTATCAATCATCAATACCTTCATGTTTACAGAAAGAAACTGCACTGTGTGTGTTGTGTGGTGAGGAATTGTTTTTTTCTCCTTTTAACACAACCTTGGTTTTAAGATCAATTTGAAATTCATTTTAAAGGATTTTACCCAATGTCTGAGCTATTAATACCTGTTATTCAGCAAGCTTGCTGGCCACTGAATAGCAGAATCACCATTCTGTATTATCTTCTTTTGGCATTGTTAGCAAAGGCAAGGTAATAAATGCTACTTAGCCTTGAGAAAAACTGCAGAGCTAATCCCCAAACACCCAGAAAAAACTATCAGTAAGCAGGACAGCTTGAAGCCATTACTGTTATGTATTCAAAAATATGGAGACCTAATATTTTTCTAAAATGACCAAAACAGAGTCTCTAAAGCTTCTCCTGAGCCATAACTACAATCTTCTGTGCTGTGTGGACATAAAATTATTGCAATAAATATTTCTACATGTAGAGAACAGTATCAGAAAAAAAGTTCAAAGCTTACAGGAAACACTGTTAAAATAACTGGAAACATTATAATGGAGAACATTTCAGAGGCACACACTGCAAAGTGAAGAAATCCAACACTAAAAGCAAACTGAAGACGCTGCCAAACAAGTACCTAAAACACAGTAGAACCCCAATCTTACTATTGCAGAATCATCCAATAGTCTTAAAACAGAAAAAAGGCAATACAGAATACAATCATGATATGGTAAACTTATCCTGGGAAGCTCTTGCCAGGCTTTGCTGTGAAGTCATTAAAAATGCCAACCAATTTCATAACGTTTTTAAAAGTGAGTACATATTAAGCTCATAATATGTTTTCGAACAAGAATAGAAACTTTTAGTCACCTATTTAACGGAGAAGGATTTTCAAGGCAAAAAACAAACACAAAAATCTGTCCACTTCCCATCACAAATTATAAGGATTGCAATACATTTCCAAGCCTTCACGGCCCTGAAATTCTATTTTCTGACCATTTATTTTCAATCAGTTTACCACACAGTCAACAGAACTGGTATAGCAAACAGCCTTCTCACATACCCCTTCACTAACGTGTCCTGACTGCAAAGCAGGAAGGAGTCGCAAAGATGAGGAAGTACAACAGGAGGCAAGCTAAGATTTATCCTTGGCTTCTGTCTGTCCTCCTAACAAAGGAAACATGAATAAAACAACTCTCTAAAAAAGAGCGATTAGAGAACTGCGATGACCTGTCAGGTGGTTGCAATGCACCCCACTGCTCCAGACCAAGAGTCAGTCCTGAAAGGGGAATATTTGACCAGAGCACATCTCATTCCTCCAGGAAATGGCACAGGCATGTTAGTCACCACTGAAATCACATTCCTTTGAACAGCTCGAGTAGTACAAAATCAAGTGAATCTATAAGTACATTATAACTCAGAAAATTCTTACTTGAAAGAATGAATTTCCACTCATTTCTGTAACATTCCCTCATTGAAACCACACATAGCCCCTGCTCTCATGACTATGCAATTAACCAAGCAATACCTATTGGGGGAGAAATATTTATGCATAAATGTTCACATTAGTGGAAAAATTACTACCACTAAAAAGCCCAGCAGTGACTATGCACTTTACATACTGATACTTTTAGAATAGTTGTCTTGAGCTCAGGTTTTACATCTCCTTTCCATGGTAAAATCTAGAACCACTGAGATCAGCAATGTCAAGAGTTCACCTACTGTGAAGATGGAAAGAATAGGGGTTTTTTTTTCTTCCTTCTGCAAGTCACACAGAAAAACATTTAAATGCATATGGGGTTTTGCTGCCTTATGCTTTTTGTTCATATTGACATGTGTGAATATGCAGTAGGATGGCTCTATGCACATGAGAAACACTTATTGAAGTACAGCTGAATTAAAAACACTGAATTTTTTACTTACTTTGAAAGTGATGGGGGGAAGCAGTCATTCTTAGCTAGCATGGGACTAAGTTCTAGAAACTAAATCTAAGCATCAATCAAAGAACTGTGCTCCCAGAAAATTGTGCAGAGGGAGATGGTGCATTTGGAACCAAACTGCCAAGGACAATCAAAACCAAAAAGCAGAATGCTTAATGAGCTGGACAGGAAACGATATCTTGTCCTGTAAACCTTTTAGACTTCCAAAAGGCTTCCGTCCACAGTAAAACCAAAGGAGATCTTCCAAAGGTTTTCATGAGAAGCAACAGTGGTAGAAGAGCAGCTCAAGGAATAAGGAACTCACATGGAAAGGTGGAGAAACAACTTTATCCTTCTGGTCTGACCTATGCAGAAGACAGATTTGGTTTTCCAAATGCTTCATGATGCCACTGGGCAGCCACACTACTGTACTATTCTGGGGTGAGTACTTCTGTCCTCCTCCTCCTCTGGCTTTGACTAGAAATTTCATACTAGAGTTTATCTTACAATGCAGAACACAGGGAATCAGGAGCTGCTGAGGTTGTTTTTTTCAGCTCAAGAGAATGTCACATGAAAGTGTAACAAAGTATTTCTTAAAATCAGAAAGCCTTGAGGCATTTATAAAGTGCACCTGTACATGCTATTAGCAATCTTGTATCTCAGATTATACACGCTGTCAGGAACTTCAACATGCAAGGCATTATCTGACACAGGCTCAGCACCCATTGCCCACATATTACAGCTTTAGGAGTCATGCACAGCATTGCTACGTTTTAAGCGTACAGCTTTGCTGTCTGCTGCTCCTTCAATTTTTCTCAGTGACTCAGTGACTCTGAAAACAGACTAGAGAAAAAAAGAATCAAAGGATTTGAATCATCTCCTAATGAAGTGATAAAAAGACTGCATAAACCTCAGTAAAAGCTGAATCTGATCCATCCTGATATTTGTGTCCTGTATTTTGTAAAACCCTGTGCTGTCAGGGGGAAAAACTCCAGTTAAGCACAGACCAAGCCGTTTCTATGAAAATCACTGGGAACGGGATGGACCAGCAGACAGGAACTATTCTCACACCAAACAGGTATTTCTCCTAATACACTGAAAAAGCTTTCTGGAAAAGTTGCTCTGAAGCTTCCTAAAATTCTGGCAACAATTTTAAGGGAACATTATTTCACAACCTGCTCCCCCCTCAAACCAGGTTGGTGGCACTCTCAAAAATACTGTGAAAGAGCAAGAGTATTTTTATAAAAATTGAGATAGTTTCAAAGTATATATATACTAATTATTGTAAAACATTTCAGGTGAAGATATCGTGATTGACTCCAACATCAGGTAGTCTGCTTATGCATTAACATGTACTTACCTTATGTTTTTAGGAAGAAAAAAGATTTTAAAAAATCAAAATATATAGCAGCTTGGGAAAAAAAAAAAAAAAAAAAAAAAGCTGAAATGGCCAGTGAAGATGTATCTATCTTTTTTCTTTATAGTTTCTACAAAAAAACCCCCACCAGCTATTGCCATTTGCACTGCTGCATTCCTCAGACAGGTGCTGGGCTTGTGCTCTTCAAACAGGGTGAAGTGGGGGACCTGACCAGCTGCCTTCACCAAGAACATTATTTTCAGAATTACATCCAGAAACTGTTGTTATAAACGTATAATCAACCTCCAAAGCCCAGAAGCTACTGCTATAAATGTACACTCAACCTCTAACAGCAGGTATCTAAGTCCTGTCATGAATTATTTGAAACAGCTCCTCAAAGCTCATAAATCTCCAATCAACTCGTCTTCCAGACCAATCCCCATTTCAGACTGAATGCCATTTCCTAGTCCTGAAGAGGACTTCTGCACAGACGAAAAGCAGTAAGTGATAAACTCCTGGTCTAAGGAGCTAGAGCCAGGAATCTCAGCTACAGAAGCAGCTACTCACAGTAGCACAGTAGTCATACTCCCCCCACAGACCAGTGGCAGAAGCACCCTCACAGTACCACCTGCTTTCTTTCCTAAGAGCCCCAGAAACACTTTGATTGCTTTACATGGTTGACTTGTTAGCCTTCTTGTTCTCCCATTTTAACATCTCACAAGCCCTGCTTTATTTTCAGCTGAACGCTCTTAGGTGCAGGCCCTGCACTATGCCAAACTTCCCACAGGGCACCAAGCGCTCCCAAATTCAGACCACCAGACAAAAAACCTGCAACTTCAATTAGCTTAAAAGAGAGCCTCAGTCAGCAGGTTAGGAGACTGGAAGGACATCTTAAATTGCAGACATAAAGCTGAAGAAGAAAATTCAAAAACATTTAAAATAACTGAAATCTCTAAAAATTCTTTTTTAAAAAGTCAGGTACTTCTGCAAGCATGAGAAAAAATGATGCCTGGTTCTCTATATTCATGTTTCTCATCCCTGACTGTTGTACCACAGCCTCTCTTCAGCTCAGGTGTTCAATAAAGGCTCATACTCATCTGGATTCTCTGATGTCAGCTATGGTTGAGCTTGATGCCATGACGATTTTTTGCCTTTTCTTTTATACCCCTTTTATCCCTTTTTACAACTTCTGTATTCTTAGTGCTTTTTGCCTACATTCTTGGACTTGTTTGTTCAGCCAGGAGACTAAACATTTTAGAAGCTTTGTAGGTAGGGGTTATTGTGCCCCAGACCCCAAGGCCCTCTCCAGAACACATTCTGTAAGCTAAGACAGAACCATCCAAGGAAAGGTTCCTTGGAGAGGGGAGTTCATTCCAGCCTCTCACTGGGGAATTTCTGATAGATATGCTAATTAGTAAGACCTATAATGTTATAGCAGATCTTTTGGGGGTGGGCATTGGAGTGTGCATTTCAGTGCATTCCACCTGGACATAGTGCACTTAAGGATCCTTAAAATAAATACCAAGGTAAAATCCCTTTTTCCCCTTTATGTGTTTGACTCTTGATTTTTAAGACCAGGAAAAGGCATCAAGCCCACAGTGAAGTCTTTCTTAAAAGACGAATTAGAGGGTTTCTTCCCCCTCCTCATTCTTGTGAAACCTGGAGGAACATCAGTACCCCTCTGCCAAATCTGACTGAAATCTGTCAATAAACTTCAAACTTCCCAGAGGGAAAACTCAGTGGTCAGATACAAACAGACTGTGACCACACAAACTTAGGTTTTCTGAAACAAACACACGGAGAGCAGTATATAAAATCCTATTTGCCTACTACAAGTAATTTTTCATCATCAATAATTCTTCAAAGGAAACATCTCCATTTGTGAAAGAAAAGGGAAAGGTGAAAAAACCACAGAAGTAGCTAAGCCATTAAATATTAGCAACAATTTTGCAAGACTGAAACGAGCGACTTCAGACATGCTGGTGGTATTTAACGAACAACATTCTGCGTGGCAGAAAGTACTCTAATTTTCAGCATTGTAGTCCACCTTAAACCCCAAAATTAAATTCTCATCAGTGCATGCTTATTAAACTGTGTTATTCGAGCCATCTTCTACCTTCACAGTTTATGTAATACAGGATATTTTCCAGGCAAAACTTAAATCCACAACACTGTGTAGATAGAGCACTCAATTAGCTGTGTCTCTTAAAACTCATTTTCCTCCTCCTCTTCTATTCATGTTTCTGACACACGAGCTGGAATCATTTTTAGAACTCCAATTTTGCAGCCCCCTCACTGCTGTTGCACCTCCCACTACTTTCTCAACAGGCTTTTCTTTAGTGAAAAAGTAAAATCAAAAGATCACTTTTCAAAAGGAAAAACATCTGGCAACTGCAATTTCCATGACAATGTCTTGACTACAGACAATTCTCAACCTAAGCCTCCTGGTTCAGAAGCTCACTGATGAACTTTGTAAGTATATCTCTTTTTATCCTCTTCTTGTAGAAAGCAAAGCCTACTATTGAAAATTTCACACAGATTCTAGACTATTTCAAATTAAGCAAAGATGGGATAAATCATTAACATTCTTAATCATATTTGAAATCTATTGAGTCAAACACTCTACTGCATTTGTGTTTACCCTCCTCCAACTGGTACTACATCCTTTGGATCCACAGACTTCCAGTATTACTGGTTCCTAGGCTTCTCAGGAGCCTTTTGGACTGTGTATGTTCATACAGCTATTCCTGCTTGGTGCATCTGTTGCCTCGTAGCATGGGGATATTTCAGACCCTGTAGCACTAACTCAGGGAATCTTCCTCTTCAGCTGGGATCTCAGTTCAGTAAATCATCCATCCCCTTATGCTTAGGGGCTGTGATAAACACACCTCTAGAAGGTTGAAGGCCTGAAAATTTCTTCTCAGATTTAGGAATCTGCAATTTCATGTCACATCAGCAAAATTATCTTGCTATTCTGTTGATTTACTAAGCAAGAAATCTTCTTTTACTCCTAGATTATGTAAATGATGTAAGTTTCCTATGAAGCATGTAGGCACAATTAGTGTAAACTAATGCTTTTTTCCCTCCATCTCTCATATCAAAGAATCAAGAATTGAAATTCTCACCCAATAACTTCAATCTTCTGCAATAAATGTCATAGTTAAGTACTTAACTACAGGATGCATATTATTTTTTTAATTATGGAAAACAATTTCTCTACAACACATGAAGGATGCCATACTGCTCCTCACTGCTCTGTTCAGCCAGGTTTAGCTTTAGAAGACCAGATACACCTTGTGTTTAGGAGAACATGTAGCCATTTAATGCACATTTATAAAGCTGCAGATGACAGGATCATATATTATTTTACTCGTAATTACATGATCACAGGTAATTCCTCTAAGAGCAGTCAGAAGTGCCTGTCTGCCTCCACTAACTCCAGCAGAGCCTGACAGTGGGTAAGCAAAAGCAGAGCTCTTCCCTGACTCAGAGCACGATTTGCAGCATAGGTCATCCCAAACAATCACATCTGAGCACAAAGTTTGGGTGCTTTGCACTTAATCAGCCAGTAGTGGCAGAACCAATGCTGCTGTGGTCGGCTGCTGAACGCTGTGTCCGCATCTTCCAGCCACATCATTAATGCCTCCATGTGATCCCAGGAGGGAAACACTGAGCTACCTGAGCACATCCCATCACAAGATCCAACCAATACTGCACTTACAGGAGAAACATTTCTGAAAGCCTCAGAACTTGGCCTAACATTAAAGTTGATGTCAATACTCAAAGGTAGTTTTCTTCTACAGAAAACCATTCCTCCAGCAAGCTTCCAGTTTTCAATTTCCAGCATTTTGAGAACTAAAGCTTTTCAGAGGATTTTTTTTTTTTTTTTTTTTTTTTTTTAGTATTTTAATTAGGATTCTGAAGCATTTTCAGAGTTTCTCCCCACACATTCTTATTCAGGTATTCTATGAAATTTTCAACCTCTTGTAGAATCAATCTGGAAACTTTCACATAGAATGGTTAAAATTTGAGAAAGTTACAAGCAGCTGGAAGTAAAGCTTTGAAAGGAAACACCTACAAATCCTAAACTAAAGCTGTCAACAGCATTTCAAAGCAGTATAATGCCTACAGCATCTCTAGATTATCTCAGCTCATAATAATCTTCTGAAAAGCTTTTTTAACAAGACTAGTTGGTTGCCTTGGAATCACAGCTAAGGGAGAGCGGGTCCTTCAGCCAGCCAATACCACGAGCAATTAGCACCCAGGAGTTTGTGTGAATGCTCTGAAGACCACACATGCTGGCTGCATCCCCCTGGAACGGTCACAGCTTGTCATGTTCTAGTAACTGTTCATGGTCCTATGACGCAGACAAACAACTCTGCTGACACATTTCTCATTCACTACTGTGGGCACTTAAAGCAAGCATTTTGTCTACACTACTGCTTAACCAAATGCTGACTATTTTTTCTCGGATTGTGTCAAATTCTAAGGTAACTGGACTAAATCCAGATTTCAGCAAGTACAGATGTCACGGTCATAATTTATTCTGAAGTCAGATTAATGACAAGTTACATGCAAACAGAAGTTTTCATGATAAAAGCTGCTCAGTAATTTCCCATTAGTAAAGTAAGAAATCAAAAACTTGTGTGGGGTACAGAAAGCAAAGTGGCTAAGTACAATCATATTCCCAAACTCTGCCAATCCTAACAGGCTTTTACAGGTTCACTTTAAAAAAGTTTGTTCTAAAATCACAGATTATTTCTCTCCTAAAGCATAGGACTTTTGCAATCAGATTTGGACAACTGACCTATGTTATCCCCCAGAAGTGCAAATGTCTCTGCTGCATGAAGACAGTGACTGAGATTCCAATCCTGCACACATTTTAGATAAAATTGCTTAGTTCCACCTTCACAGCTGCCCCCTACACTAGTGCATTTGATGTTCAGCACCTTTTAAAAAAGGAGGCTATAGTTCCCACTTCTGTAAAATAGGAAAAAATTATCACCATCACTCCTTTCACAGAAGGATAGTAAGATTTAATAGCTAAAATATTTGTACTATTTAGGCATCATAAATACCCCTTAATTTTGACAAAAACACAGCAGAGGCAGGTGAGTTCATTCATCCTGATTTCCTGCTTCCACAGCCCCTTCACTGCAGCACAGGAACCAGGCATGTGGGGAAGAAGTCAGAAAGGGAAAACGCTGCCCAGCCCACTGCCCCTGCAGCTGCCTCCAGGAAACACTGCTAGTCCACAGTGTCAGTAGCTGCAAGGATTGGATCCAGACCACAGTTCCTCTACTCCATCCCAGTGATTTGGGAGTGTTCAGACTCAAAAGACCACGGTTCAGTTATCAAAGAGTGTATTGCAACAGAGACCACGGGACAGGACGAGGACAGCATTGCTCTCATGTAACTAGAAAACATACAGCATAATGCAGTCCCTACAGCAGGAGAAAGAATACAAGGAAAGGCTAAAAATAGGAGTACTAAATTTAGCGAGAGATCACACTTAAATGTGCAGTGCTAATGTGGAAGAACAGGCTCAAGCATGCCTACCCACCTATTCCTGTGCGTAGCCCTCTCTTTTATGTGGCTCTCTTTCAAAGTGTGTTAGAGTATTCTTCAGAAAAAGTGTGATTTTTAAAAAAGATAATTAAGGTAGTTACAATTATTGAAGGATCCCATGCAAACAAAGATCATGCAACAGGCTCTCAGGAACACATCTCGGGAGAGAGCCACTTCGCAAAGACATGAGCACCCTCTGGTGCCCACGGACAGGTTGAGCACCTTATTTAAACCTCAAGAATTCATTTCGGAAATGATCAGTAAGAAGCCACCTCTGCTTGCCATCTCTTCCTAGTGCACCGTGCCTCAGAATTAGTAACCTCAGAAGAGGAGGTCGAAATGACTAAATTGGAAAGCCTAGATCACAACAGCCAGGGTGATGAAGTCCTTTCACACAGGAAAACTGAGACACGTGAGCAGGTGGCCTTCCTCAACTCCCAGCCTCCAAAATTCCCCATGCCACATTTTTTTAAGCCAGTATCAGAGCTGCCCACTCAAGGACAATTTGTAAGGGCTACCTCACAGAGTTCATCTCACACGGGGAACATAACTCTAATAGGCATATAATGTGAGAAAAAAAAAAAATTTCTACCTCTTGTGTGTACTCGTCTGATCTATGCTCATTATAGATGCAAATACTTGCTAAGCTGTCATTCTTAGTATTAAACCATGACAGCACATTCCAAAGCCCTGCTACAGAAAATTTCCTCCCTTTTTTGAACCCAATGCTGCTTTTCATTTCCATTTTGCTGACTGGAAAAAACTATGGGATTCCACTCACAAAATACTGCTGAGTGACCCCAGCACGTTGCTCAGGCACCAGGGCCTCAGATTTCGATCTGTATAAAAACATAGAGGAACACAAAATAGATTGGGAATATCAGGGCAAGCAGAGTGCTTACTTTCAAGAAATAGTACTTTTGGTGATTATTCCTTGCAGCTACATTTATAGTTAAAAGTCAGTGTTCATGGAAAAGCCCTCTTCAGACTTAGAGCAATAGGAGCTCTCTACTACCACTGTTTCTTACCAGTCAGTTCATGGCTAACAGAGTATCCCCACTAGATCACCATAGGATTCTAGAAACTGACACTAACATGGGCAACTGAAAAGCCAAAACCACTTTTTGGAGGGTCACTACTCCCTTGGCTTAAAGGAAACAGACACTATCAAACAGAAAAACCTAAAAGGTTCAGTTTTTAGTGCTTAGCCACTGGCCACCAAGGCAGTCCAGGTCTGGAAAACAGGACACATGAGAGGAGGCTGGAAGAACTGAGCCTACCCAGATTAGAGAAGGCTGAGGGTGACCCCACTGCTTTCTACAACTGCCTAACTGAAATATACCAAAAAGATAGATCTAGACTTTTCCTGAAGGTGCACAGTGGCAGTAAAACATGCGAAGGACACATATGGAAACATAAAACATTTCAGTCATACACTAGAAAAAAAAAAAAAAAAAAAAAGAATTACCAAGAGGGTGGGCAAGCACTGGCACAGGATGTCCAGAGGAAGTGCGCAATCTCCATCTTGGGATCTTGCTCAGGACTTGCCAGGACAGAGTCTGGAACAGCCTGGTATGGTTAGACCTGTTTTGAGCAGGAGGACCCTTCCAACCTAAATTATGATTCTATGATTCTAATTACAGCTTGGTGTCTCTTTGCATAAAGGTAATCTTTCCAAGCTGCTCCAGATCCTACACAGACCAATTGGGTTCATGTATTAACAACAACAATCTAAATGTTCTTTCAAAAAATGCAGAGCTCTCACGGTTAAGTGTAAATTTTATCCATATCAAATCTGCCTAAATACATCTCTCTAAATAACCACTGTCTCTGTCATCAAATTCTATTATTTTTTACTGCTAACTGAAAGTTTGCAACTTTTCTTTATTCCTGGCACTGGTTCACTGAGTAATTCCTGAAGTTCTTGAGTTTCTGACAACATATATATTTAAAGAAAACCAACATATCATTAGGACAGACATGTCAGTTATTAAGATCTGTACCCACAACCCAAAGGATCCAGACAGACAACTCTGGGTGACAAAGGGAGATTAGTATCAAACTTACCATTAGACAATGTTAGGTAACTTTGACTATCACAATGTCACCTATTTGAGCCATCAGAAGAGCCATCAATGCATCTAAAATTACATTTGGAGAGATGTTAATTTCTCCAAGCCAAAGCCAAGACTTGGCTACAGTAGGAGGTAATTTATCCCATGGATTCTAAACCTGTCAACTTTGTATTTGTAGGGTGGTATTTTATAAAGCATATAATGTCATAAAGATGTCAGCATCAAACCCCAAATGAGCTCCTGGAACAAAAGAAACTTATGGGGGTTTTCAAACAGTTTTCATTTGCCTGACAAAGTGCCAAAGAATCTGTTATTTTATCAGCTACATCTTCTGCAATGCACACAGCCTATCTGCTGAAGAAGTAAATTTCCACTGTTTGGAATCACCAGTTCAAGAAGAAACCATGACATGCTCCTGAAGCTCACAGGAAGACTCACTATGCAATAGTAGTTAGAGGCTACCTGATAGCATTCTGCTTATTTTCTCCTCACACTTTATACAAATGTTTTCTTTTTCCCTGTGATGAAATGCTGCAAATAACAGTTGGCCATTAAGTATAGAGATTTGTCTTTGTGTTGGTTCTGTCTTGCAAGCTTACAACTGACAGGATCAGGTCCCTGTACAGCTAAGAAAAATTCAATGTAATCACCAGCTGGCACTCTAGTGAAACTGAGTCTTGTTTTAACACCAAAGAAGCAAAACTTCTAAAGCATTAGGAAAGTGTCTTTTGTAGAGATATTGCATCTTTTCCTGAAGAATTTAAAATGCCTCTTTTTTTTTTTTCTTCTTTTTTTTTCTTTGGAATGGCAATTATTTTGCAACAGGAAGCATGCAATTTAAAAATTATGGAAAGTTATTCTATAAACATGCACTTGTTCGGGAAAGTCTACTAGCAGGAAAGAGTTTACTCTGTTTATATGAGCAGCTCTGAATGACAGATCTTCACCAAAATGATTCCTTTTTACCAGCTCATCCAGTATGGTTGAGATTACTGGGTCCCAAATGAAAGTCCTGTAAACTAATACAGCCCCATGAGCTGTTCTGCCTTTATAAAGCCTTCAGCTGAAAATTTGAACACGCCATGAAAACTCAGGACTCACTATTGTCAAGTTCTAGAAATTCCTGATTCTTTTTCTGAGATCCATTTCCAAAAAAGGAAGTAAGTACTTTCCACAGATTAATCAAAGCACTTTAAAAAATTTCTCAATCTTTCTTCCCTGTCTCATCTAAACTGATGATTTCCATCTTGAAATTCTCCAAGCTGTGAGTTTTACCAACAAACTGATGATAATAAAAATTACAGCAAACATGTAACACACAAGTTTTCAAATTTTCTGTTAAAGTGAGCTGAACTGCTCATGCCTTGATATATATATGATTTTTGTCAAAATTACAAGACTGCAAGCTCTGGCAACAAGGAGAGCCAATTTCACATACATATTTTCCCTTAACTTTGCAAAAAGAACTAAGGTAGTTGCACACTTAAATTCCACTAACCACTTCTACATCCACAAGATCAATGCCAGATGGCATCAATTAGACAAGTCACCTGGCTTTTATGCTTGATTTCTTTATGGACAAGAAGGAAATAATTTTTCTGTCCTCCTGTTCAAAGAGCCTTCATAATGGAGAATGCAGCTGTCAGATTGTAGAGGTAACAATAATTGTTTCAAAGGGTAGAAGAAAAGGAAATCCTCTAACTGCACCTATGTGCAGTGTTTCCAATGCAATCAGGCTCTGGATCTGTGGTGTACAGAGCCCATTGTTCTCTGGAAAAGGCTGCACTTCCCTATCCAGAACACTTGCAAGTGTCAGAGTGCACCAAACCAATGAATCAAAAGAAACTAATGTTAAGATCATGGACAAATACATCCCTGCATGTGATTACATGAAAGGTACCATTACAGAATTATAAAGCATTCCAGCAGCCAAGAGGGAGAGCACTTCTTGGGCGCAGAAAAGCAGGTTTCCCTTTGGGAATTTACTGCTCACCATCCACAGTAGCCATGTCTTGCACAATTACAAACCAGGCACCAAAATGCACCAGGATTGATCTGAAATACTGCCATTTGATGACAAGGAAAGCTGTTCTCCACTGATTTGCAGGCTATAAAGCCAAAGTGCTGTTAGACAAATAACTGCAGGATACTTCAGAACACTTGTCCCTTTACCTCAGCTTCCACCACCACAGCAATGTGCCTGCCCAGTTTACAGTGCACACAACCTCTTCCAGAGCACTGCTTGCATGTGAGTGGAGTACAGGGTCTGACACAAATACACTCCAAACTGATTCCACTAAAAGTTATTACCTTTTTCTTTCAGTGGCCATGATATAACTTGTAACCATTTTTTTTCTGACTAGGTATATATTTGCTAAAACTTAGGCAAGCCATATGATTAAGCAGAAGCAACATAGTACTAAGGGCAGTCAAGCTTTCTAACTCAAAACTCATTACTTTCAGAATCTGATTAAAATCCTGAGGCTAAAATCTAGCTTGCAGATCAGTATTTGAATCCACCATCTTTTATATTCTGATTCTGCTCCTGAGAAAAGATGTTCTGAAAAGGTTTAAGATGGGTCAGGTGCATAAAGTCATGGCATCCAACAGTCACATAACTTAGCCCTTTCCCAGGATCCTGTGTCCATACCTAACGGAGCAGCACTCATTCCCAAATACCTATTTTCCTATCATCTTCCAGCTGCCAAATTATTCTTAATGCATTTCAGGAAAAGCATAAAATAAACAAGTAGGACTCTGTATCACTTGAAAGACCAGAGAAGAAAGGGCACAGGAGAAGGGCAAGAGAGGCAATGTTTGGGAAGATTATGGAACAAGTTATTAAGCAGCTAATCACTGAATATCTAAGACAACAATATAGTAATAAAAAGCAGGTAACATGAATTTGTCAAGAACAAATCTTTTTCTGACCCAGTGAGCAAGGGAGAAGCCACAGTTGTGACAAACAGGGAACTGATAAGGCTTTTAATCTGTCACCTGAGAACCTGGCAAGCTGAGAAAGGCATTATGGCCTAAACTAAAGAGCAGCTTTGTCTATCTTATGAAGATGCAATTAGGAATACTTCCCTTTCCAGCTGGGAGTCAGATGGTGTTCCACAATGATCTGCCATGCACCTGCTTTATTCCACATTTCATTTTTGTTACTACACTGAAAATGAAACTGATAAAGCACACTTCCAGAATCTGGACTGACAACTAAGGTGGGAAAGATTGCAAGCATCTTAGAAGCAGAACTCAGAATGATAAACTGAAAATTCTACAGAAACATATTTAAAGTATTACAATAAAAATTCAAATACAAGGGGAGAAATTAACGAGACAACAAAACCACAGGAAATCTGATAGTTACGGTGGGTTGCAGTGAGAATGCAAAACAGTTCAGGAAAAAAAAATATGGTGAATTTGGCAATATGAAGATCTAAACCACAAGAAACAAATATTTTGCCCTGTTTGGCAGCAGTGAAACACAATGAATCTGGGAAGAAACCTACAGGTTAAACACCACATTTAGAGAAAACTGCAGGCAGAGTAGAAAATGGCTACATTTTAAACCCACAGTTATTAGTAGAAAAATATTAAGAGAACAAAATTTGTTTACTGAAGAAAAATGTGAAATAAGGAAAGGGCAAAGTTATAATCTTCAAGTACTTCGACACATAAAAGACAAAATGGAATATCATTAACTCATGAAGGACAGAAAAAATAATCACCGGTATCATTTCCAGCAGAGAATATAATAGGAAAAAACCTTAGTGACCTATAAAAATCATCATGCAATTGAATTATGTCAACAGATCATGTAGTTCTTATCACTGAAGGCTTTTCAAAAGAAATTAAACAAATATGCCATGAAACACTTTGTTAGAGGTTGCTGTAAGATTCCACACTGCTTCAATGAGGTTAACTTGATGTCACCTCAGAAATAAAGGGAAGTTAGAGACACGTCAAACTCAGTGACAGTCAACTACAACAAAGTGAATGCTTTACCTAAGGTAAAACCCACAAAGCAGGACTTCTGCCTATGTGAATAAATTCAACATGGGAATTGAAAATTACAGTTTTACCTTGATTAAACAAAACACTTGTAACCCCTGTATCTGAAAACAAACAGTGGCATTTCTATTTAAGTGGCAATTGCTGATCTTGAGTTTATGTTCCAAAAGCAAGGTGGAAAATAAGCTGCTGGAGGGGCTGGGGCAAATCTGAGGCTCTGGAGATAGGTACTAAGGGTGGACCCACCTTCAGGTGCATCTGCCAGTCTACTGCATGCGTTTTGTATATGAGTTTGAGTACAAAATGCAGATCAAAGCTGTTGATTTTTTAATCAGCTCTACAACAATGGGGTTTCCATACATCTTGAGCAAAGGGGACTCGAGTTCCACTATAATCACAGAATATGCTGCCATAGAAGGGACCCGCTAAGACTGTCGCGTCTAAATCCTGGCCCTGCACATGGCACCTCAAGAGTCACACCTTGTGCCTGAGAGCGTTGTCCAAGCATTTCTCGAACTCTGTGAGGCTGTGACCACTTCTCTGGGGATCCTGTTCCACTGCCCACCCACCCTCTGGATGAAGAACCTTTCCCCGATATTAAAATGCAAACTGGTTTCCTTTTACTATTGCCCCCGCAATGACATTCTGTCGTCTGTCCTGCGTTACTACACAGTAGATCCAGTCAAGAATAAAGACTGTGGCACCTGAAACCTATTCCCTCCTCAAAATGCACCACTGCCTTCCCGCTACGTCTCCCGAGTTCCTGGCCCAGCCTATGCCCAACCCAGGGCAGCTCCGGGGTGGCACCAGCAGCTTCCCAGCACCTGAGCACCAACAGCGAGCCCGAACGGCCCCTTAAAACATCCCCGGCTGGCCCCACGAGCCCCTCAGCCAAGGGCGGGCCCGCCCGGCGGCGGCACCTCCTGCCTGCGGCCCTGGGGACACCTGCCCCGCGGAGCTGCCGCCGCCGCCCCCGGCCCCACGTCCCCGCTCACCATGGCGAGGATGGTGATGAGGACGATGACGGCGACGATGGCGATGCCGAGCCCGCCCCTGCCCCGGCAACCGAAGCGCCGCCCCCGCGCCCGGCCCCGCGATTGGGCGGGAGCGGACACGACGCGCGGGGCGCCCCGCCCGCCGCCGGACGCGGAAGCCGCGGAGGTGACAACTGTGGGGGCTGTCGCGACATCGCTGCTGCGGGCCGGTCTGTCGGGGCCGGGGCAGGGGGCTCGGGGGGCCGGTGGCTGGGCGAGGCGAGGCCCTGGGTCCTGCAGGGCTCGGCGTCCGCGGAGAGGTGCGGTGGGTAATGATGCAACCAGTGAGGGAGTCTTGCCTGCGGAGATGTAGGAGGAGGGGGACGTGTTGGGAGGCTTACACTGCCCCTGCACGTCACTGGCCAGTATTGTAGCGTGTCTGGTGGAGTGGATAAGCCCAAATGCTCCTACTCTGTCTTTCGCTGAGTATTCTTGCCTCTTTCTGAGCAGCTAGGCTTTCATCCGCCTCTTTCTCATCAAATAAATAGACATCCTCAATCAAAAGGAATGAACAGCAGTGGTGATTAACACCTAATGGGTATTAAATGAGCAAACACACAACTCCAATTGTGGAAGCAACAGATGGTGAGACAATTCTGTATCTGTAGTTTGAGAAAGCTCAAGGAGGGAAAGGTGTTTCTCTTGTCTTCTGTTCTTCACAAAAGATAAACCTGCCTGACACAAAACAAATCTTTAATCTAGAAACCTGAAAGTAGTAATGTGCTCACTGCGTCCATTTTCTTTTTAGGGCAGAGCGCTGTTAAACCTTTTCAGTTAGTGGTACAGTGAAAGGAAGCAAGGGCCCTGGGGCTCTCCCTTGAATAGTGGGGAAAACTCAAGGAAAAAAAGCCAGCCAAACAAAATAGGGGAATACTGATCTCAAACTAACGTAGTTAGAGACAGAAAAGATCCCTAGAAAAGAGAGATGAGTGACTTGTATAATTG
This sequence comes from Lanius collurio, assembly GCA_020086605.1. Lineage (NCBI taxonomy): Eukaryota > Metazoa > Chordata > Aves > Passeriformes > Laniidae > Lanius > Lanius collurio. The sequence continues at coordinate 33,324,987 of JACBWW010000006.1, forward strand.
AGAGTGGATAAAGTTGCCAATGGTCAATACCTTTGGTGCATGAGGGAGAAAATGGTCAGGATGGTGGTTTGGGCCAAACTGGGAGTCAACTTTTGCTGTTAGGTTAAACTAACCGTGTGCACCCAGTCGGGGCACTGACTCCTTTGAGAATTGGCCCTATCAAAAAGGTTGTTTCAGCAAGCAGAACTAAAGGAATTGTGTAGCTGTGCAGTTGCCATTGTTTCCTCTTCATCTCTTGATCTCCTTGAAGCACTGTGTGGGATTTCCTTTTCCTGTGGTTCTGTCATTATTTTAGGTTATCTCAGCACGCTCGTGCAGTTGTGCTCTGAGAGTGTTACAGGCTTTTAAAGGGTAAGATGAGGGCTTGCTGAATAAAAAAGGGAGACCAGAAAGAGAAATTCAAGGAATGGAAACAAGATGAGGAGAGAGGCAAAGGAGTTGAAGTGCAGTTCTTGTTGAAAAAAGACACAAGTGCCAGAAGTCTCACAGTCTTCTCCTTTAAACTCTGTGGGTTTTGATGTAGTTTTTATCATTTTGGGTTTTCCCCCTTTCTTTTGGTGTGAGTTTTTTCACTGTGCTACTGAACTGGAGTTTAGAGGCTGTACTAGAAAATAGGATAATCCAAGATTAACTGTCATCATTACCTTGCTAAAGATTTTTTTTGGTCCCCCTCCTCATTTTTTCCTCAGACTTACCTAGTTAGGAAGAGATGACTGCTACAGAGAAAATGACGTCTCTAGAAAAAGGTAGGTTGTTCATATGACATCTAAGCAGACTAGTTTAAAAAGTACTTTAATTGGAATTGTAAACAGCAGAGTTACACTGTATACCAGGTTCCATTCATTTAAATGAATGCCTTTTATGTAGCTATGAGGAAGTAGTTCTGTGACTTCTTCATTGCAGTGAAAACCAGAGCTGCCTGGATGGAGCAGCAATTGAATGTAGTTTTTTCTAATCCAGCTCTCTATTGAAAAATAAGTTTGTCGCTGGTACTGTGATCTGTCTGTACACTTGTCTGACAGCCTTCTCTGGTATTTAGAACCTGTGTTGGTACTGATTCAGTAAACCTGAAAGTAAGGCAATATAATGGTGTTACGACAGCATTTTTGAAATTCATTAATATTTGGATAGATTTATTTGGATAGACAGCAGAAGCTCACATTACTGCCTGCAGTATGAGAAAAAAGCAGTATGTGTAGCCATATCCTCAGAAACTTTGTATCTCTTACCCATTGTGAGGAAACTGTATTACAATAATAGTTCATTCAGCTGAAAACTTAAATAAAATTAGTTTCAGTAATTGTCTTATATATTGGGGACTATAGAGCAGAATTCAGCATTTCTGGGAATGCTGTAGTTCAGAAATGGAGCAGAACTGGCTTGTTGGCTTTTCTTAAACCTTCACGTGGGCAACTAAAACATGTTAGTACTTGAAAGTCTGCTAAACTTCTTAAGGTGTCAGTAGCTGTCTGGCTAATAGCTGTTTGCTTCTTGCTGTTAAAATGAAACTGCTCTGATTCTGTCAGCTCCCAAAACCTGATTTTGTTTTCAGCCTATGAGTAATGTTGTCAAGAATTTTTTTCCAGGAAAGCTCTTTTTTGTGTCTTCATTTAATCTTGTGTGGCAGTAGGAAATTAAAATGAATGCAATTCAGATCAGTGTTTGCATCTTGTCCTACTGTTGTTAATGAGCAATGCACATTTGAGTAAGGACTTACTTGACTAAGGGCTTACTGCAAGAGTGGTGAGACACTGGAACAGGTTCCCAGGAAAGTTGTGAATGTCTCATCCCTGGAAGTGTTGAAGAACAGGTTGGATGGGGCCCTGAGCAACCTGGTCTAGTGTGGTGGTGTCCACAGGAAGGTGTCCCTGCCCACAGCAGGGGTTTGGAACTAGATGATCCTGAAGGTCCCTTCCAGTCCAAACCATTCTATGATTTTCTGACTTGTGCTTGATAATCACTGCTGCAATGGACTATTTGACAGATGCAGTGTACAATTAAAATCTGTAACTTTGAAGTGCAGAAATTAAGTAAAGACCTACAATAACACTATAATAACCAAGTAAAAAGTGATAAACTTTCCGTTCACCATTTCTAAATTTCAGTTGATGATGCCTCAGCACCCATTCGAGGACCTGGAGATGGCATGGAAACAGAGCAAACAGCTGGATCAGTGGAAGTAATCACTGGAGCCAGCACTACAAACCACCACTTCCACCACAGCCCCCATAAAAAGACAGCCTCTTCCCTGAGTCCCGGAGTTCTGCAGCTAGGGAAAGTGCATGCTGATAAATCAGTGGAGATAGAAGCTATTCGAATATTAGTCCCCAAAGCAGCTATCACCCATGTTGTTCCAACTAAAAATGCTAAGGTAGCTAAATCTGTGGGACATAAAGGAGATACATTCCATCAGTCAGATGGAGCCACAGATCCCAAGAAAGAACAGATAGAGCTGAAAAGTGCAATTGAGAAGCTAAAGAATTCAGAAAAGCGGTTGTTACAGGATAAAGAAGGTCTCTCTAATCAGCTGCGTATACAGACAGAGGTAAGAAATTAAAGAGGTTTTCTCTCACACAGCTGAACTGTTTTGGTTTGTATAAGCAGTTTGTGAATGTGACCAAAGAGAGCTGCTATGACACTCTAGCCTTGAAACAAATAGGTTCCCTTTTGAACTTATCAACTAAGATACAGAGTAGAAGTACATCAAAGTATTCTGGTGCTGCTTCTCTGATAACAGATGAAAGAGTCAAAGACTTAGCTGGGAGAAACACAAAGACTTAGCTGGGATATAGCTGCAGGGAAATGAATCTTTAATGAGGAAAGATTTTGCTCCCTAATCACTAAGTGGAAAATGTTATGCCGTAGAAGGGTTGACTATAATTTTCTGTTTTGTATACCTGTGGATGTCTTGTCTAATCCTTTGTTATCTTACTGATTCAGGAGTTGAATACTACTGAAACTGTTTCCTGCAGCAAGCTTTCAGTCTTCCTCTTTGACTGTTAGAATTTAAACAAGAATATGTTGGGCATGCATTAGGCTCAAATGTTTATGCTTGCCTGAATACATCCCATTCTGGAAAGTGAAAGGCAATTTACTGTTAGCAATTTCCAATAACATGCACTGCATTCTGGAAGTAAGAGTGTTTATTCTCTGTTGATAGTTACAAGAGAGTCTGGTCTAATTCTAGGTCAATCGGGAGCTGAAGAAATTACTTGTTGCTTCTGTTGGGGATGACCTGCAATATCACTTTGAACGGATGGCTCGTGAGAAGAATCAGCTCATCCTAGAAAACGAAGTCCTGGGCCGGAATATGGCTCAGTTGTCTGAACAATTGGAGCGCATGTCTATACAATGTGATGTGTGGAGAAGCAAATTCCTAGCAAGCAGGTATTCCCTCTCATGGAGCTGTCCTAACAGCATTCTCCTTCAGTCTTTCATCACATATGCTCATTGCAGTGTGCTTACATATGCAGAGGACAGCCACAACAGCCATACTGACACCTATTATGAAATCTGAGAATACAGAAAAGGTATAAAGAAAGTAAGCTCCTTGTAAATCTGAATAGCCCTGCTTTGCAGAGGTAATACAGTGAGTCCTAAACCTCCTAAAATCTCAACTACAGTTCTGGTCAACATAGCAAGAGAACCTCTAATTTTGATAAAACTGCATGCAGTTTAGGGTTTATAAATGTCTTCTAGGGCAGCTGTCTTTTCTTAACACTAATTAGCTTGCAACCCCCCTGGAGTGATACAACCATTAATTTGAGAAGAAGCTGATGTGGTTAAGAGCTCTGCTTATAGTAAGTCAGGGATCTACTATGGAAGAAAAGTAGGCGGACCTCTTTATTCAACGCTGGTTCTGTTACTATTCAGAACTCTATTGTTACTTCTCTAACCATAAAAGCTGGTTTGAAAGTCAAAATCTCATTTGACAATGGATTGGACTTTAAACTTGTTAAATTTAGTTGTCTTCCCAGATTTGTAAATAGTGTATGTAAATATACATATAAATATAAATATTGTATATAAATATTTTATATATATATAAATAGTGTATATAAATAGTTTTAATTTTCTACTATACTTGGATATAACTGACTGAATTATGATGTTTAATGTGTATCACAAAAGATCTTACTGCTTGAAGGAAATGGCAATATACAGTCTCCACCCTTTAATTTGCTGGTCTTAAGAAGTTTCAGCATATGGGGTGTAATGGTAACTTGGTGTAACATATGGAGTGTAATGGTACTTTTAAGTCCTAGCTGAGCAAGAGTTACTACGCAAACTTGGGTGTTTTTAACATTATGAGGATTTCTGAGATCAGGGCTGAGTCTCAGCAATATGCTTAAAGTAACAGTCTTCAATATTCTAACATTGTGATTCATTTTTATCTCATATTTCTAACTGGTTGTTAAATGTCATGCTGGGTTTTGCATTTGGAATATCACAGGCATTTGAAATGTCTGCTGGAGGGGTCAGTGCCAAGCCTCATGGCATAGCAAAACATGACAATATCTGTCTTGTGAGTAGCTCTTAAATACTCATATCTGACATCTGCTGATTGCCCCTGGGAAAGGCAAAGAATTAAATGAATGGAGTCTATAGCCATAGCTGTCATTTTTAGAGATGAGTGAACAGATGTGATTACAGCATACTTGTGAGAATTGTTAGTAAAAGAAAAATGTGTTTAGCTTTTTCTTTCACAGTATCCTTGTCAACCATGTATGCTTACCCAAGGTATTTTGAAATGTCTGTTACTAGATTTGTATTAAGTGACCTAACCTTGTTTAAACTCAGTCAAAACATGATCTTACACTGGTGTTGGCTGTAGTTGAACAGAAATTATTCTTAATTAGGTTGATAGAGGCTCTGCATGGGGGAGAGGACAGAGAACAGCAGCTTAATCCTCAGGTTGAGCAGACAAATGATGGTCTGTAGTAGAAAAAAGGTGACTTTCAAACTGTTCACTTGCACTACTGACTGGAGATTTCTTCTGCAGGGTGATGGCTGATGAGCTGACCAATACCAGAGCAATTCTTCAGCGCCAAACTAGGGATGCACAAAGTGCAATCCAGGACTTGCTGAATGAACGTGACCAGTTCCGTCAAGAGATGATTGATACACACAAGTATGATTTTTCTAATCCAGACCACCTCTGTGCAAACTTCATTTCTGTCAGTTTATTTTAGGCTAGAGGAGAATCAAATAGCTTTCCCCTCCTCCAGTGATATTCAACAAAAATCAATTATGCTGATGTCTAATACAGTCACTTTCCAGTCTTAGAGCTGAAAGAGCAAAAGTAATAGAATTCTTTCTTCATTTCCTAGAGGTCTGAGGTCTTAGGGGTAATAAACTGTGGAACTGACATCCTTCATATCCTCAGGCTCTCTTTAATCACTTACTGTCTTGATTTCAAGTCTTTGTTTCCTTCAAAGTATCAGAATACCAACAAAGAGATTCTTCTACCTACATGGACTTTACAGTGCTAATTCTGCCAGATGTCAAATAAGTGTTCCCAGTATTAAGGTCCTGTGTTGGTGAGGCCTTACCTTGGAGAATAGCCCATTTGTCTCCTTGTTCTTAAACTTTTGTCCATTTCTTTGGTTGAAGATTTAGCTTGTGCAGTAAGGCTTGGGAAGAGATGATTGCTCTGAAGTGTGCTGGGTGCTGATTATACAGTATAGAATACAAACCCCAATAACACTGCTTCTTTCCTTTCTGCACAGGCTTCTGGAGGAGCTCATGGTTTCTCTTCAGTGGGGGAGACAACAGACATACTATCCTAGTGCCCAGCCTTACACTACAACAGAGCTTGCAGCTGTGAATTGTAAGCTAGCCAAAGCTGTAAGCTCACATCTTCTAGGAAATGTTGGCACTAACAGTCCAAAAAAGACTTCAACAACTGTGGAGTTTTGCAATACCCCTGCTGAGAAAATGGCTGAAATGGTAAGAACTCTTGATACGTGTTAATCTTTATATTAAGGTTCTGGGTAAAAGGATATTTCATTTTCAACTTGGAAAAAAATGGAAAATGGCTTTCAAGCAGAAATCTCTCCTAGTTCTTAGAGAAGGAAAAAGCCCATTAAACTGTATAAAAATATCTTCAGTCTCAATTTTTCCATCCTTAGATGCTACATGTACTGGATCCAGCTGCACGTCCAGAAACATCAACAGAAGTTTCTTTTTCTGAGACTTCTCCATCTTCTTTCCTTTCCACAAAGAAAAGTATTGGAAGGTTTCACCCATATACAAGATATGAAGATGTAACCTTCAATTGTTGCAATCACTGTCAAGGAGAGCTGATAGCACTTTAAAATCTCAGCCAAGGCAGCTGCACGTGCACTCTTTCTGAGGAACAACAGTAATTGATGTTCAGCAGGCTCCCCTTTGTCTTTTTTCCATAATGGATGGGTTTAACATTGGAAAATACGTGGTTTCTGCTTCTCTACCTCTTGAAGTTAGGGACTGACAGGATTTCCATAGTCTCTGGGATACTTCTACTTCTCAATCTGGAAAGCTACTTATTTTCTTATACACAGGCAAGACAAAAAATGTTATGCTGGTCCAATTTGTAGAGCACAGAGATGCTCTTGACTATTTAATGTTTATAGTCTTACTAGCAAATCTTAATGAGTGTCCCTTTAGAGGGAGACAGAAGTGTAACCATACCAAAGCAAATGAAGTGCTGATCAGTTATGTCTAAATTTAAAAATAAAGTAATGATCAGTTACATGCTTTTTTTTTAATCTTAGCCAAGGTGATGAACTGTCCCCAAGTCTGTGTTCAGCCTTTTACATTTAATTATAAAAAGGAGTATGTGCAATGATTCTTCATAGCTGTAAGTTCTGAAAGCAAGAGTATATGCAGTGTCAGCCCTCCTGTCAAAAAGGATAAAGCCTGAATGAACTTTAGCTATAATAGGTAAGTAGTAACTGGTTGCAAGTGGATTCTAGAAAACTCTCTGGGGTGAGACTATTCTTGTGTTTCCATAGAGCTGAAATAATGGCTTTCCATTGTGTCAGCTTCTAGAGTGAAGCTGCTGCATAGCTGATCCTCAGCAAAGGCAGACTGACGTACTTCCTTTAGTACACAGCATTGAAGCCTAGCCTGGCATTAGGACTCAGTCCTTGCCCAAGGTCTTCCTGGTTATCATGGGAAGATGAAGATAAGCACTAAGTTTGCACAAATACTGTTAAAAAAAGTATTTTTTTACTTGTATGGTTTTATAATCTTGATGTAGATTTGAAGTTCTTGACATAGCTTTGAAGAGAACTTCTAGGAGACAATCTGCTAAATCCAAAGAAGCCTATTTAAGTTTCATAGTTTGACCTCCAAATTTACCATATGAAGCTGTCTAGTTTAGGGAAAAGGTTTCTGAAATGGTTGTTTTTACCCAATTTTCCTTTGAATCCCATACCATGATCAGAATATATAAGCTGTAAGTTCTTGCTGTTGCTGGCTCTGCTTTGGTTTGCACGAAGAAAGCTACAATAAACTTCCTTTGCTTGCTTTCAAGTCACAATTTTGGATTTAATGAAGTCATATTTCTGACCCTGTTTTCTCTGTAGCATAAAAGGAACTATATGACATTGAACTGTAAAACCCTTCACTCTGCTGTGTGAGGCAATGACCAGAGAAACACTTCTTTTGTAGTTTTGTGCAATTAGGGAGATAGTGTGGGTGAGCCTTTGCAAACATTCCCCCTGGATTTACCTGCTAATCACAGGAAGCTCTTCTTGCCTTTGGTGTCAGGGGAAGGTACTGGACGGGGGAAGGCACCTGTTACTTATGTGTCTTATTAGCATGTGAAATTTTCATTTTGTATCTGTGCTCACTCTCTATGCTGGCAAAAGCTGCAACACAGCAGCCTCCAGTCCAACACCAAGACTCTCAATATGCCTGTAAGTAGCTTCAAAAACAACCAAGAAAAATACTACCAGCAAATCTGCTTTGCATCTACTACACTTCTGTCTGTTGCAGTACTCCCAGAATACACTGTGAATGTGGAAAAATTTAAGAGCAATGTCAGGACCATGAAATCTGTTGGGGCATATACTTGGACAGAATGCTTATCTTCTTCCAGCAACTTTATGATTTCATGAGTGACTGTGGCATGTTGTCTATCAAGAGTTCACAATTTAGCTGGGTAAGATGATGTCATTTGCAAAATTTATTATAATAAACATTGACATATAAGGAACCTTCCTTACTATTGGAAAAGGTCATAATTTGCACAACCTTTTAATTCTGTGGAATAGAAAACTACTGAATATGACTCACAGAAATAAGTTTCAAAACGTGTTGCACGTTCACCGACACATTAGTCTTCAATGACCACTTTCCAGGAACCTAAAAGAACACAGTCCTCTGGTCTAGAGCTGGTCAACAGATCAATAGGAAGTGGTACAAGAAACATCATTTTCCAACAACATAACACTTTGCACAGTCTTAATCACTAGCAGCATCAAACAGCAATATTAATCCACCAAAAATTCAACATTTTACACAGTAGCCTGCATCCAGGAATCCATGATGGAGCTGAGTATAAAGTGCCTATTAAAGAAGGGAATATATTTGCCACCCTCATACAAAGATCTTGCACTCATGTAGATTTGGTTAAACCAAGAAGATCCCTGAGTTATGCATTAAAGCAGGCTTTTCAACTAAATTACAAATAAATAGATAGGAAAATCATTGTCACTGAAGGTAATTGTTAAACTTGCTTGAAAGCTTTAAAAACACCACAAAAAGTCAGCTGTAAAGAACAAAAACTCAAGCCATAAAATTTAAGAAGATTGTCACCAAGAACTCTGTGGCTACATCAAATTTTCAACTGTAACGGTCTGTGAAGCAAAAGGATTTTGGCTCTGAACTAAATATAGTGCATGTTCCGCATCCGTCTTGCTCTTCTGGCTTCTAATCTAAGCTGCCTGGCTCTCTCTTTAGCAGCTAGTTCTGCTGCTCGTTTCTCTTCTCTCTTCCTTCTCAGCCAGCTGTGGAGAGAGAAAGGACCAGAAGTACTGGCACTTGCAGTTTCAAGTTTACATCATTCATTCCAAAGAGACTTGCCCTGTGCTTAACTGGAGCCCACCCTCTCTTGTAGGGTGAAGTTGGGTGTCATGGCTGAGACAGTCTAAAAGCCTGCCACACCCAAACACAGGAAGCACTACTTTCCCACCCCAATTCCCCTGCTTTTGCACCCACCCATCCACCTTGAAAAGCAAGTCCTTTGGAAGCATGGTACCCCCGAGAGAATTAAATCTGACAATGGGACTCATTTCAAGAACAGCCTTTTAAATACCTGGGCTAGAGAACATGGCACTGAGTGGGTGTACCACATCCCTTACCATGCAGCAGCTGCAGGCAAAGTAGAATGGTGCAATGGAGTGTTGAAAACCACCTGGAAGGCACTGAGTGGGGGGACTTTCAAAAACTGGGAGCAGCATTTAGCAAGGGCCACCTGGATAGTTAACACCCAAGGCTCCACCAATTGAGCTGGCCCTGTTCCCATTTTGTTAAACTGGATTAACTTTATGCTCATTTAATGGACTGAAACAACCCAAGCTTGGTCCACTTCGAGGGTTTGGGGAGAAAGCAATTCACTCTTTTGAGCTCAGGTTCTGACAAGTAATTTCACAGCCGTGAACAAAGAATATCAAGGATTGATGATGTATTTTTCCTAGGGTGTAAGTTTAAAAGGATATATTCATGCAAAGAAAACCCCCTCCAAAACAATGAGGACTTCAGCAGCAAAGATGTACCATAAGATAGCTACAGTTTTGACCTGACAGACTACAAAGGTTTCAAACATGGTTCCTTAGGAATGACCCTACTCACTCTCTAAAAGCTCTGTCACATTCCTCTGCCCTTGGAAAATAGGGCACTTCCTCAGCTTGGCGTCTCAAAAATTCTATCCGTTTTTCTCTCACGTATTGTTGGTGCTTTTTTTTAAGCCATAACCTATAGGCTTCTTCTGGATCCCTGTTCCCCTCCTAGTTAATAAAAAAGACACATATAAACAAGGCTTATCAGTAAATGACTTTTATAATAATCACTTTATAATAAATTGCTTTGTGTTCTTCTGGCATGTCCCCTCTATGAAACAGACTTTATAAACACATGAGAGCATTTGCTAATCTGGCACAGAATATCTACAAGAGCAAGCATTCAAAGCACAGTGTTGAAAAAAGTACTGAATGTAGCTTTTTAAGCCCATCCCTTTAAGGCTGAAGAACTTTAGAACAGCATCTGAATCTCCAGGTTTTGATCAGGTCATGTGCATTAACTTGCTAACAAGTTCTGACGCTAAGGAACACACTCCTAAGAGTCTTCTGGCTGCTTGTTCAGTGCAGGGTTCAACCAAGTCATTCTCCTGCTATATAATAGCATTACTGTGTCCCCTGTGATTTTACAGTTAAGTTCATGTATGCTGCTTCTACAATAAAAGCCACCCTGCCAGCAGAAAAGTTCTAAACATGAAAGTGTAGCTCTTCACTGAAAACAATGTAACAACATTTCCCATCAGTGTAAATTTTCATACACTTAGCTAAGAACACAGGCTTAGAATTTGTTTTTTCTATTTAACAAGAGCACTATAGATCCCTGTTCCACATTAGGGAGACCTTACTTTGATGCTCAGCTCTTCCAGCTGTTTTGCACGACGAATGCGCTTTTCTTCTTGTAGCTGTTCTTTCTTCTTCTGTAACCATGCTTTAAAAACTATGTCATTCTCTCTCCTCCTCTCTTCTTCTAGCTCCCTTTTCCTTTCTTCTTCCTTAAGTGGAAGGAAAAGTGAATAAACTGAGTTTTTAAGTTCTTAATCTTCAGAGACTGTTTCAGGCAATAAAAAAAATCATTTGAATTGCATAAGAGACACACTAAAATACAGATGAAACAGGAACACTCGAAGACTGCATCACAGCTGATACAACCTTCAGGAAGAAATTGCTTGGAGCACTTCTGTGGTTTGTGATATATTCACATACTTTCAGTCTTACCCTTTTTGTGGATTAGACTCCATTTCCATGATACATCTCAACTCACAGACATTTAAAGAGCATCAGGTGAAAACTCTTAAAAAATTAAGTCTGCCCAATTGCTCTGATTAGCTTAGAATCACTTTAAATTGATGCATTTTTAAAATGAATGCAGCCCTTAGGCTTGATGGACCACTAAACCCTAAAGGATATTTAACAACCTATGGATTGCAGGCAATCCATATGAAGGAGGGTTTTTTGGAATGAAGTTGTAATGTATTTACTTAAGGAGTATTAATAGCTTCCGGCTTTTTTCAAGTGTACAAAATGAACTGATATGTACAAAATTGAGAAAAGTTTATTTTACTTATTAATTACATTTTAGCTAATTATAAGTATCTACAAGGAGGAGAAAAGTTTTCAAATAATTCTTTAGAAAACTGATCAGGACTTTTTTTTTTACCAGGATTTACTCTCTTTGACACAAAAGCTGCAATCCCTATTCATTTCAACATTTTGAGAAATCTTCTTGCAAATAGATGATGTTCCTCCCACCTACACACAACTTTCAGATATCCTCCAAACTTACCATTTCTAATTTATTGGAATGAAAGAAACCCCACCCAAATGAAGCAGATGGATTCCAGTAATGTCAAGAAATGTTTCATGCCCATGAAATTCCTCACAGAATGGAAGAATTCCATTCCAGAATGAAGAAATAAGGTAACACATCCTTACCTTTCCACAAGTCAGCCAACAGAGGAAGAAATTTAGCACACACTGTTAGGAAAAATAACCTTCCTTCCCCTCATCACACTACGTTTTCCTTTAAATACACAGAGCATGGTGTCAAGAGATCTAGTCTTGTGTGCAAAAAGAAAACACTTCAATTGCTTGTCACATTTCATACCGCTCATTACTGAGCTGAGCCTCAGCAATTTTCAAATAAAGCAGGCTAGAGCTATTTTCACAGATAGAAAGCAACCTTGGAAGCTACTCAGCCATCTTAATTAGTACATCGTGGCACAGAAAAATGGCAGATGCTTCGTGGTCTTTTTATAGAGCAACACACATCGCAAGTTACCTTTTTGTAATTGTATCACACTAATGCAAAGAGAAGAAAACTATCTACACTTTTTAACTCTCTGGTAAAGATTTCTGAAGTCAGAGGCTGACTGTCTGTTAAATATAATTTTTTTTTCTGCATAAAGAGCTGAGGAATAATTAAAACGGTTCTCACAGTCACTCTGCTGTGTAAATGTTATATTATGACTGAACACTCTCCCATATGATAACTTCCTAATTCATACCTCTTGATTACCCAAATGTGCCCCTGCCTTACTGTGGTTAATGTAAACTTCCTGCACTGCAGTACAATATGTGCAGATGTGACACTACGTGCTACATTCCATAAACTGTGGGACTGTAACAGAACCTAGTAAAGAGTCAAGAAGCAAAAGCAGTAAGAAAAATAGAACAGAAGAAGGCCTATTTATGAAGGATATATTAAATAAATACTTCATTTCTCCTCTGAGCAAGGCATGATCCTATGCCACTCTGGGAAAGGAGCTTTGAGAGATTCTATACAAACCTCAGAGAATTATTGCTGTTATTATTATTATTATTATTACTACAACTAGTATTGCTGCCTCTTTTATCAAGCAAGAATGGAGTCAATACCCTGAGCATGTGGTCTTTGTGAAGCAGAGGAATATGATGGTCACTGTGATTTCCTTTTTTCTATATATTTACCTCTCTCCTCAGTCTTTCATTCCTTTGTTCTATCTGCTTCCTTAATTCTTTTTGTCTGGGAGTAAGACTGTAAGTGGAGCTTTTCACGGGCATATGTGCAGACTCAGTCTTCTGTGAACTCTTCTCTTTTCCCAGATCTCTTGCAGAATTCAAAGCAGAATCTGGAGGATGCTTAGAGTTAGATGGAGGCATTTCTTTCATTTGAGAGGCAGTGTGAAAAGAATTGGAGAGTGAAGATTTTGGAGATGTTTGTTGAGTTTCAATATCTGTAAAAGAAACACTTATTGGGGGCAAAATGTGCTGGCTTTCAATATCACGTATACTTAAGAGTTCAAACTTTCTATCTTTTTCCACTAGGATTTTAGGATCTGTCATTTCCTCATCTGAGCCAGCACGTGCTGAAAGTGGTGGGCGTTTCTGTCCCATGTCATTAGAAATATGCAGCTGAGACAGCCTCCTTGAAACATCGTCTCCTCTTGCAAGGTCAGTTTTACCAACATCAGCATGTTCTGGAGGAGGAACTTGAAGATCCACCAACTCATCCTTAAATTTTAATTTCCGTTCTCTGTTTTTATCCACAGGACCCTGATTTTCCAGCTCTTTGTTGGCTTCTTCAATCTTTCCCAAGATGTAACGCTTTATTTCTTCATCCTCTTCCTCATTCAGTTCCTGCTCATTTTCCAGCTTGGATTCCTGGATAAAGCTTTCTCTCTCACTATCAGATTCATGGTTCTCCTGTTCAAGATCTGCTCCGTATTCCAAATATTTTTTACTAGAGTATATCACTTTCACTTTTACATCTGCCTCTGAAAGCTGATCTAGATTTCCTTCCATTTCCTCATTGTCTTCCTCAAAGCTGTCTGCAGCTTTAGGAATTTGTGCTTCAATATCCTCTTCATTTTCTTCAGGATTCTAAAAAAATTAAAATAAACTAGTCTCTTCTCTCAACAAAAGAACAGTTATCAAAGAAAGAGAAAAGAAACAGTGAGAGAGAAGAGCAGTACAAACTACCTGCGTTCTAAACCAGGCTGTCAAGCAGTGCATGTCACAACTAACAGCTTTTTTACACTAACTCTTAATTTTCTTCATGTTCACATTTGCACAGAGCTTAACTAAACAGTAAAATGATTAGTAACAGCATAAAACCACAAGTGTTGCACAAACACTTAGAGGAACCTAGAAGTACTTTTGAAAAAAACATATCATTTTCAATAAACATTGAATTGTCTGCTTTAAGGATATTATAACCAAACTAACCAGTTCACTGAAATGTTTATCATTGTAATTCCAAATAACCTTCCTTGTCAAAATTCAGTGAATGCACTTACACATTTCAAGCAATACTGAATTTATGGCTATGATTCCAAATATTACTCAATTTTGTCCTCTAAATAACACAACTAGCATTTAATGCAACAAATACCTCTTTTTCACCAAGGTTTTGTTTTTCTTCTTCATCGGTTATGCATTCAGGGTCGTTTTCAAAATCATCCTCATATTCTGCATTTTCTGTCAAATCACCGACATCTGCTGGATCTCCTTGATCTTCCTTTTCACTCATTTTGGTGATGTGTTAGTTTAATACTACAAAAAGGAGAGGAAATAAAATGTTTTCAAACTCTAGTGACACACAAATATTGATGTCTTGTGGCACCCACATCAAACTTGTGAGGAGTATTAATACAAGCATGTCAGACAGTGCCACAGCACCTCAGGACTAAGGATCACTGATGGCTTATACACATGAATGGTTTTGGTCTTTCCAGCTCCGGCTTCTGGGAGAAGGTTTGAGTTAAAGCAAATCAAGGTGATTTAATGTCTGACAGAGCTTAAACTAGAACTCACAACCTTTTAACAGTAAGCCTTGTGCTTGGACAAAGAGACCACTATTTTATGTTAGCTAGAAGTGCTTCAAACTTCTTGCTTGTATCTTACCTTGTTTGTATCTTACCTTGTTGAAATGCAGTGTAACTTTAAACACTCATTAACCTGTTAATCAGGCTGGATGTAGTCATGCTCATGACAAAACTGAAGATGAGGCACAATAAGGACTGAATCTTTTAAACAACCTTTGGACTGCATAGCACACAGGTGCCACCAGCTCCTGAAGGACTGCTTAAACGTCAGTGCTTGGTGCTCCAGGCTGACTGCCTGCTGCCCCTTGGCTCCACTCACTCAGTACAAGGCATCAAAGACACAAAAGGTTAAAGATGTGGACACACTCATGAGCCTAGAGAGCTGATTCTTCACTTTTTAAAGCTTTAGCCCCTCACCATTCCTTCAATAATTTAATACTTTTTATAAAAGCAACACAGAAGAAAACATTGATTATTCAAAAGTTCCTGTTCTTTTTGTACTGTTTGCTGTAGGCTGGAAGGTGCCACTTCTACATTTCTCTAATAGGACAAATCTGTGTCATTTTCAACCTAAAGATCATGATTGTTGTGCCAAGACAAGGAGTAATGGGTATAAATTAAAAGAGGGGAAATTCAGGTTAGAGGTTAGAATGAAATTCTTTGCTGTTATGGTAGTGAGGCACTGGAACAGATTCCCCAGGGAGACTGTGGCTGCACCATGCCTGGAGGTGTTCAAGGCCAGGCTGGATAGTGCTTTGAGCAACCTGGTCTAGTGGAAGGTGTCCCTGCCCATGGCAGGGAGGTTACAGTTTGATGATCTTTAAAGTCCATTCCAGCCCTGTAACATTCTATGATATGACATGGCAAGACAATACGGGGTGTAAGAGTTAGCTCTGACTCTGGATGGCCCTAGAACAGTAACACAGCTCTTGCTATGTGACCATCCTGCCCTTCCAGACAAGGATCACAGAATAAGAGAATCAAGAAGGGTTGCACCTGGACTTTAAAACCCATCCATGCATTTTGTAAAAACCCTTTCATCCAGCAGATGTTGCTTAAATTCTTTCAAGCTTTTAAGTTCTGATGGGCATTTCTGAGTTATCAGTTATTTATTCTCAGGAACATCAGCTCTGCTTCCTAGAACTCTGTATTTCATGCCAGACAAGACTGATGCTCTTTTAAACCTCTAAACTTAGTCAAGATTTGTTTTAGAGGAAAAAGTGGGCATTTTTTGCTGAAAACTTGTTTGTACAGAAACTTCTGAAAGCTCTTCTTTTTCTTTGATTCACATGTTCAAAAAAATCTGGCAGTTTTTTCACTTCTTTTTAGCTACCACTTGCCACTGGAATCACTCATTCACACTAGATTTATCAGAATTTAAATTTTTAGAGCTCATTCAGACTGTTGCCTTGGCTTTCCACACTGTATCTACTTCCATCATGTTTTTCCTGCACCACCTCATATGACATGTAATGATTTTTGCTGGGAAATGCCCCTTGCTTCACAAGTATCTTTGGTTTGGGTGAGGACATACCTGGGATCTTAACAGAGGTTACCTTGCTCTAGTGCATATTCAGCACAAAAGAACTATTTCTCTGTGACTTCATTATTACGATAAGTGGATACAAAGGCTGCACAGGTGAGTTGTGCCTTGAACAAAACATGTTCACACCAGTCTGTGGCACACAATACAAACACATTGAACATACTGTCCAATTAATTTAGGTTATGTGTAATGATGGGATTTAGCATAAAAATCAGCCTTTCCTGTTGTAAGATAAAGTAGCCATGGCTGAAGAGAGAATTTCCAATTCAACGTCCTTGTTTCATAGAATCATAGAATGTTAAGGGGTTGGAATGGACGTTAATGTCATCTAGCCCCAACTTCCCCTGCCATAGGCAGGAACCCCTCCCACTAGACCAGGTTGCTCAAAGCCCCATCCAGCCTGGCCCTGAACACCTTCCAGGAATGGGGCATCCACCATCTCCCTGGGCAACCTGTTCCAGTGTATCACCACTCTCTCAGTAAAGAATTTCTTCCCTATATCTCACCTAAACTTTCCCTCTTTCAGTCTGTACCCATTTCCCCTTGTCCTGTCACTGCGGTTCCTGACAAGGAGTCCCTCTCTGGCTTCCCTGCAGGCCCCTTCAGCTACTGGGAGGCTGTAATGAGGTTTCCACACAACCTCCTCTTCTCCAGACGGAACAGCCCCAGCCTTCTCAGCCTGTCTCCGTAGGGGAGGGGCTCCAGTCCTCTTACCAACCTCATGGCCTCCTCTGCACTTGCTCCAACGGTTCCGTGTCCTTCTTATGTTGGGGGCACCAAAAAATCCTGAATCAACTCCTATTCTATTTGGGGTATTAGGATGTAAAATGATTCAGCATTAAGAGGGACCAAAAGTATTCAGAAAATCTCAACTCTTCATCCTCACCTGCTTCTGTTCTACTTGGGGTGTGTCCGTGAGGGGTGTGCGCTGTGAGCACTTGTTCTGCACAGCCTACCAACAGCTCTACGTGGTTACACTGAGGCACAGCCACAACAAAAGGCGGGACAGAGCGACGGATTTCTGTCGCTTTGTCCCTCTGCACTCAAACATACGCACATACACAGACCCACGGACCCGAACCCCACGCGGGTGCGGTGGGCAACGTCCTCACCAGCATTCCCTGCTCCCCTGGAGCACGCCGGGCCCCGCCGCTCCCGGCCGGGGACGAGGAGCTGCCGCCGCCGGCCGTTGCGGTTGCCGTGGCAGCGGCGGGGCCGCTCCGCGCACCGACCTGCCGTGCCGGTCAGCGCCACGGCGGCTCCCGAGGGACAAACGCCGCCTTCCGAGTGACGAACGCCTTCTCCCGAGGGACAAACGCCGCCGCCCGCAGCGCCGGTGCCGCCTGCGGGCACGGGCAGGCCAGGCCGCCCCACCCTGTTGCCATGGAGACGGGCCTCCGAGCCAGGGCCCCCCTCCCTGCCCCCTTTTCCAGGTGGCACAATTCCACTTAACGCCTGGGAATTGCGGGGAAGCAGAACGCTGAGGGGATCGGCAGCACCCACATCCCACCAAGAGAGGTGCGGGAGGGCGGTAGGCGGCTCTCCCTGTCCAGCCGAAAGCCCTTCTTTGATGCTGTTAAATTATGCACTCCTCAGGGAACAGCCTCAGTTTGCGTGTTGTATTATTCATCATGCTTCGGCTGGCAATGAGCAATCGGATCAGCCTAAGAGCCAGCAGTGTCAGGATTTGGGCTTTTGTTAATCACAGAATTGTTTGGGTTGGAACGGGATCCTGAAGTTCCAACCCCTCTGCCATGGGCAAGGATTCCTTCCACTATACCTGGTTGCTCAGAGCCCATCCAACCTGGCCTTGAACACCTCCAGGGATGGGACATGCACAACTTCTCTGGGCATGCTGTTCCAGTGTCTCACCACTGATGAAGACAACACTGAATCTCCAGAGACACACCCATCTAAGGAAAAAAAAAAAAAAAACAAAAAAACAAAAAGCCAAAAACCCTACCCTGATTTACCTGTGGGGCCAAGGGGGCTGGCAGAGGGAGAAGGATCAGACTCCTCACTAGAGCTGGAGGGAGGTGGCAGGTCACAACCTCCTCTAAGGAGGATGAAACATCCATAGGTAGTGGATGCTGTGCCCCTGAGGCCAGCGGGTTCCCAAAGAGCTGTGTGACCACCACACTCCCCATGGAGCACACACAGAGCTCACTGCAAGGGCAGGCAGCTGGCAGCTGCCAGCTGCCGTTCAGGCTGACCAAAGTTCACTCAGCATCACAAGATGCTTCCTCAGCACTGCATTTTGGGGAAGGACCCTCCTCAGCCCTCCCACCAGCCTGGGCTGTGGTAGCATGGGCCACCCTGGGTGGAAAGAGGGAGAGAGGGAGTTCTCCTCACTGGCAGCACTGACAAGGTGCCCATCACACTGTCCCTCATACAGCCATGGCCCCAAGTTCCAAATACACTGGGGTGGCAAAGCAGAGGACAGTCTACAAGGCCACAGACCTCAGAGGGCAGCACCTCCCCTGTGCTAAAGGGTTAATGCTAATGAAAGAAAATACAGACAGAAAACAGCCATGAAGCCAGAGCTTTGATAACTCTCAGAGTAACTCAAGTAGGGTCACCCTTTCACTCAACGTCATGTGGGATAGAAAAGCTAAACCCCTTCAAGGTGGGATTCAGGAGTTCTCTGAAGACATCTGTCATCATAGGCCACATGCCATAAGAGGAGGCTGAACTCCATGACCTCAGGGTTTCTGCTCATCCTACACCATGCAGTGAAAAAGAAAACCAGGTTTTGACATTGGTTCCAGTGGGCTGGAAGGGCTCCCTTATACTTACCAGGGATAACACTTGGGTACCTGCTTGGCAATGGTTCCTGCTGTACCTGGAAAAACTTCAACCAGTCGCCTTACCCAGGGCATGCATATCCCACCCTTGAAGACAATACGCTGAATTTCTGATATTCCATATTTCGTAGACAGGTGTTTTGACAAGTTGATGGCAGACTAAAATACAGAGAACTGAGCACAATACCAAGGCTTTCTGCTCTGCTTTTGTTTAAGACTATCCTTTATCTTAAAAGCTGGTGCTATCTCTTTCATTCACAAGAGATGCTTTATGTGACTAATTGCAAATCAGTGTGATTAAGACAAGGATTAGACCCCATTGCTGGAACATCAAGCTGTGATGTTTGATAATAATAACTTAATGATTTAAGGTCAATCGAAATCCATGCATACATTCATTAACCCACATGTCATTAAATGTAGGCTTACAGACGTTCCCATCTGTGAGGAAGCTGCAAAGCATGGTTATGAAAAATGCAATAAAGCAACAGTAAAGCAGTGCAGGGCTCCATGGACAGACCCCGACATATTGGCTGCTCTTTTCCATGACACGAATGCATCGGACACTGTTCAGGGAACAGATTCATGTAGAGTGAGTGTGTTTGACAGAGAAAGGGTGGGTGACACCTCCAGAGCAACATTAAACAAGCACCTTAACACCTTTTCTATGTAGTGTAGGAAACAGTTGACACTGTCAAAAGCCACAGGCAACAGGATTCAGAGCATCCAGTCTCCTGCCCTTTCCATAGCCAAAGTCCCTCTTCCCTTGTCAGTACTTAGCTACGATCACACCCATAGTGAAAAAAACCCAGCCTCTTGCACACAGAGCCCTTCCCTTTCCCTGAGGGCACCTCCAGAACAACCGGCTGTGACACACATGCACACAGCCACAGCAGGGTTTGAGTGTAACCCTGCTTTGCCCTGGTGGGCTCTCACAGCCCTGCTAACCCAGGGGGACAGACAGCAGTGAGTGCTGCTCCTGAAACAGCAGCCTCTGGCAGCTCTTACTATTTCTTGCTTTTTGGCCAGAACAAGCCCAGCACACAGCCTCTTGCTGTAGCAGTGATCCCAGCAACTACACTTCATCCTACCAGCATCACAGCAAGCCCAGTGCAGGACAGAGATTCAGTGGTAACACTCACCTCCAGCAGCCCCCAGCAGCAACTGGAACAAAGAAACAGTCACAGCATCCCAGGCAGACAGCCGTATGTAGTGTTTATCTCATCTCTGCCGAACCACACTGCATACTCTCCAGCAGAGAAATTCCGCTCCTTCACAGCAGCTGTGTGCCCCTTGCAGCTCTCTCAGCTGCACACGATGTGGCAGGATGCGATGGGAGGAGCAAGGATTGCCACAGTTCACGTGGACTCGCTTCACTCGCAGGCGAGAGCAGCCTTTCAGCAGCACCAGATGAGAAACACTTGAATCCATCTTAAGGATAATGCTGTATGACCTATTATTTTTTCTTCCTGACATATGCAAGCAGAATTTTAATCTCCCACAGTCAAGAAACTCATTCCTCCTCAGCTGACTCCTGTATTCACCCAGGGAAGGCAGATCAATGAAATTCAGAACAGACACGACATGCCAACAGTCCTAACCTTCAGCAAAAACACTCAGCAATAAAGCCCTGAAAGAAACGTGTAAGAAAATCTCCCCTCCCCCATTTCTCCCCACAACACCCCTTTTCTCTTGTTTTCGGTGTTGTGCAGAGGGCTGGCTGGGCGACTACCCACACAAACCACTGTGCCCTCCAGCCCAGCCTGTACGATGAGATACAAGCCATGTCTCCTAGAAACATAGCACAGGGAAAGCCTTCCAAGGCTGTCAAGTGCGGGTGTGCCAGAATGGGGACCTTACAGCATTTCTCCTTTAAGGCCTCAATTTTGGAATTAGGTCAATGTAAGTAGAAAGGTTCTCCTGCATGGCAAACCTGCACCTGCTTTCCCTTACTGTCACCCCAGTTAGACTGGAGCATCCTGACCAGGGCTACCCTGTATCAGTGAGGGTAACTGCTCAGCAGTTAAGAATCCTCAATACAAGACACTTGCACAGAGCTATGCAAACCTACACAAGCCAACAAGCAACTATCAGCTTCTTGAAACCTTGCTTCTTTTTGCATGTTTTGTTCTATATTGTTTTCCCTTTGTTACAAAGATGCTCAGAATAACCTGCAGAAGCAGTGCTGTGGATTAGCAGGATATCAAAATAGAAAAAAACCCCACTGTCCACACAGGATATCTCAGAGTATTTTTATTTAACAAAAATAGCTGTTTAATTAGAAACCAACAGTGTCCACATGGTTACAGAATTTCATAGGCATCGTTATTAACTCTGCATATAGCTCAAATTAGGCTCTATAGTCACCTCATCGCTACAGCAACAGCACAGCTCAGAACCTGAACAGCATCCAGGTATGGCATCCAACATTGTGGGCCTGAAGACATACACAGTGTAGCGAGCCTCTCTATTGCAGTTGCCACAGTTTCATTGCTTTGGTACAAAAACCATTGATAATGCTCTAAGTCAATAGTTAACTTGTGACTTGATTTTAAAATAATTGGGCTGTTCCCCATCAAAGATTTGATCTCTGTATGAAAAGTACAATTAAAATTGAGCTGCTCCTTTTGGTCACTTGACAGGAGTGCTGCACACTCACTCCCTCTGCCTTGCTCCAACTGCCATCAGACCAAGGAACTCAAAGGATAGACTGTCCCTGTCCCAGGACAGCTCATCAGCTAGCATTTCATGGCTCCAGATTTTTTTATTTTGAAACAAAAAACAGTAGAGAAAGGAATATATACATGGGTAGCTTCAAGTTTCCATTTCAGGATAAGGCAGGTAAGTTTACGTTATGTAAATGCCAGTGCAGCTGAGCCCCTCTTTAGGGGGCTGTTTCAACAGGCAGCCTGCAGAAAGAAAAGCTTTGGGGAGCAGGCTCCCCTGAGCAGCCAGCCTGGAAGGGCTCCCTGGATCCCAGGCAGCACGTGCGAAACACATTAATCATGCACCTTGTGTGGTAAAGGCTGAGGCTCACAGAAGGTGATGAGAAATGTCCCAGCTCAAGGGAAAACACCTTCCCAACCCCACTGCTGTGAAGTCTCCATGGCACTAAAAGTAGGTGATGAACCAAAGCTGCTTCTTCAGCTGGAAGAAGAAAGGAGCTCTAAGGAACACACAGAGAGAGGGCATGGAGGGAAAGGCTGCATTGCACCTTCTTCCTTGCCTGCTCTCCTGTACACTTAAACTCACCACAACCTGCACAGCAACGGGGACACTCCATAGCCATTTGTTGCTGTGCTGGTCATGCTTCCTGAGTATCCAGCTGGCCCAGCCCAGGCCAATTCTGTGCAACTCCTCCTCAGTGTTGAAGCAATTTGGAAAAAAATAAATTATTTAAAAAAAAAGATGAGAGGCAAGTACCAAATTGCTTAAATTGGACAAAAGAATTGCCCACTCTAACCATTCATTGGTCTGCTCATGTGGAAAGAAGAGGTAGAACTAGTGGACAGAGACCCATCAGAAGCATAAAGGCATTTTAAAATAATGGTGGAAAAATGACAGACCATAAATCATCATTTTCAATGCCTCAGGCAGTCATTCTGCTAACTACCATAATTGAAGGTGTCATTTTAATCACCATAGCCACAATTTTCTAAAGGCACAAAGAACAGCTTAAAATCCTGTGAGTTACCTTCCTTCTCAGTGCTACACTAACACCCACCATCCCCCTGAAACAGTCCAGCCCCTGGGTTGTGAGGCAATGACTCCTGTAATCACAGGAACCTGCAGCCCTAGGAGACAAAGGCAAAGTTATCCAAGGGTCCCTTGGATTAGCATTTTGCCTATTTCAGCTCCAAGTTCCCCTCCAGCTTTACAGTCCCTTGGGCACAGGCCTTTGTGGCACAAGTAGTCCTGCTGATATCCCATCAACCAGTGTCACAGATTGCCCCAGGACAGTTATGTTTTTGGGGAAGCACCATGATCAGCTAAGGTAAACCTCTGGCAGCAGGGATGACAGACAGGAACAGGAGAAGCAGTACAAGCTCCTCAAGGAAGCATGTGCGTATGCAGAAACATCAGTGTACCAGTCCTCAAAACAGCATCCAGCATCACAGGGCAGCCTCAGTGAGAGCCACACTGAAGAGCACAGCCCTCAGGCCACCTCCTGTTCCAGGCCTGGGGCTCTCCTCAGAGAGGTCTGTTAGTGTGCCCTCATTTCTGCCCTGTAGCAGCACCTCATGACAGAGAGCAGCAGTTCACCAGACAGTCACAAAACTGCCTGCAGATGGATAGTGTTAGACTAAAACCTCCCAAGGTTTTCTCATTCTTTGAGAAAATTTACTGTTCTTTGCTGCACATCCCATATATGCAACAGAAGAACAAAAGGCATTTTAGAAAGAAGATATTTGTTCTTACTTATGTAAGAGCTAATACATTTACCTTCTAAAATGTGCTACTAATATAGTATAAATATGGATCATATACCATTTAGGTGACTGCCTTGGGAAGAAAAGGCAGAGATTAAAAACAGACCTATATCTTCATATTTAATCACCAAGAGTCTTTGCTTGGTGCACTACTGGCTTTCAGGAGATCTGCTTTGCATCTGCTCTCGTCTTCTGTAAGCTCTCACAATACTGCAGATGCCACTGACCAAGAACACCAGCGAGATGGCCGCAAAGTAAGAGGCGTAAATCATGAACTGCAGAGAAAACAAAATAAAAAGAAGTGGTTAAACTAAGCAGTTAGCAGATTTATAAGAATGTTAATAAAATAAATGAGCTCCTCTTCTAAAACATCAGGAATCAGTGGTTATTACTCTGTCAAATCTTTGACCCAGAAACAGGAAGCTGGGAAGTTTTACAGCTTGGTTTATCTTCCTCCCTTCCCTACCTTCCATCAATAAAGGTAAGAGCATCTATCATACCTGGGTGAAGATGTCCAAGCCAAGCCCACTGGCATCCACGACAATCAAAGTGAGCAGAGTCTGAAGTGCTAAGGCAATGAAAGTATTGACCCCAAACACCAGGGCATACCGCTCCACACTGAGATTTGTAGCAATCTGGAACCTGGAAAGAAAGGGACGACCAGAAACATAAGAGAAAAAGCAGGGGAATTCATGAATGGCAGGAACATTTCTGGGCAGAACAACTATGCAACCTGAGGAGTTACACTGACTGGTTTAGTATTTTCCACAGCTAAATTACACTGCACAGATAGCGTCCTTTCCTAAATAGGATCATGATGGACTAACTTAAAAGCTAGAAGAGACCCGTAAGACACATGCAACCCCTCTTTCTCAAAACAAACAACCCACTGAGGGATGCCTGTGGGTTTCAGTGTTACTGAAGTAGCCCTGCTGTCCAGCGTAAAGGGTCTTGTCATGTGGAGAAGATGAAATCCACTCTGGCCCCAGAGAACTGTTGGCAATCTCAAAGCTTTAGTCTGTTGCTGTGTGGTCCGTAACCTCTTGCACCCTTCTAACCAGAACTCCCTTGGCAGTTGCCAGTTTCAGCATCACCCCTCTTACTGTCCTTGAGCTGTCTTGGAGTGATTATGTGGTTCAAAAGCAGCTATGCTTTCCCCCCTCAAAGTGACAAATAACATTGAAGTAGTTTTCTTACAGGTTAGGGAAAGTTGATGCTTCAACCCAGGCAAAGCATTGTCCTTTCCTCATCTGTTAACACTTCACTCCAGCCACACTTAGGAAAAACATCCCCCTTGCAATCAGCACTATCTAATATTTAGAAGCAGTCACTTCAGCGTCACAAGACTTTTAAGCTTGGGCACACTGCTAACCAAATATATCTCCATGCAACAGCTTCCAATCTGAATCACAACACAAACCCTTACAACAGAGTCTTGTTACACAGAAAATGCGCTGCTTTCATACCAGCTGTAACCTTGAGAGCAGCTTACACTAGAGATACTCACGTTGCTATTGTGATTAGCACCATGTAGATAATTCTGAAGACGACATAGGATGCATAGCACACCCAGATGTTACGAACAGTGTCCATGACATACACAGCAGCAGCAATAAGAAAGGAGAACAGGGCAAGTGCCACTTCACCCCACATTTCCCAGGATGTTTTTATGTGACCCACAACAACGACTGCAACAGCTCCTGTGAGGGGAAGGAAAGCAAAACTCTCAGTAATTACAGTTGGAGCAATCTGGAGATGGTGTATTGGGAGCTCTACAGCCCCTAACAGCCAAACATGAATGGAGGACAAATCGGAACACCTTAGCAGCTCTCCTTCCTGACCCTCCCTCACCTGGAATCCTGCTGCAAACTCCCATTTACTTTTACAGAAACAGGAAAAAAATATATAGGTCAATGCTGCCTGCCTCCAAAGTCTCCTCTCTGGCTCCAGAAGCATGACAGCCCCAGGCCTCAGACCACTGCCAGTCAGTCCTCTACACTTGCCTGTGCCAGAACTGTCAATGATTGGGTAGTTTCTATTGAGAAATGCAAACTCTAGTTCTCAAAAGCACTCACCTCATTATTTAGTGGTGCTTTAGCAGAGGGTAGGAGGGAGAAAGACACTACTCACTTTAAAGCACAGTTGTTAGAGCTCTCTCCCAGGAGACAGAAAAACCCACATTTACTGTCATCTCCACATTGGGCTGTAACAGTAAGTAAGGAGTCCAAATCCACATCTCCTGGGATGCAGCCTAATCACAGGGTATAATCATGCACTATTGATTGTGCAAGAACAATCCTTTACAACCTGAACAGGTTTGTAACTCTGGCTGGATTTTATGAAGGGGGGGGTGGGGAGAAAAGACAAATCACAGGATGGGAAAGCATGTGGTATTTCATGCAATTCAATGAGCAGACAAGGTGTGTTTCATGCACTATCACCATTGCAACTACTGAGAAGCCTAAATAAATATTACATTAATAGAAAATTCTCTTTTCAAGTAGGCCTTGTTCTGCAAACAAGCCAAATAGCAACCAACAGCATAATGGCTGTACACAGCAAACCAGACAAACAGCATACTGACAAAGGGAGGTTTACAGGACATCTCTGAAAAACAGGATTGTGTTCAGCAGTAGACCACTGCACAGAAGTGCTACAGTACACTATCTAAGCTCTTTGTACCCCTTAGCTGGCCTGCTGTCTTAGAAAACCTTCAAGCACACCAAGACTCCTTATGTACCATCAGTTTGCACAAGCCTGTGATCCTGTCAGACCTCACATCAATCTTGCAGACTGATGAAGAAGGGAGCTAGGCCAAGGGGAAGGATTTATTTTCCCCCACTAAGTCTTCTTCTTAGTGTCTGCTGTGACATGACCTAACATCTTGCTCTTTGAAAGTCTGGCTTCCCCAGTAGCAAAACTCTGAGATGCAAAAAGAAGCTAAGTCCTAGAGCATTCTTCCTACTGTTTCAGCAATTCTGAAATTTGGGAACAGACATGAGGATCTCATGGCAATTCATGAAGTTGTACTCTCCCTATGTGCCCAGGCTGCATCAACCTGACACCTAATTAAGATATTAATTTTCTGTCCTTCAATGAGACACATTCAGCTGATCCAGTGGTTTCACAACCCAACCTGATAAAGGATTGCCACACTCTGAAGAAGGTGCAGAAATGCAACCTAACAGTCAGATGATCTCCCTGGAATGAATACTACTTCTCTTTCCCAGGACAGGGAGCCGACAGCTACATGAGTCACTGTGCCAACTTAAACCCTTCTGCAGGGCAGGGATGGCAACAGCACCTTATGCAAAGGTTGCCAGACATTGCTCCTAATTGAGCACAAAATTACTAAGAACAATGAAAATGGCAAATCAGACCTGGGATGCAGCAGGAGAGGTATTTCTAGTACAAGGAGAAGAGTGAACAGCATATTCTTCTCTAAGTCTGAGGCCTCACTGAATAAAGCCGGGTGCAATTCTGGTTATCCACCTTCAAAAAGAATGCAACTCAAACCAGGTTTGGTGCAAAGAGGGGCTAATAAGGAAGAGAACAAAGAGCTTAAGTTTACCAAAGAACAACTAGAAAAACCTGGCTTCTTTGGCCCAGAACAAAGATTTTGTGCTGAAATACAACCTTGGCATGACATCAGAGATAAATAAATAAAGTGCTCGTTAATAAATTCAAACTGGAAATCAGGAGTCAGAGCATTTGCACCAGTGCCTAGGAAAGCAGGTCACTGCATGCTCATTCTCAACAGGTGTTAGGACTTCCAGTCCTGTCACACATTTCAAGCTTCTAGTTGTTAGTATTAATTCATTAAACTTTTCTTCTTTCAAGCAATTAATCTCTATCAACTGGAACGACTTTTGGTTGCATCTTTTGAGCAGTTCAGGCTAATTTGCTTTTATAAAACATCACCCAAAATGATTAGACTATTTAGAAAAATGATATTTGAGGAAAAAAATCAAAATGGGAAACTAAAAACTTCAGTTTTACAAGAGTTTAGGTGCATTGTTCACATGCCTTTTAAAAAAGGACCTTGTTATCAAAAGTGTTCATGATAAGTTTTGAAGAATACCCCTCCTTATATATATATATTATTTTTTTTTTATAATTTTGCTGATATTAGGCCACATTATGGGTCTTCTTCTCCTTCCTGGGACAAAGGCAGGATGGTAGAGGAAGTCAATTCAAACAAGAAGAGCCACAGGTCCATGCTAGAACAGAGAAACAGTGTATGACAGCAAGCTATATAAGTGCAGGTTTAGCACACCAGGGACTGAACAGACAAAGTCATCAAGCTGTCGACAGTTTCAGACCCAGCTAACAATGGGTTGTACACTGGCTTTTAGAACCATAAACCAGCCACAGCTTCCTACTGAACTTCAAGAAGGGGCTGAGCACGCCCAGGAAAGCACTAATAATTTATTTGTGTACTTTGGTTTCTTTTGGCCCCAAGAAGGTGACGTCCACAGCAGATGATGGAACAATGACTCCATCAAAGAAAAGAGACACACTGCAGCAACATCTAGAAAACCTCTGCAAGGGTATGTTAGCTACTTTAAAAAGGTATTGTCCTAGTTCTGGTAATGAAACAGGACTGAACAATTTCATAAACAAATGCTTGAGTTGACTGACCCACCTGTCCCTGCCAAGTCAACCAACTTCTTTCATCTTAATAGCTTCTGCTCCTAACAGTGCTGAAATGACTAACCATGGCTCACTGCATGCTGTGCATGTACAGGAAACCTTCGTACGCTCCTGGAGGAAAACCAAACACACAGGACCCCACGTCTGACTGAGCGCTTAAAACAAGCATAACCCCACTGTCACAGTGACAGCCAAGAACACACAGTCAGCCACATGCCTGGAGCCTTCTGCCAAGAATTTCAGAATGAAGATTGGCTTGGGAGGCTCCTCTAAACACCTACGTACAGAATTATGAGAATCAGGGCTGCTTCAGCGACTAACTCACACTAAGCACCTACCTGTGCATGTCAGGGAAGACTCACCCCAAATTTCAGTGTTTACCTCTCCAGCATGCTTGGGGGAATGCGAGGCACTTCCAAATCATGCTCTAATGAGCTTGAAGGGAAACAAGACATTTCTCACAGCAGAACAGGTGCTATGCCAGAAGCTTACCTAGGAGCGTTGAGGCTGCCTCCACGGCACCATTGTAGATGTCCGCGCTGTGAGAAGGCAGCACCATCTCCCACAGGCCCTGAGCGTAGTTGATGACCTGAAAGTAGCCACAGGTGGACAGTGCCCACCACACAGACCAGCAGAGCATGGTCCTGGAGGAGTAGCACTGCAGGAAGTCCCGCCAGAGATCTTTGAGCACCTTTATGATGTCTACTTTCTGTTTCTGCATAAACAGGAGAAGGAAGGGGAGAGAAATGTTAAATCTTTGTTTATGAATACTCCACACTGCTCCACAAAATTGCCCCTTTCAGGTGGTCTGATCACTGGTGAATGGCAATACCACTCCTGGACACAAACCCCCACAGAGTAATGAATATAAAGCTTCCCCATCCCATAGTCTCTGTGCCAACCAGGCCTGTATCCTTACATGCAGAGGAACGGTTCAGCCCCAAGCACCCCTCCATCTTTGGCTCTCACCAGAAGAGAGCAAGGAAGGACACATGTTATGTGAGCAACTGAAGGGTACCAGAGAAGAAACACCAGAGAACAGGATACAATACCCACTTTGACAAGACAGGATCAGAAGCCAGCCATTTACATCATGAAGGCAAAAAAAACCACTGACACTTTTAAGTCCTGATTCAAATTCAAAAAAATTTTGTAGCACAGAGAACATGAAAAGCACCAAATGACTACATCTTTCCCCAAATAAGTTGATTTTCTTTAGTACAGGCATTTGGGGTTTATAAATACTCAAAGAAGCGATCTCATTACCACACGCTCTACCCCTGTTCAAGCTCACCAAGGCTTCAAGAAGGTGAGAGATATCACTTTGGGATCTAAAGTGAAACAGAAGCTACTTCCACCAGACACTGGCAGCTCCTGCACATACAAGTGCCCTGACAAATGACATGAGATAAAAAAATGAAGCTTTCCACTCCTAATCTTTCTAAAAGAGTACAAAAGGGGGCAGATCCTTAAAAAATAATTGAAAATAGATCTATTCTAGCAACAGGGGATGACAACAATCAAAACTGCTTTTTACATACAGTCCTGTCCTTTACCACTATATGTCAAGCAAGAGCAGCAGAGGAAAAGAGCATGTCTTTACTTTGTAGACCAAAGTTCCTGGTTACATTTGCTGCATGCACACATGTACAGAATTTGTGTAGACTGTAGGGCAGAACCCTTCTAGTCTGAGTAGCAGGAGCAGTTACTTCATGCAAGACTGGGCAGAGCCCCAAGGCCCACCCAGCACCTCAGGCCCCTGTGAATTTCAATTCCCTGCAGGGAAACGCACAGCATTGTCACAGGACTGAGCTATTGCACATGGTGCTGTCACACGTCCAATTTCAGAGTGGTTTCCAGACAGCAGCAGCAACTTTGGGCTCTTGGCATTCTGCCTTTTCCCTGGGGCAATTGTGCGCTTCGTGCCTGGGAAAGACTGTTTTCCATGAGGAATAAAACTCATTTAAAAATGTTTCTACTAAAACCCCAAAAGACCATAGCTTGAAACCTGTCCTGAACTCCCTTTCTTCCACTCCTTCAAGTGCCACACACTTCTAAGCATCTTTACTGAACACCACACAGTCCAACCGGTGCTCTGCCAATGGCCTAACTCTTGCTCTGTGGATACCCATTCCTCCAAAACACAACAGAACAACTTGGGAAGAGGTGAGCTTGTGGCAATGTGACTTTAGCACAGAACTCCCACACAGAAGATTTCACACGAAGCTCAAGTCTAGGTGCAGGAAAACAAGGGAAGGGAACTGTCACACACACTGCAAAAACTGATCTGGCTGTTCAGTCCCAAGCATGTGTCTGAAAGGCCCACCTGCCCTGCCATGGCCTGGCAGTGCCTCTTCAGTACAATTATTCCCAGGTATCCATGTTTGTGAAAGATGGTTGCTGTTACCTCAGTAAGAGGGACAACCATCACACTACAGTGCTCCTCAGCCTTCAGCACATAGTGTAAGTGACCTCTTACTTGCTCCTTTTTTAAACTTTTCTCCACTACTTTGGTACTACATGTACCCTCACAGAAGGGGAGTAAAGCAAACAAAAGGAATGGATAAGTTATACATTACCCATTATTGGCACAGAATTTATCTTAACAAATACCCTTCAGCATGCAAGCATAACTTGGGTAAAAATATCCTTGCTCACACAAGATCATGCTGGATGGGGCAGGATTAAGTCCGTGGAATGTTAATACCTTTAATTCCTAGCTGTAGCTGGAGAAGCAGAAAGCAGCCCTGGATGCTGCCTCCCCCAAACCAGCTAACTGGGGCTTACTTGCTAAGAAATACCCACTGCTGACTAATCCAGCAGTCGTGCTTACCTTCTGGCTCATTCTCAGAACCAGCACGGCCTCCTTCTGTCCGAGGAGCAAGGCTGGCCTCTCCCCAGGGCCAAGAATCCCCCTGCCAAGAATCTCCTCGTGTTTGCATTCCCTGGAGCAGCGTGGCCAGCAGGGATCTGCCCAGCAGGCAACTACACATTCACACTGGGCCTCAAAACTGGAGTCTGCTCACCCTGGTGGGACCCAGAATATCCTTCCATCAAGCAAAGGTCCTCACACTTGTTTCCATACAAATGGCTTTGCCAGAGGTTATGCAGCCCACAAAAGCCACAAGTCAGGGCACTACCTTGGTGTTCTCAGGGGCTGCATTAAGCTGATACTATGCAGGTGTGCTTCCAGCAATTTATCCATATTCTACCCTTCTCTAACTACTCAATGTCTGCTTCCAAGTGCTCTCAAGAACTACTACAGTTTCCTTCTGAGACCAGTTTCCTTCCAGGGTCATACGATAAACCCCAAATATTACACAGCACAACTTGCACAACAGTTGGAGTAACAATGTCAAAATGGGAGTACAAGAATTGCCTCTTTTCTGCAAGTCATTGGGTGCATCCAGAAGCACACACAGAGTTTGGACATAGGCTCAATTTTTAGTGTCCCAGAGATGTCCTTTGCTTTTTTGTACCACTGGATGGCAATCTGATGCCCAGAGCATTCAAACTGCAGCCTTGTAAGACAGGAGCTGCAATTTCAGAAAAACTAAGGAGCAGCCTACTATGCTCAAACAGCAAAAGGATGCCAGTAATAATTCTCCCCGTGGCATAAATAAGGCAGTGGGAAAAGTAAAGGGATACTTTTTAGCTGTTGGATATTACATCTCTATTGCTACGTACATACGTGCACATGTGACAACCATGTCAGTATAGCATCTTCTTCTCATGTAAACTCAGGGCACAACTCACCTGTTTCTCTGCTGAATGACCCTCCCCATTTAAGGGAACTTTTGTCTCATCCTCCCAGCCAGGTGCCCTCTGCACATCGGGATGATCTTGGACAGCCGCTCCATTTTTACAGTCCATGACCTTCATTTCACAACTAAGCCGCTGACTTGAAAGGTGGTGAAAGAAAAGGCTCTTTTGTGGCATGGGCAGGAACCACGCTGTGCCAAAGGCAATGGATATGCTGGTTAAGGAGATAACGTTCAAGCTGAATAGGGACCATCCCGCTACTGACACAAGGATCTGCCCAGACACCGAGCCCACTGTGTAGCCCACGAGGGTGGCACTTCGGCAGTAGCTGGTGACCTTCTGGTACAGATTGATATCGACGACACTGTAGATGTAGGAATAATAGGCGATGTCGGTGGCAGTCCCCATTCCGTAGAAGAACTCAAGGAACTGGATGGCCCGCAGCCCCTGGGCGTACAGCAGCATGAACCAGGTGACGATGAGGCTCAGGCCCTGCAGCAGGACCACAGGCTTGTACCGCAGGTAGTCCGTGGCCAGGAACACGGGGAACAGCAGCGCCAGGTAGGAGTAGGTCCACACCGGGTAAATCTCGTTGAACACCTGCGGAAGGGAAAAGACGGCGGTGACCCCCAGCACTCACGTACTGCGAACAAAGCATAGACGCACAGACAGACACGCACCCCGCGAGACGGGATGGGGGCTGGAGTGCAAGAAGGTACTCGGGGCCACGGTACCTGAGTATCGGAGAGGTTCTTGTGCGGCCCCAGCAGGTACCGGGTGAGGAAGGGCTCCGACGGCCGCACGCTGCAGAAGAAGCCGTAGGCGCAGAGCAGCGCCGTGGGCAGCGCCCAGCAGCACACGCCGCCGCCGGTAGCCCGGGCGGAGCGCTGCGCCGGCCGCCTCTGCGAGTCCGCCATGCCGGGCCAGGCCGGGCCGGGCCAAAGGCGCTCCCGGGGCCGGAGGCGCCGGTGGCGGGCGCGTCCCGGTCACCTCCCGACAGGAGGCTCGGGCCCCGGCCCGCGGCGCTACGCCCACGCTGATTGGCCGTCGCGCGGGGGGGCGGGGCCGCGCAACGTCCTCCGATTGGGCAAGGCCCGCTGTGGGCGGGGCCAGAAGCCGCGCGCGCGGGCGGGGAGGGGCGGGGCGGGGCAGGGCTGGGCTGGGCTGGGCGGGGCTGAGATCCCCGCTGGTCACTCGCCCCCGAAGTTCCTCCGCTCCCCGTTCCTCCAGGGGCAGGTGCGCGCCTTTCCTGGGAACCCCCTCAGCAAAGAGATCCCTACCTGCTGTGCTGTGCTTGTTCGTGCTTTCCTGGCCTAGACGCGTTCGGCCGCTGACCTCTGCTACTTTCTT
Source organism: Lanius collurio (assembly GCA_020086605.1). Taxonomy (NCBI): domain Eukaryota; kingdom Metazoa; phylum Chordata; class Aves; order Passeriformes; family Laniidae; genus Lanius; species Lanius collurio. The sequence continues at coordinate 33,358,119 of JACBWW010000006.1, forward strand.
CCCTTTCGCGAGATAAGAGCTTGAATCACTTCTGTTTAATAAGGCAGCACTTTGTTGTCCATCCAGAAGAAATATTAGACAAATGGGGAAAATAAAACAATTGCATTCAAATTCATTAACCAAAGTTTTATTCCTAAAGCTTTGCCAATCCTCTAAAGTATTTGCTGTTTTTCTTCTCAATCTATCCCACATTTTCCTTCTATCTACTTGATTTGCCTTTCTCTTTGCTCCACTCCCTTGATCTCCACGACATTTCTATCACTGCTAGGGTTTCCTTCTTTGTACCTGAAGTTTGTTCTCCAAACTGGCTGAAGCAAGAGAGAAATCTCACCCGGGGTCAGGCTTCCCACCTGTGCAGTTGCATATCCTGCCTCCTAGGCATCTGGATATGCAGAGTTGGGTGGGAAAGAACAAGCTCTTCTCAGCCCCAGAACAGATTCCTTGTAGTGCAGAATTTTACTATTATCTATTAATATTACATATTTATTACTATTTTATTACTATTATAACCATTATGTATTTATTGCCATTTTATTACTGTTATTACCATCATCATACCTTAGTAAACATAGCTACAAAGAGGATCTGGGACACAAGATTACTCAGCTGTCTGTATATTTTGGTCTTGATCATCTGGCATGAGTGGTTTGCTGCTTTCTGGCTATCATCTTGGTCTAGCAAAATTTCCTTTCTATTGTTCTCTATGTTCTCTTCTATAGAAAACATGTTAAGGTTTGTTAGGAAAAAAAACCAAAAAACAACAAGATTACATTACTGTTTCACTACCCTTTAGCTTGAAGCAAAACTCTACAAACAGAGAATCAGTTCCTGTTAATATTGGCATCCATTTCAGCTGTAGGCAAGGTACGGCTGAGATTTTCAAATAGCATGGTTAGAGTGAAATGAGCCAAAATAAGGACTGATAAACACGTTGCCAGGGGTTCCCTCTCCCTTAGCTCCCAGCAGCACCTCTGTCCCACTGGCACGTGGCCCAGGAGCAGGCAATAAATGGATATGGGCTGTTGTGCCACCGCTTTGTGCCAAGCAGGGGCAGGAGGAAAGAACAAGACCTTGGAATCTCCGAGGTGTGCCCTGCCTACAGGCAGCAGTTCTCACAACTTCTAGGCTGCTCACAGGATCTGATGGGCAGCCTTGGTCTTTTCCAAAACAACAATCCTCAGAGTTGTGCCACTGGGGTCCTACTGCTGTTTCCAGCGGATTAGTAGAAGAGGTTACATCAGTTCAGCCCTTTTCCTTGAAAAAATACACAGTCAGTCAGGCAAACTAGATTTCTCCTCCGAAAACTGGAACAGAAAAAGAAACTGCAAAATTTTGATTCAAGTACTCCAGGTTTTCTCAGGGATTAAGTTTTCTTCACAAAAGAACTCACCTTTTGTTTTCATGGAATATTTTCAGCCTTTGGGAACAAGAAAAAATTTTACTCCCTGATTTTTTACTTCCATCTTTTCTTTCTTAGCCTTCCTCCACATTTTCTCTTTTCATCTCCCCACTCTACTAGAAAAAGTAAGGAAAGGTTAAACATGTTTGATGGTAAAAACCCAATGCTTCCAATATTTTTTTCTAAGATGGAAGACATAAGCTGTGAAAAGTAGGGTTTCTCACACTTTCTTTCCTTAATTTTACATATTTCCATCTTCTCTCAACTTCCAGCCTGCAGTGTGTTATGGAGAAATTAGTAAAATATATGTGCATGAAAAGTTCTCCTAAAGTCTTGCCAAGTTGTTTAGAGAAAAGCTTCTGTAAATTAAAAACTTTGCAAACTGCACTCTAGTAAAGCTGTTGTTCAGAATGCTTCCTCAGTATGTGAGAGCACTAAGATGCTCTGATATTTCAGAAACTATCCCAAAGGAGAGAATAAAACAGATTCATCTCTTGCTCAGCATGGAAGGAACAAAGGCACAGAAATGTGACAAACAGCAGCAGCCACTTTCTTTTATTTTATTATTTTGGCCATTGTAACTAATCTGGGGAAGTGGACTACATTAACTAGTATCTATGTTGGAATGAAACAGCAAGAACAAAAAAAGTCCAAATTATTTCTGAAATGCAGGATGACTAGTTTAGATCAAAGCCTACAGATTATAGCTATCTGTTTGACTGGGTATAACCTTGAAGGCCTGTGTGTTCCACTTCCAAACCCCAGCTGATCCTTTGATAATCTGTGGGCTTTCAACAGGAAACTCATAAATATTATGAAGCCATAAAGGGACAATTTAAAACCTCTGTGCTTGGGGGAAAAATGCAGCATTGTAATTCACTGGAACACATCTGATAGAGAAGCCAGTGTAAAATCCAAGCCTCCAAGATCTGCAGAAGCAGGAGGAAGAACAGCCATCTCTCCAAAATATAGGAGTCATTAGGAGACAGATTGCTATCAAAAGCCTCTGGCAGACAACTTCCTTTCTGCCCCTCACACCACAGCAGGTTCTGCATTGTGTCCCACACAGACTGAAGCAGAGAGCTGTTAGAAATGAGGCATTCATGGCTGAATTTGAGGAATCACTTGCCACAGGATATCAGAATATCACTTGGGCTAAGATGGGTCATGTTGTACAGCACTCTACGTTTCCATTACAGATGTAACAGCTTAAAATATTTTGCCACTTACTTTGTCTGCTACAAACAGTGGACAAATTTTCATGGGAAGTGCTAAAAGACAGTACAACAGTGGTGTTACAAAGGAAAACAAGCACTTAGAAGAAACATACCCTGTACTTTTATTAAATGTAGAAGAACATAGGTTGGTCTGAATTACTTGGTGCTTGGTGTATCTAGGTCACAGTGGGCTTAACACAGTACTGCTCCCATTAGAAATGGTGCTACAGACATGCCCAGGAACCCTGAGAATGATCCCATGGCCTGTTTTGTAGATTGTTTAACTAACACTCAAGAAGATGGAGTCCCTACCTAGAGGAGATTGTAATTAAAGTATGATTCAAGCACTGGGTGTAGCAAAATAATGGAGAATGGGGCATGGTAATGATAGGAAAGTGTAGGCAGATAAACTGGTTATTATGCAGAGCTAGCATGAATAAACACAGCAAGAAGAGGAATATTTTACACTGATTAAGCAGAATAACTGACTCATACAAAACAGCAACTGGTCACCATAGGACAGTGCTGCATCTCATTTCTGTGGTGTTTCATAGTAAAATATTGATAAACAGTCTTCCCTAGCACATACATGGGCATGGACAAAGCCTTTACCTTCCTCTTTTACCTATGTGCCAAAAAAATGTTCTGTCACGAAAGACACCTCATGAGTACGAGTGCTTGTGAAGTTGCAAGCCTTCTTTTTGTCCCTTAACACCATCCTAAAATTCTGATCAACCCACCAGTGTTCATGGTCATTTCAGGGCGTGCTGGAGTATGCTCAAAAGATTGGTTGTTTGTCTGAAGTCCTGACCACATTTCTGTTTGATACTTTTTCTGTAGAGTTCTAGCACTTCACTCAGACATACTCTTGCCATGTACCCTCACTGATGTCTCTAATATAAGAAGAGCCTCAAAACCCAGATTCACCTTTGCATCTGTGCTGATGCACAGTTCAGGTTTCTGACACAGTGGAGGCAGAAACAGGATCTGCATTGGCGTTAATTCATGGGTAATAGGCAGCTTTATGTCTCCACCATGCTTTGCTATGGTTTGGAGGGAACCATCCAGTTTTCAGACTCCTGGGAACCTTGGGGAAGGTGAGCTGGCTCAGCTTCAGTGCAGGTATCCCTGCAGTGCAGGAGTTACATTCAGAAGTACCAGCAGAAAAACTGGCAGAAATGGAGGTTGCATCTCCTCTAAAAGGCAGAGGTGTGTGCAGCCATCCTCCTGAGACTGCCAACTTTAGAGACTTTACAGGGCACTCAGTACTAACCTGTCTGGATACTGGGCTACTGCATCAGGCTCCGAAGAAACTACTGTGGTGCTATCAGTATCTACTTCAGAGCTGCTCAACTGTCTTTACACTTATTTCCAACTCCTTTCCAATCCAAGTGCAGACACAACCAATTTCAGTGTCTGTTTTAAAGAGTACAGCCACCACCTCTGGAAAGAAAATAGAAACCTTGGTTACACCTAGTAAAGCATAGCCACCCATGTGCTATTGCCACCTGCAGATGGTCAGCTTTGGATACCCTGCAGCCTCTTGGAAGCTGGAATGAGCATTAGAGGGCAGCAACTCCATTGAGACACTGAGGCTAAAAGCAATTAACTTTGGACCTTTGGATCAAAAGGCATACATCCAGATTTGTGAAGAAATTATTTGCTGTATTACTCTGAACTTTGGCACCACATTTCTCCCTCAGTCCAAAAGAGCTTATGTTTGTTAACCTTCACGCTGTCACGTGCATCTTCAGTCTTTGAGAAAACTGCAGGAATTCTTGCTCTCCTTGTGTATTTTGCAAATAATCTCAACATACACAGAATTTCACTCCAGAGTGTGTAAAAGGCTCTGCAAGACTGGCTGTTTTAACTACAGATTTCCAAAAGCCTTGGCAAATTCAATCTAAGCTGGCTCCTTAACAAAATTAAAATATTCTGTGTATGTGGTCCAGCTAGGATAGAGTTAATTTTCTTCACAGCAGCCTGTATAATGCTGTGCTTTCGTTTTTTGACTAAACCAGCACTGATAACACATGTTTTTTTATCTGGTAGTGGCAGTGTTTGTTCAGCACCAAGGCCTTTTCCCCACCCTGCACCACTGGTGAGAAGGCTGGGGCTGCACAAGAGGCTGGGAGAGGACACAGCTGAGCCAGGGGATGTAATATCCCAAACAGTGTGACATTGTGCTCAGCAAGAAATGCCAGGGGAAAGGAGAAGGACGAAGGGAGAACTTTCAGAGTTATGGTGTTTGTCTTCCCAAGCAACTGTCAGGTGTGTCGAGGCCCTGCTTGCCTGGAAGCAGCCGAACACGTGCCTGTTGACGGGAAGTGGCAAATGAATTCCTTATTTTGCTTTGCTTGCATGTGCAGCTTTGACTTGCTTGTTAAACTGGCTTTATATCAACCCATAAGTTTCCTTTCTTTTGTCCTTCCAATCCTCTCCCCCAGCCTGCCAGGGGAAAGCCATCAAGTGACTGAGCGAGGACTTAGCTGCCAGCTGGGGCCAACCTACTGCTGTCCTTTTTGGTGCCCAACGTGAAGCAATAGGATTTTGAGGTAACACCCCTGATCAGACTGTGCTAGGTAGAATTTATAGCTGTTACTGGCAGGGCTTTGTACTTTCTGCCTTACTGTATATTAGAGTCTGGCATGTTAGTGGCTGTTTTGGACTTTTGCTGTTTATTGTAGCACTTATCACCTTACTCTGCTGTGCAAGGGAACATTTTGTTATCAGCAATGGCTACATGTGTGGGCTGGCACAGGGCCCAGAAACTGCTGCTCTACTGGACAGGCTGGAACACCAGTGGAATGGGGTTAATTCCCATCATAGCTGCCCACAGGGTGTTGTAGCTTAGATTTGTGACTAGGATAGTGATAACCACACAGGGGTGTTTTAGGTGGCACTGAACAGTGTTTGCACAGTATCAAGGCCTTCGCTTTTTGCCTCTCTGCCCTGCCAGTGAGTAGGGTGGGCATTGACAAGGGGCTGGGGAGGAGATACAAGCAGGACAGCTGACCCCAAATAACCAAAGTACTGTTCATTAGTAAGTAGAAGCAGAATCTTCAACTTGTAAAATTGTAAAAAACTTGTAAAATTGATGCAGATAGACTGAGTCATGCTCCTGCAATCAGTTTTGCATTTATGTAACTTTACATAGAATTATACGTGTGTGTGCAAATATGCATAAACAACTAATTACTTATTTAGAGCATTAAAGATCACTGCCTTCTTAAAAATAATAAATGATTTTACACTTATCATATAAAACCCTGGTTCTGCTGAAGTTAAGAAGCATTTATTAACTGTTTTCCAAGATAAAACCTCATTCCAAAATTTACATTTCTTTCCTTTTTTAGTGAATAAGGCTTGTGTTGCAATTTCATGGCTTCGTTAAACAAAAACAAATTAAGCACCATTACAAAATACTAAGAAACTCGTCTTTAAAGATGAAGCAATTATTCATACTGTTTCACCATTTGAAATTAATTCTAATTAGCAATGAAAATGTTACTTTCCTGTTTCAAAATCTCAACATTACCAGAGCTACTACTGTAGAGGCAATTATACAAAATAAAATGCTGATGTGTTTCATGCTAGAATATTAACTTTATTTTCCATCGGAAAATTACAACAATTTATGACATAGTAAAAATAAAAAAAAAAAAACATTGTTTAATTTTTACACTCTTTTCACTCCTGTTCTATATCTTTTCTTTAAAATGAATGTTCTATAAGAGAAAGAAATTAAAAACTACTGAAATAAAACTGGATAACACCATCCAAGGTTCAAAGACAAACTACTTTAAAAATCCAGCCTCCTGAATGGCACCTAGTGTGATAAGTGAAGTGCTGCAATGAAATAATTTACAGGATAGAAGCCCAGAACACTACTGAAAGCTTAGCTAAAATTCTGCTGGAATAATGAGTTCACGGACTGTGTATGTAGTCATTCCGGGAAAAATCCATGTAAAATTTATGTACAAGAGTATTTCCATTAGTGAAAACACAGTAAAATTGTAAGAGAAGATGCAGATGTTTCTTGTACCCAGTTTCATCTAATCCTCCTCTGCCACCTCCAGGCTGTACTGTCACTGTACAGCTGCAGTTCTCAAAACTTTCCTAATGAAGGGAGTTCCCTGTCCCAACAGTCTAAATGTGTGTATGGGACTGAGCATCAGGAGTTCCGAATCCTCATTTTGGTTCTCCCATTGCTGTTCCATGACCTGCCAGGTTGAATCACTTGCCTTCTCATTCAGGTACTGCTGACTCCCTGTCCCCCTGTGCCCTTCAGGTCACTGAAGATGAATTATGTGAAATCCACTGCATCCAGGTGTGCTGGGTATGCAAGAATCAAACCAACAATGCCAACACCCATTCTCTGAGAAGGGGTTGCACGTACCTCAATGCTGAGACATGTCCTGCCTTTGCCACAGTGTAGATGAAAGACATGTGGAGGAGAGGTCACCCCTAGAATCCTTTCTCACCAAGGCACTGCTGGAATGCAGCACTACAGCTCCAGATCAACACTGGTTTTCCCTCTCAGCCTTATGTATGGAAAACATCCACCTGCTATAGCTTTCTATTCCTCACCTGTGCTGCAAAAGCATTACAAAATGGAGATAGTCAGGGCTCAGGATCAAGGCCAGAGTCTCCATTCCTAGGGATTTCACTCTTAAAATTAAATAAAAAGTAAGACAGTACTGGTTATAATGAAGAAGGACAATACTAATCAGAATGAACTACCATTTCTTCCCAGAGAAGAGAAGCTGTTTTCTAAAATGTGTATTCATAGGAAGGAAACACCTGCCAGAGAAATCTCTCAATCCTGCTGGTAAAACATTTTGTTCCTTCGATGAAGCACACATCCAAACTACTAAGCATGACTGTTTTAAAGGTTTCTTAAAAAAACATGTTGTTCTGCATGATGACTGCTAGCAGATTAAGAGCTCCCAGACTCAGCCCTTTTCACAGCCAGACCCCCACCAAAATCACAGCCATAGAGCTCTACCCGAAGGGCAATCCCACGGTACCACGTTTTTGGAACAATGCGGACAAATCTGGACAGGATGGGTGGGTTAAAAAAATTCTTGACATGCCCGTCGCTGTTTTCATTACCCAAGAAAACCTGCAAATACACAAACACAATCAGTTAAAAGGTGGCACTTGACAAAACCCCTGCATTTTCTCTTTAAAACAGTTCCAACCTGTTGCATTAGCCACACCCAGGGTAGATGGACTGGCTCATTTCTTGTTTTAAACAAGACCACATCAAGTTTCTTCCTAACGTGCTGGGTTAAAAGTAGCTCAGACCAGCAATAGCTGAGTCAGAATGGATTAAACAGCCCCTGTTTCCATCCACACCAGAAAATTTGTCATTCTCATTTCTAACAGACCAAACTCCCAAATTTCCCTTATTTTACTGCTGCTAATAGCCCCTGTGGGTTAGATTGGTGTAAGGTCATACAAAGTACTGTGCTCTGTAGGTACCTGAAGTTCACCAGCTCTGCTATAGCAATACTGCTCACTAACATAAATTTCATTTAAAAAATCAAGGCAGAAATAAAAAAGCTAAAAGAGGCCCTGGGGAACCCATTGTTCACTCAAATTAAATGTCCTTGTGTATTCAAACTAATAGTCCCCCTTTACAAACTGTGTCAGCTCTTTTTATCACAATGTTGGCTGCATTCTCTGCAGATACGGTGTTCTTTCCTTTTATTATGATTAATTATGATCACTAAAATCAGACGGATACTGTGACATTATCTGTAGTAACCGCAGCTCCCTAGCACTTTAAAGTCCTGTGAGAATATCAATTTGGCTGGGCATTCTGTCTTTGAGCCTTGACTGTGTGCAGCACCTAAAACCAAGCAACAATACCATTGCCTGAGCTGACAGTGATACCTTTGGCACTGAGCTTGAACCCTCTGTGTAGGATTTCCACTCGGAGCCGTTGTCGCTGTACAGAAGAACATAGGTTTTCACAAAGTATTCAGCTGACATGGATGTGACCCCCTGTGTAGCAATAGCAGTGATCTTCTTAACTGCGAGGAGATCAATTTGCAGCCACTGTTGGTTGTTGTTCAACTACAATTAATATAAAAGTTTGTCTATTAGCAAACATGTCTATGTCTTTATTTGCTAAAGTCAAAATTCTTGTTCACAGGTAGTTAAAACTGTATCAAAATGCATCAAAACTGTATCAAAGAAGTCCAGAAGAGTAAAGCTGAGGTAAGTCACAAGCATTCTTAGTGACCTACAGAATTAACTTCAACACTGCAGGTAGTGTATTTGGAATCTTAAGATTTACACTTTAATTTCCAATATATAATGAAAAATAACAGAGATTTACCTCTGGTATTAAAACATAATTCTAATACCAAATGCTTATACAAAAGAGCAGCTTCCAGCAAATCTCAAGGTGCTTTGTGAAAAAATGCAGCTCCATTTTGAAGACACAGAAGCTCAAATGCCTTGCTGAAGGTCACCGTTCCCAGATCTACTAGGCTGCACTGCCTATAAGCCAACCCAGAATGAGTTATTTTAACCCCCTTGAGACAAATATTCAAGTTGCACTCATCTCCTGAAATTAAACAGGCTATTTCCACAGAGAAGTTCTGACACCTGTGGCCCAGAGGACACAATCCATCTCTCAAGGTATGATTTCACTGCTGTTGCCAGAAGCTTAATAAGTTCTCTGCCGAAGAATTGAGTGGTGTTCTTCCCAAAGGATGGTTGTGAAGTGACCCTATCACACTTGGCACTGGACAGAGCATGCAGGAAGCACCATGATCACAAAGACAGCATGAATTTATTAACCAGCTGTCCCTGCTGCATTCCCTGTTTCTCTCTTCTTACCTTGGCTCGCCAGGCATTCATCTTTCCCTTCTGATTGAGACGAGCAAGTGAAGCATCCCATGTGTTGAACCAGGATGTCTTAGTAGATGAGGCTGTTATCTGGCTCTTCTTGATCTCTCCACTTTCCATTCCAAGCGGCAAAGAGCAGCCTGTTGAGAGGAGAACCATGTCATCTCCCATACATCCAAGCAGCCACAGTGAAAGCATCAACGTTGGAATGAGAAGACCCACCCACACTTTAAATGAAGTTTTAACTTCATTTAAAGTATGAGGCAAAAAATTTGTCAGAATGGAAGCATCAGCACTTGACCAATTCTTACCATCAACTTCACAGCCCAGAAGCTCCATGCGAAGAGTAGGCCTGTTGTACACTTCGGTGGGGTAGAGTCTGATGTACCTAGCAATAATAGGGGGATCAATGATGTTCTCTTTTATTTCATAGGCATTGGAATTACCTTCAAAAATCTGTTAAAAAAGAAAGAAAAAAATCCACATATGATTAATTTAATGCAGACACAAGCTTGGATGCTGAAAGCCTGCTCTGTAACAAATGTAGTCTTTTTTATGCCCTTAGCCCCATCCACAGTGATAGCCCACCCTGTGCTGCAGGGCCACTTGAAATATCTCATGGTCCCATCTTAGCGTATTTGGAAGTGTCTGAAGGTCTCAGTTTAAATAAGCAACCTTTTTTATGTAAGTCTGTTAGAAAACATGAGCAAAGAAGCAAAAGGAGAGGTAAAAGACAACAAGTTTTCAGTTTGGGAGTTGTACCACAGAAACCTCAGGGTAAACTGAAGGGAGCTGTAATAGGTAGTGCTGGAGCAGCTGGGCATAAGATAAACCTCTCAGGGTACAACCACACAGGCTTTCTGCAGGCAATTCAGACAGTTCAACATTCAACTGCTGGGATAGATGAAAGGGAGGGATGAGAAGCAGAATCTAATACCAAATGAGGTAAGGGCCTGATTTTTAGTTCGGCTTCCTATTTCCTTCACAAAAGCAGCCAAGGGCTTAGGAAATAATAGTAGGGAGAGATGCCTATAAGAAAAACAGACCCTGCACAGTCAAGGTCACAAGGCCAATCCAAACCCCAGTCTGTGTAGTTCCTCACCTTAGAATTTGCCTTCTAGTCTGAATTTTATTAGTTTGGTTAATGCTCTTTGGGGCTTCAAGCTGTACCTACTAAGGCTCTAAAGGCCATAATGTTTTCCACTCTTTCTTAACATTAAACAAAACTCAGTGCATCACTCAGGGATGCTGCCTAGGCTGTGGCACAGACAGACCTTTCCTGTTGGTGAGCTGTCTCCTTTGAAGGTGTTCCACGTCCGTTTGTCTTTGCTGTAAACAAGAAAATACTTCTGGATGTACAAGGACTTTAAAAACTGTTTGGCTCCTTGTGTCTGTATCCCAGTGAGCAGAACTTGTCTCCGAAAGTCCACCTAGCAACAGCAAAGAGCATTTATAAAGACAAAAATGCAGAGGAAAATCCATATAATTCTTTGGCATTTACACAGCAGCTTTGAGCCCTGCATTTTAACATCCACAACACTAACACTCTCTAAAGGAATAACAGATACCAGAGTCCAAATTAATGCCCTCTCACTCTCAGTGTATTTCTGTGCGCATTTAATTTCAGAGGCCACTTTACAGGGTTCAGCACTGCACCATAAAGGAGGCACCTCAAAAGTATCTGTGTGTCTGTGGTAGGCACAATTCCCCCCACCCCACTGTACAGATAGGCCAAAGGAGCACAGAGAAATTAAAGGCTCACACTTTTATAAGCCACTTCTAATTTTGGGTACCTAAGCTGCAGAAAGGCATATGGCATTCTGAAGTGCTGAAAAGCCACCTTTGCTGTTGATATCATATCTAAGCACCTAGCACATAAAAACAAATCTGGAAGGTATTCCTATCAGCAGTGAAACTCATTCTTTGGAACATGCCTTCCACATCTTTGCATGCTTCGCTTCAGTAACCTCAGCTTCTCACTACCCCAGCCCCCTATTAAATTCTTTCTCTTCCCAAGGTTATTTCCAGTTCCACATCAGATCTCCCAACCTTCTCACCCTACTTCACTTCCACTAACTTGCTAGTGTGTCAAATGTTAGCAAGCCAAACACAACAGCCACCTGCTGAACTTGAGTCTTTCTTGTCTTCCAACCAATTTTAATAAGATGTATAAGAAATCACCTATCCTCTCTAAATTTGGGTGCAAATTTGCCATGTGTTGCAAAAGTCACTGGGATGGAAAAAAACACAGAAGTGAGGTAATTGAATAATATAGTGCTTGAAGTCATAATTATAAGCTTAGTTTCCCTGTGAAGCCAACAGAGTTGTGTCAAGTGGGACATAGCAGCATACAAACCAAGCAAAAAACTATCTGAAGCTAAGCTTGGGGATATTACACTTTAAATGATCATTCAAGAAACACATACATATAAATATGTACCGTTAGGTAGACAAAGGAAAAAGAAAGTAGTAGAAAGAATGACTCCATTTGCCTACAAAATGGAGTCATCTAAATTGTGAGGGTAACAGTCCAGTAAATGAGCCTCAACAGCAGCAGAGACTGGGTTATCCAAGGGAAGAAGAACAGTTTATGACATCACCAATCTTGCCACATCATTTCAGTTTTCCCCAGCAATCCTTTCAGTGACAAAAGCAGCCTGACCTTCTAAAATAAGATGTAGGAAAATCATAACTCAATGATGTTGTACTGTACCTGGATCCAAGGGAGTTCTTCCTTCATTACTGTACTCCAAGCATTGTATGTTCCATAATTGTTTAATCGGGCTAACTTAGGTTCCCAATAGTCTAGAGAGGAAATATGAATGAAGCAAGAACTTTAAGAGGCATTGAAAAAACATAAATTGAGGCTGTAATTAGTCTTAAGTGCTTTAATTCCCCCCTTCCCCTAGAGATAAAAAAAAGGGAAAAAAGTCCAGAAGAGACTCTAAAATTGTAGTATAGGATAATTTGGACATGGTCAGCAACTGAAAGTCATCTGTACCCTGCAAAACTTTAGAGTTGGCAGAATGACAAAACCCCCAGCCTTTTATGTAATATACTGTCTGCTAATTTGGAACCAGGGTCTAGAGTTTGCTAAACAAGTTTTGGCCCCCAGCAGGATCAGACACAAAATGTGCTCTACATTCATGGAAGAGAGCTGCTCTCTGCAAAACAAGGTTTGCAAGTTAAAAACTGATATAGAATATATATGGCAAAACAGCTTTCAAGCCTTCATAGAACTGTGTCAGGAATGAAAGAAAGAAAATCAAATTCACAAAAAATTAAGTCTTACAAGCTTGTGATACTGATAGTAGACCTGTGACACTTAAAATACCATGAAGATGGCTACCTAACACACCTCCCAGTCTCTGCTTGCAGCATTGAAAAGATTTTCAGCCTGACAGCTGATCCACTGCTGAACTGATCTTGAAAGACATAGGAGATGCCAAAAGAATACAGAACTGCAACACTCAGGAGGATGCACGGACCTTTTTGAGGATAAACTCACCTATGTGATGTGAAGCATCGATCTGCGAATCGAGTATAACTCCACTTGCCAGACCCATTGGAATCCTGCACTCTAAAGGGAGCACAGTAAGTTTGTTGTTAAAGAAAATGAGGCCTATTCTAACATATATTCTGGTGAAATCTAAGACACCATCACCCAGAACAATTCCTAGTAATTCTGTAGCTCCACTCCCTTCCAGAGAAGTCTAAATTAATCTTTGCAATTTCTCTCAACAGATTAATCCACTGGTCACTGTAGGGAAACGTCAAATTCAAAGTCAGCACGCTAAAGGAATAAAGGTAGTATACTAAATAATTCAAAGCTAGCATTGCTGGAAGCAAAATATTTTTTTTCTATAACACACTTACAGTAACCACTCCATCATGCCCTTGAACACAGATAACTTCCTATGTTAATTTTTTTCTGCAGAACAATCTCCCAAATTTATTTTCAGTGATCCCAAAAGGGTAGAGAAAACTTCATAGCTTGACTTTCCCAGCCAAAAACCACTCTAGTTCATACCTTTCTCTATAACCAAATAGGATGCCTGCATTCCTGCTTGCTGGTATTCTCCCACTTCAGTGTCTAAAAGCCACCAGCCAGGTCTCTGTGGTTTCATTTCAATTGTTCTAAATGAGCCTTGAAAAAAGGAAGAGAAATGTATCAGAAACACTGGCATGACAAGGTTGATGTCAGCAAGGCTGAGTTTTATAACAAAGACCTTCCTATGACCTAATCCAGAAAATTTAAATACACACTGCAGCAAGAGCAGTAACTTCCACCATCTCAATGATTTTTTTATTAGCAAGCTAGTTCTAGCTAGTGACTGAGATTGGAATCAAGTGGCCAGATCAAAACCCAGCCTTTGCTGACGGAGCAAAGTACAGAACCTTGGATGCCTGTAGGTAACAACAAATGTCTGCACGTTAACTGCAGTGCTGAACAGTGTAGTGAACAGTGTTCATTACATAATGCAGGGATGTTAATTCTGTGGTGCTGGTTATTCTTACTCCTGCTGTGCCAGTATGTTGTTCAAGTAAGGAAAAGGACGGATGTAAAGAAGCCAAAAGTACAGGTGGGAAAATTAGATGTATGGGTCCTCCTCTCACTTTCTGCATGCCCCAGGAGTGCCAAGGGTTGAGCAGGAAGCAGATATGGTTTCAGTTGCTTGCTGCTTTTACTTTTTAGAAAGCACAGGACATGTTCTCATTGCTTTTCTTATGTTCCTAGATACTCCACACAATTCTTCAGGTAATTCCAGCTAATTCTGGCTCCTATTTAAACAAAAATATGTAGATTTCACAGCGAAAAGCACTATCTTAAAAATAATCAAATAAAATAGTGAATAAACGATGCCTATTATTCACTAAAACAAAATCCTATCATTCCAAGCCAATCGCAATATTTTCATCTTCTTGTCTTTTTTTTTCTTGAACTCTTGTAGCTGGCAATACAGACTTCATAAGTGCTGTTAATGCACACTGGCTCTGCTGACAGTCATGGGGCAAAGGACTTCATCCTGTACTCTCATAAATACTATAGCCTATTTCCTTTCTCCTTGGGCATAAGAATTCTCCTAGGGCTCACAATTGTTCTTTCTGCTCTGTATCACACTTACCCTGACATTAAAACCCCCAGACTCTCAGCATATGGAGACTTTTACATTGGTATGATGATGACAGACTGCAATGGTCACCCCTCAGAACTTACTTTGCTCTGACGCTTACCTGGGAGAAGAGTGTATGTACCAAGCTGGTGCTCTGGCTCTCCTTGTTCTATGAAGGTCTGTCCATGAAAATGAACAACATGAATGTCTTTTGGCCCACCCATATTCAGCAGGTGCCATCGGACTGTTTCACCTTCATACATCCTCAAGCCTTGCAAATTGTAGGTAATCCCATTAATAGCTGAAAAAAAAAGAAGATTGTTAGTCAGGAACACTGCTCACAAAACTGGTCTCAAAGTGCTAGAATGTATTATTGAAATTAGTGAAATATTTAATGTGCTTGGGAAAAACACCATTTTTTCCAATTTAAAGTGCAACACACTTTATGGTCTATGTTCATCAATTCAGAAAATCCAGGGACCTCACCAGAAGATTCGAGCACAGCCTGCTAGCAACATATGGCAACCAGGAGAACAAAAAGATTTAAATCAGGCCCAAAAGAAAGAACAGCGATCCAAAACACTTTCTGTAGCTTCCATTTCCTCAGGCACACGGTCACAACCAACACACCTCTATAGCCACAGAGAGGTGAAGGGCTGTTGTACAGATGCTTCAAATTCCTCAACAGAACTACCTGATTTGTCAAATTATTAAAATATTTTCAAATTTCTTGCAAAAAGTTGTCAGGGTACTACTAGCTTCCTAATGTAAACAAGAATTTTTTTGTTTCTTTTTTCCTTTTTTTCTTTTAATATGGAGGGGATATGTATGTGAATGCAAGTGAGAAGTTTTCTGTTGAAAGTTTCAGTCTAATATGTCCTTTCTCCATTTTAATAGCAAATTTCCAGTCATTGCTAATTTTTACATGGGTATGACTATTATGGGTACAATGGACAACTACAAAAAAATTCACATTTGGGATTTATGCATGTTGAAAAGGATTGTGAAGTGAGATACCTCCCCTGACATCTTGTCCTCTACCCCAATAAACAGAATATTTGCCAAAATGAAATAAGTACCATAGAATTTGTGGCATTGCTGCATTTCTTGTGTCTTCTCATTACAAGGCCTTCCAGAATGTTTGTCAAAGTACCAGCTTTTCTCTTCATCAAAGACCATAAAAAGCAAGAAAAAGTCTCGGGTAGATATCCTGCTGTTGTTTGATATGCTGAAGGCTCCTTTTTCACAGATCAGTATTGGCCCAATCAAACCAGACTGAATGTCTTTCTCCTAGAAGATAATAAATTCATATTTATTAGGTAAAAGTGGATTTGCCAAAAGATGCAAAAAACCCCCATAGCATTCTGCAGGAATGCATCAAGCCCTAAAAATCTAAAGCAGGTCCCAGAATTACTGTTCCCTTCTATCTTTATTCTCCTCTGATCAGTCTACCAGAGTTGCTCAATTCAAATTGTTCCATAGCTTATGTCCTGCTTTAGCTGAGTGCAAGAGAGTAAATGTCAGGTGGGAACATTGAGCTCAAAAAAAGGACAGCTATGCAAAAATGTGTTCTGCAGCTTGCACTTCTACAGCCATACATCATTTGGAGATATTCAAACCCCAACCAAACACAGTCCTGGACGAACTACTTCAGCCAACCCTGCTTGAGTCGTAGTGGTGGACTGGATGGACTCTAGTGATGCCTTCCTACACAAGTGTTTCTATGATTCTGTGATCAACCCCAGCAGCACCACCACTTCTATTTTCATTCCCTTACCATGTTTACATCAGAGTAGTAGATCCAAGACCGACATGCTGCTCCTGACTGCGCAGGGCCTGATCGCCTGTTTGCGTACCATACATATATGTAGCTGTTATTGGGCTGAACTTCATCATCTTCCTTAAACCAAGCAGTAGATTCATCATCATAAATGCTTCCCTCAGAGGACTTTTCATAGAGGACTCCATGGGCATGGAGGGAATACGGTCTGGATGCCAGATTCTTAAAATAAACCTGAAAAAAATAAAATAGATTCTGTTCAGCAAACTCAGGCCTAAATCAAAGTCACCATATACTACGTTCCCATAACCTCAAACCAGGGTGAAGATCTGTATAAAGATTACAGGCTATGCTGTACATGGAAAAGCCAGCAGAGAGAGCTTTTGACATCTCCATGCTGATTTGTCACCTTTGATGCAGGTAATGAAAAATCAGAAAGCATGAGTCTAGCTCCCTGTCTTCCACCAAGTCAAGGCTCCCAGGACATTTACTGCTGCCTCTCATGTGGAGCTGCTTAGTTACTGCCAGCAGGGAAATGGGGAGTTTCTACCTCTTATGTTTTGCTGCAGTCATTACAATATAATAACTCTAGACCTCTGTATGCATCATTCTTGCTGAAATCAGTGCTTCCCACTAGTCCCAGAGAAACACCACAATAGTGGGATTGCATATTTACCTCTCCTTAGAGAATGACACTCCCAAGCTACAAAATATTTTTCTTTCCTTACTCATGATTTAAACATAGGTCAGTGTGTTCCTACTGTACACCACTTCTACTGAAATAAGCAGAAAGCACTGAGATCTAGTCTCCCTAAGTGTATTCCTGTGTTTTGGAAGACTGGATGAAGAAGGATGAGAGAAGGAAAATTTTAGAGCAATGTGCTTCCTAATGGATATATACCACAGTATCACCAGGGATATGGTTCCTCTTCATCCTTGTTGATAGTTCTCATATAATTCTGCACGTTTACATAGCAAAACTTTTTAGAGGAAATTATTTATTTTTCCAAAAAGTATATATTAATCCTGAGCACAAATGTACTATTTTCTGAGTTTAGAAAACTCATTTTTCATTAATATTAAACCTAAATCTTATTTTACATTAGACCAGTTAGCCAGTATTTAATGTTGGGAAATAAGAAAGAAAAAAAGAATTTAATTTGCTGTGGACAGGAGCAAAAAAAGATGTGTTTTAAAGAAACACATCACAGTGCTCACGTGTCCACAGTGCAATTTCAAGCTTTGAAAACTGTTTCCCCTTCATCGTCTTTTAAAAATTTGTGGTATTTTTAGATCCATTCTGTCACACTCCAAGATGACTGTAAGAATCTTATCCTCCCCACAAAATCAAAACATTGACCTACTTGGATAACATCATCCACTTCAGCTCGGATAACTGGTCCCAGGATGCCAAGATGTTCTGTATATTCATCTTCATCCTGAAGAGTCGAAAAGGTACTGTCTGTGTAGCTCTGGAAAATCACCTTGCGTCTGGTGCCATCTTTACAGGTTTTGTCACTCCTCATTGTACTGAAAGGAAAACCCCAATTAAAATCCCACACAGTGAATCAGGAGTAATAGCTTTGATGAGACCCAAGAACTCATTTAGAATTCTGTGAACACATTTTAGAACTCTGTGAATAAAAAGAATAAACACTCAAATGGCTTCAAACTGTGTCAGGGAAGGTTTAGACTGGGTATTAGGAAAAATTTCTTTACCAAAAGGGCTGCCCAGAGAAGTGGTTGAGTTTCTGTTCCCAGAACTGTTTAGAAGATATGTGGATATGGTGCTGAGGGACACGGTTCAGTGGAGAACCTGGCAGTGTTAGGTTAAAGGTTGGACTCGATGGTCTTTGAAGGTATTTGCCAACCTTCTATGATCCTGCAAAATGAGTGTCAGATGATTCTGAAAATCATGGCTTGCAATGTTCAAGCAATTCTAGTTCTACAGTTGGATATGAGATCCCTCAAGCATTTGGTCAACTATGACTGAAAAGCTCCAACAAGTCTCTCAAAACCCATCTGAGCTCTGTTCTCCTTTTTTTCTTAGCCTTAATAGTCTGAACTGGAGCTTGGTTCAGTGTAGTAAGCCTATCACCTACACCCTACTGTCTCACAGATCTTCACATCTGATTATATCTGCATTTTGCATCACAGAGATAGGATGGTAAAATAAGCTTTTAGACATTCAAACTGTTGTTCAGATCTTAAGAAGAAGCACTAAAATGCTATTATAAGTCCCTACAAACCTTGCTTTATTATAAATTCTGCAATAACCAGAAATTTAACCTCAGTTACATAGGAGAAAGGCTGGTTTTTAGCTCTTCAACACACTGAGACAGGATATGCTGTGGGCTGTGTTAAAATCACTGGAACTATACAGCTCCCACCAGATGAGGATGGATGTCTCTGGAGAGATTTATATAGAGGTCTAAGCATAAAAAAAATTTTGATTTTGCAAGTACTCAAAGAAACTGCCTTGTTTCTGCTGTTTTTGCAAGTGCCATTTATATAGGCTAAGATGAGGCAGGAGTAAAACTGGAGAATACTGAAGAAGTTTCATTTTTATTTCCATCAAATAAAATGGAAATTCAGTTTGAGAAATAATCTGTTTGGAAATTCATTTTTCACAAAGAAAATTTACTTGCTCCTGTTTTGGCTGTTTTTTTTTTAATAAAAATCCAAAGTTGTGCAAGTTTTGGTTCAGCTTTTTGATGAAAAATGACAAGGAATCCTATGCCTTGCTGGGTGAGCACTGATCCTAACCTGTATTGATTACAAGAGCGAATTTTTAGTACAGTGTTTCTCTCAGTATATTCTCATATATTCTTTGCTGTAGTATAGTGGCCAGTTTTCTCTGACAAAATGTAAGAAAATCCCTCAACATCAGGGTTTGTGATCCAGTCACCTTCTGATTTCTCTAAACAGCAGGAGCAACAATGCAATACTTCATACAGCTTTGTTTTTACATATAGTATAAGGCAGTCACCAGTGTGGTTAATCACTTTACAGCTTTCATATACTTTTCAATACTGCAGCCTTGTGAAGTTGGAAAGTGCTATTATCCCTTTTCCAACAGAGAAGTGAGACAGCAGAACCATTTCTTGCTAGTGCTAGAAACTGATTTCATCTGCCTATAAGCACACCCCATTCTAGACTCCATCAGTTAGTCCAATATATTCCTGGAAAGACTTTGCACAAGGAGGTCTCTGTCCTGTGTACAGGTACCAAGAACTGAAGGACAAAGTAAAACATGTTAATCAAGTATAACAAAACAAGCTGGAATATTCCCTCTTGATCTCTTACAGTGAGTTTTTTAACTGATGTATTAAAGACTGTTTCTACAAAAGGAGGTTAAAGAAAAAAAAAAGGATTTCTTAGCTGTGTTGTGTTTGATTATAGTAATCTCACTCTGACATTTTAAAGGGGTGCGAGTCTCCTGTGCAAAATTCTTATGGTTCTGCCACTGAAATGGTGGATATCACATAGCACATTTCAGATGTTTTTAAGTTTATCAGCATGTGAATAAACATTCTGCAAGGAGGTGTCAGGATAGTGTGCCAAATGAAAGCAACGATTTAGGCAAACCTTTTCTTATATCCGGCATAGTTCCAGCAGACCTCTTTAGCGGCGATGTAGTACCTCCTCTGATTGCCCCGGCTGCGCAGGTAGTGCTCGGCAATGTCATCGGGGTTACGCTGCCTGCTGATGTTCACTTTGGGGTCTGTCATGTAGGGGTCATCAAAGCTCACGTAATGGTACTCGTATTCCCCACCCGAGCTTTCGTCGCTGTAGGTTTCTCCTATCACATATTCGTAGTCCCCATCTTCTTGGGGAAGCCCAATGGTGATGGATGGCCTAAACTGGCGCGGGGTGAGGGTGTTGTTCAGTGACTCTCCATGCCTGGCCCTGCTCACATCTGCCCTCTGGCTGACCTCACTGGGTGCCTCCGAGGTGTCCGTTCCACCTGGAAACAATGCAGAGCCAAACCCTGCCACAGAATTGCTGGGTTTTTTGGGGTTTCTACTCCTTGGGATCAGCAAGTAGGTAATTTTTGGATCTTCCTTCTTCTTCCTTCGGATCTTGATGAAGGTGCCAGATGTACTCAAGGTATCGTTGTTTCCTGCCTTTCCTTTCTGAATCAAGCGCATGGGGTTCCCTTTCTGGTTTTCCCCCAATAGATGTGAGAACCCTTGATACCTCTTCATATCCTCCCTATTTATGGATGCTGTACTGTTTCTGCCATGATGATTTAACTTACCACCACCAGATTTATCTAAGCTTGCCTCTAATCCCAGATTTCTCTTTGCAGACACCAAATTCCACTCCTCACTAGTCATTTTAGATGAATATTTCCCAGCCCCAGGCAACGATGCTTCCAGTAAATTCTTTACTACAGCAGGGCTTGTATTGTCTAACATGTGTTCTAAAGAAAAAACATCTGCTGGTTTATCTTTGGATATGCTGGGCTCAGAAAGGTTGGATGCATTAGATTCATCTCCTACTGTGAGGTCCAAATCCAGTGTTAAGTTAACTGCATGCATGGCATTTTCCATCTTCTTTCCTTCCTCCAGTTCACCATCATATTCATTTGGCAGCTGGCCAGTTCCCACCATGGCTTCATGGGATGTGTTCTCTGCATGATGTACAGAATGAGGCACATTGGCCTTGTCAGAAAATGAGACATTTTTCTGTCGGACATGATTTAGGAGGGCATTCATCTTTTGGACAGCGTAAAATTTAATGGCCAGTGAACTTCGCCTTTTTCTTTTAGTGGTATAATTTCCTCTTCCTGTGTTCTCCTCTGGATGTTTTTCTGGAAAAAAATTACTGTCCTCTCCACCAGCTGGAAGCTCTTCTGCAACATTCACTGGGCCTTCCCCATTGCTCAGCAAGCGTTCACCTGCAGACATGTTACTGTGAGCTATTTCATAGTTGCTTTGGCTTCTATTCTCAAATACCAAGTCAGCCTCTCCATCACTTGTGGTAGCTAAAAATAAATCCTCTTCTGCTGTGATTGATGTGTGATTTGGCTGGAATGTTTCGGCCTTGACTGGGGGAAGAGGAGTGATATGAGTTTCTAAGAACTTAGAGTTGTTTGTTGTTCCACTACTATTTATAGCTGTCAGACCTGAGCCAGCTGCCACCTCAGAACTCGTGGCATCAGTGCCTTCATACTGATCCCAGGCCAGTGCTGTAAGATTTTGGTTTTCCTCATCACCTGCTGTCTTTCTTAAGCTTCGGACAGAGTATAAGGAAGCCAGGTAATCCTGATAATCTGATTCCTCCTTGTCTTCCTCTTTTTCTTGCACATCTTCCTCAGATGAGGTGGAAACAGCCTTTCTTTCAGTCTTGGTGGGAGTTAAATCCACAACATCAAATGTTTCATCTTCCTCATAGTCACATTTGGCATCCCTGAATCTCAGCCTCATGCCGTAACTCATCTCTGGGGTGCCCCAGGATGCCAAAAGCCAAGTACCTGGGATTGAAATAGAAGTGTTATGAGAGTGGACATTGTCTATCATGTAATTGGCCAAGGCAAATTGTTGGGGTTGCTTCCACAGCACCTGCTATAGCAGACTGCTTATATTCATCTGGGATATTCATGAGCTCTCCTTGCAACGAAAAATAATTATTAAATGTAAATAAATAAGAGCACATATAAATAAATACATCTAGGAGATGGAACTCTTCTCCATAGATTAAGCTATAATTAGAACCCAACTCCAAAAAAACCCCATCAAGGAATTGGATAGGAAAAAAGAAAGAAACAAATTAAAGGCACCTATGTTTAGATCTGGATCTAAGATTGAGATCTCTCAAGATAAAGTTTTACTTTTATCCTGTCCTTACTGGTGTATGCACTGCTACACAGAACATTCGGAGCAGAACAAATATGTTCAGAGGCAATGTTGGCAAACATTTGACAAACACAGTATTTTAAAAGCTTTTGAATGAATAATGGATGATCTTTAATAAGTATAATAAGAATAAAACAATCTGAATTTTCAACCTGACAAAAATATTAAGCTGCATCTCAGATTAATTTAAAGGTTTTAATAATTCCTCCAAAACCTAGTCAGAAGGTAAGTTCTCTATTGGAAACTACGCTCTTCGGAGAAGAAAATAAAATCTGTTTCCCTAAACAACATCAAATCAAGTTCATTGCTTGTTACAGCTTGCTTTTGGAACTAGCAGAAATGACAGAATATGCAGAATTTAAACATGTTGAGAAACAATCTTTTTTATTAAAAAGATCACCTACAATGTTTCCTTTACTGATCAGCTTGGAGTGACCTGCACAGCTTTCCTGATTTCTAAGAATGGCAAATTTATTAAAGAAAACATACCCCAGGTGGAAAGAATAGATTGCATACCAAAATCAAGCAGAAGTACAGCTTTATTACAGGGGATGTTTCCATGAAGTCTAACAGATTTTTAATGATTCCCTAGTCTTGAGCAACATTTTTAAGTTATAAGGTATTGATGCTGTGCAATCACAGAAAACAAGCTTTGAGAACACAGAGAATCTGTTATTTAAATACATAAAATATATTTTTTTAAAATATTTTTAAAATATTTAAAAAAAAAGATCTTTTAAATGGGATAAGGATACTTAAACCTTGTGGGATTTTAGAATGATCAATCAAAATGCACAGACTTCAATGATGAAGAATCTGTCCTTTTGGAAGTAATGCCTTAAATGTGGACTACATGGGTTCCAATGCCCCCTTCTCCAAGACACGCTGTTAATCCTAGTTAGACATTGAGATGTATCCCATGGACCAGTGACGTGGTTCAAGCAGGCAGACTTTACTGCTGCTGAATGACCACAAGCCTAAGGTGAGGTGTAGCCATTTTGCCCAGTAATCATCAGCAGAATTTGACAGTTTCAGCCCATTTCAGCCTGCTCAGGATAGACAAGAATGTGGTAAACCTGGGAAATCATACAATGGAATTGATACTGGAATGTTTCCAAAGATAATCTTGCCTTAAAATTATCATTACTAAGCCCAATATTAATTGTGAAGAAAAAAACCCAAACTACAAGATGACCAACAAAAAGAGCCTTAGTACAGCATACAGTTATGCTAAGTTGGTGTAGCCAGCAGGACTCCCTACACATCCCCTGCACTGGAGACTGATTCAATGTTTTCCAGCACTGTGTTCATCACAAGAGTTTTCTTTCCTATTTAGGTAAATCCTTATAGACTGGAGATTGAATAATGTCTTCAAAGAGCTGTCAAACACTACAGTTCCACCACTTACCGCCATTGTCCATTTCCACTGTGACCGATTCTCCGCTCATTGGGAAAAGGCTCAATGTATCCTCGTATTTCCCGCGATACAGAAAAGAGTGTCCAGAAAGGCGAACAGAGACAATTTCATCATGAGTGCCAACACTGGAGAAGTGCCACTGAACCACAGTATCTCGGCAAAATCCAAGGATTTCACTGCTGTCAGACACATAGCCATTTATTGCTAAAAGGAAAGCAAAGTAAAAGTGTTTTCATTATTTTTATTTTAAAATTTCCTGTTCTTTGATGTCAGTCCACTGAACTGCACTCATGTTTGCACCTGGAAAGAGACTGGCACAGGGCTGAAACTGCAGCAGTCCCGATGGAGATTCCATCTCTGGAAATATTATCTCTAAGGCAGCAGAATTTAGTTAACCCTTGCCTTTGCTTCAGGGTCCAGAGCCAGCCTAGCTACTAGTGGCAAGGTGTGGGTAGACCTCTTTTCCTAGGCAGCTAGCAATAAAACAAGGGGAAATGGCCTCAGTTGCACCAGGGGAGGTTCAGGTTGGATATTAGGAAAAATTTCTTCACTGAGTATTTAGCCATTGGAACAGGCTACCAAAGGAAGTGGCAGTCATCATCTTTGGAAGTGTTTAAAAAAACAGGTGAACATAGTACTCTGAGATGGGTTTTAGTGGATATGGTGGTATTAGGTCAGACATTGCACTTGATCTTGGTGGTCTTTTCCAACCTTTCTAATTGTATGATATTGCCTATTTCTGTCCCATGCCATCTGGCACAGTTAGAAGTTCACTGACTCTTTGGAGGATTCCCTGATCACATGTGCTTCTGAGAACAAGCAATCACTAAGTGCTCAGGTTCATACAAGCTTTCATATTATTCATCTTGGTATCCCACTCACTGTGCATTATGTTTGAGTTATAGAACTTGGGATCATCCCGTTTAACAGTGGCTGGGTTGCTGCAGTACTCCTTGATGTTATCCTCTAGGTACCAGCTCTTATTTTCATCGAACACAGCAAACACTGCCTGCTGCTCCTCATCTGCCTTTTTCTGAAAGACAACCAACACAAGCAGTTAACATTTTATCAGCAGACTCATGCATTAAGAACTCAATCCTACAATCTCTTTCTTACTATGTAAGCAATATAGGCTTCTCCAGAGTCCTGGCACGTGTGATCCAAAGGCTGAGGCGTAGGGAGTACAAGCTGCAGACTTCAATCCTACTACTGCAACCACCTGTTGGTGGAACACTGAGCAAACCTTGAGCACTGCTGATACATAGATGGTTTACGCTGGGCTCTCTGTAACAGAACCAGACTTCTCATTTGACTTGAGTATAAGCTACTGACATTTTTTTTTTTCTCCTAAGTGATGTTTAAGTCTTTGCCAAACAAGATTTCAATAAACGGTAAAGAGAAGCCTTCTCCCAGAACTATCCCATTCTGTTTTGGTTGTTCTAGATTCATTATGCCTGGAATTGTCAGATGCTGTTGAGTTGTCTCTGTTACAGAAGGGGACAAGGTCAGATCTGCATGTGTTCAGAGTATGAAAACATAATAGCAGCAGGAAAATTCATTATCAAGTCTAGAAATAGACTTTCAAGTCAGGCTGACCTTTTGTTGACCTTTCTTAGCTCTTGCTAAGAAACACAGAACATAATTATTTTATTGCTGTGGACAGTTAGAGGACTATTTCTTCAGGAGCCTATTGGTTTAACTCTCTCTACAAAACAGTTCTCCAAGGGAAGCAAAACTAAAGTCAGTGTAGACCAAATAACATTATTTGAGTAAAATCTGCCCAAACAACTTACCTGCACACCCTTTTGTGTCAGTGCCTCACTTTTACAAATCAGAAGGGGGCCAATCAGTCCAGAGGCTATATCTCTCTCAGTATTTACAGCACTATGATACAGCCTTGTAATACATTGTGCATCCTGTGCAGTGGGTTGGTCTGTTTTAGCAATTTTCCACTCATAAGTGTATGTCTCCCCTGGTTCAACTCCTCTACTGTGGGTGCCATTACCTAAGGAAAAACAAGAACAGTACTGATAAAAACTCAGAGCCAGATTGTAATATCAAGCTGCATCTTCTGACATTGGTGCAGCCAGGCCATTAAAAGCTACCTTGAGATAACTGAAGTTCAGGAAGAACTTTTGTCTCTCTAAAATCACAAACAAAACCAGAAAACTAAGACAACATAAAGAGGGTATTTGTCTCTGCTTTGTAGATAACACCTTGGTTTCTCTATAAGGCAACACAACCAGTAAGCAGAGGCAGAGCACAGAACTGAGGTCTCCCAGTCATGCACATTCCCAGCTACAGCACCTCCTTCAAAGCAACAAAACCATCCACAACAGTTAGTGATACGTAAAAATATATTTCACAAATTTTTTACTTGTGGGATCCAGAGGATAATCAGCTCCTTCTGCATTCTTTGCAAGTGTCACTCCATGGAAATAAATGCTGTAGGGTCGACTTGCCTTATTTTTGAATACAATCTATATTGATAGGCAAATGAAAAGAAAATTAGGATTCAACAAATCTTCGTCTGAATACATAGTGAAGTTTCCACTACAGTGGAATTTGACTGGGTTTGCCCCAAAAGTTTTGCCAGGAAAGCAAAAAGGTGTCTTAAATACTGTCTGATATATAAACCCATAGAATGAATGATAGTACCATTCTGCTGGATTTTCTAGATCCCATTGAGTGAAGTTCAGCTGCTTACACCTGTGCTCTGAAGTATAAACAGAACACTTCATTCTTCCAGCCACCAAGATCACACTATCTCTGGAAATAGGAAGTTACTGACTGAAGTTCTTAAGAACCTTCAATATGGGAGAAAATTTAAACCAAACCTTGTCCCAGATTCTACAACCCTGAGGGGATATGTAAGGAAAAGGCAAAATGTCCTGCCTATGGTGGATAAGATCAGGATTAAAAAAATAAAAAGAGAGAGAGAAAAGAAAAAAAGGAATCCACTAAACCCAAATTCAGAGCCACAGAGTCATGGTGGAAATACATTAGTTAAAGGTCATGGAACTTTGTGATGCCATTAAATGACAACAGAAGGACAAGTGGATGTTGCAGCAACACAAGCTCGTAATGCAAATGTTTTGTAGCTCCATGGTATAATGTCATGAAAGAACATTTGATAATGGAAACTGAGTACCATTGTCTAAAACAGCCAGAAAAAAATATCAACATAAGAAACAACGGGCTCGTGAAGTTCAGCCTCACATCCACATTCCCCCAGAAGTCCACTCAGGTCTAGGGTTTTTTTCCCATATTGGACGAGTGTCAACATATATTTTACAGAGTGGGACTGAGGCATGTTTATGCTGTAAAATGAAGCACAGCCATGGAAACTATAGAGGGAACTCTGAAAAATGCAAGCGAAACACCCTTACCTGTGATTATACCTTTTAACAGGGCCAATATTTATAATACTAGCTATATTTTTTGACAGACTACACAAATAAAACTAGTTCTTTTGTGTCTCTGCCTCAAGGAAAATCATGCTATAGTATAAATAATCTCTGTATTTATGTTACTTACTTTGACTTTATCATTCAGTTGAGCTCTGATAATAGGGCCCAAGATTCCAGTTTCCTTGGGACGAGGATTTTCCAGGCGTTTAGTGAAACTGGCATCAGTATATTGCCTAAAAATAGCCTTTTTATATCTTTTACCTATGAGATTTGAGAAGTTGTCCAAGTGTTGTGATTTATAGTGTCTTAAAAATAAAGGAAAAGAAAAATGATCAACAAAACTTGAATAGCAGAATCTGTTAAAATACAAAGTTAGTATACAAGGAACTGGTAAAAATCTCACTGCTTGAAAAAAATCCAAACCCTAAGCTAACCGAATGCTTTTCACCCCAAATTCTGACCTAAATTAGGTAAGAAGAATCTAGGACCATTATTTATATTTCAGTATTACATGTGACCAATTAATATCAGAACTTACATTTAATTTAACAGTGTACATGCAAGAAAGAAACAAATTGAAGCAGCAGGTACACTTTCCAGGTAAGATAGAAATCACTGTTCTCCCTTTTCAAAGGCACAGTTGAGTGTACAGAGAAAAAAAAAAAAAACCAATTTGCTTATAGTAGCAAAGATTCCAGGAAAAATAGGAACACAATCTTAATCCCAATCCCAATCAGGTATCACACAGTGAACAATGTTACACTGAGGTTTCAAAAATTAAAATTGTTAATGCTGAGAGCAAAACTAGGATAAATACCAGGAATTCATACTGAGCAACTGTGTACTAGCTGTCACTTGCACTTCAAAAAAGGTTACTGAACAGGTATAAATTCTACAGTTTTGAAGAGGAAAAATCAGAGCTGTGAGGTGGTTAAGTAAGGCAGTGTGACTGGCAAGAAAGATATAAAAATTTGCTCCATGCCATTCAAGAGCACATAAGGGAAGCAAATCATGCCAAAGGAGAAGGAGTGGAAAAAACACTGTATTTCTCAGGAGGTATACGAAACTATAACCCTTACATAACAAGGAATTTGTTTTGTTCTACTTAAATTCTTAAAGGTTCTTATGAATATTATCTTGTAAAGGCATGAATAGAACTGGGGAATTGATAGACTGTAACTTTAACCCCACAGTGCACTGATATCACTGTATACCACGATATCATGTACATTACAGAATTCCTTCTATTTATCTTAAATTGAACAAAAACCAACCCAATATGTTTACTTATTATGATCTTTCTCCTGTTCCCTAAACATTTTATTGTACCAAACTTTTAAAATCTTTTAATCTCCAGAAATATTCCCTCCTTCCTCTTAGAGACTGTTTATTTTAGCAGAATTGATGCTAAAAAGTATTTTAGAAATTTGGCTTGTATGCTACCTTGGACAATTCCTAAGTCATCTTCCTACTTTGGGCTCTCTGAGAGGCAGAAGAAGGTGTCCACTTTTGGGCTTCTCAGCAAAGAAAGTCACTGACACTGGTGAAAGTCCTGTGAAGGGCCACCATAGTGATCAGGGAGCCAGAGCACTTGGCATAGAAGTAAAATTCCAGTTTATTCAGTCAAGCAAAGACAGTCCTAAGGGAGCATCTTATCTTTATCTTCAACTATCAAATAGACATTACAGAGAAAGCAGGACCACATGCTTCTCAGAGCTGCATGGTGAAGAGGTGAGGCACAAGGTGCAACATGAGGAAAGAGGATCAGATACAAGGAAAAACTTTTCCACTGTGAAATTGCAAAGGTGCCAAGAGAAGCTGAGGGGTCCCTGTACCTGGAAACAATAAAAATGGATAAGGTCCAGTGCAACTGGATCCAACTTTGCTGTTGGCTACCAAGAGGTTCTTTCCAACCAGAATCATCCTGTAATTTCATGGTAACATTCCCTACTGTATTGACAAAGTATTATTTTACCTATCAAGGGTGTCTGGAATACTTGGGGCGTAATCCCAGGTAACTTCTTCTGCAGCAATGAAATAGTCCCAGGTTTTGACCATAAGACGTTCTCTATAGGAGAGACGACTCTTCTTCACCTCTTTGTCCCCACAGTCTCTCACAGTGAGGTAACCGTGCATTCCAGCTAATTGAGAGGAAACAGGAACATAGTCATTTCCCATCTGAGGGACTCTTACAACTTCAGCTCTTTTTTACCCCCAAACATATCTCCACCTCTTATAAGAGAGATATTTTTCTCATTCTTTAAAACAGAATTCCGACCATTGCTGAAAGACACCACTTCCAAATGATAAACAGCAAATATTTTCATCAGGTTGAAGTACATTCAGCTGAGAGCACCCAGTTTCTCAGGAAACAAGTGGTTTGTTACTCATTTTACAATGTTGCTTATCTGAACAGCTCATAGAGACTTAGATGCTGGAGTATTGAATCACTGTTGCAGCATGATGTGCACACTGCAGTAAAGCTGCAGATAAGAACATCTTTCAGTTCATCATGCACTTCCAACAGAATGCCCTGTTCTTGGGCAGTTTCTTAGTGAAATGACAAAGCCATCTGAAACAGATTAACGGTACCATTGCAAAACAGAAGCCATTTGGGACATAGAGAAGGACAGCTTTACAGGTGCCTAATAAACAGATGTTTCCTTGCCTTGCAGGTGCTTTTGGACAAGAGAAGATATGAGCCACCTTCCTTCCTCAGTCACTGTCATGTTTACGGTGGTTGTGGCTCCTCCCACCAAGTTAATGGCAGAAACTCGTCGATGTTTTTGCTCCATGGACTGGCCATTGATATGAATGGAGAAGATTTCTGGCTTGGAACTCATTCCTATCAAGTGCCAGCTAATGTTGTCATATGCACAAGCCTCTAAATCTGGAAGAGACACGAGAGTAGGGTTCAGAATACAGGCAAATCATGCAAGTTCCCTATGCATCCTAGGTTTGAAGTGAATCGTCACTGAAAGCATTAAAAAAAAATTGCTGTGATTGATGTTTACAACAAGAGGAAGTTTCAGAAACATGTAAATAGAATAGATACCAAAATCCTGCATGTCAATGGAAGAGAGGTGTTTAAAAATTACCTGTAAGTGACAAACACTTATGATGAGCTGGCAAAAAAAGGAAAAATAGCAAGTGCCTTCTTTTGGAAAGCTGACCTGTCCTTGCTAGGGGAGTGAGGGGAAAGCAAGACAGGAAAGGAGAAGAACAAAGTAAGGATCTAAGCTTAAGAATTATGTGGTACCTAGTGACAGTAACTACTGTCTCCAATATTTGCTTAAAAAAATCCCCACTTAAGACAACCTTTTGTATTTGCTCAATGGATGGGAAAGAGATATGAAAGTTGTTCCTTAGGAGAACAAGGGAAAAGCACTAGCAACATAATAGCCCCACCACCATCTTCCTAGTCTTCTGACTTAATTGAGTCTTTTAATGATAACTGACTTGCCACTTTCAGGAAGTTTTTCACCCAGTATGTTTCATATGTTGTAGAACCAACAATTCACGTAATCAAATCACCCTCTCGTTATCAGCTTATTAAAAAAAGCCAAGGAACCTTTTATGTCCTTTATTTTAAGTTAGGAATCTTTTTCTTCAAGCAGAAGTCTTCTTAGAATTAATCTCATTGTTCCTTTCAGTAATCCAGCATGACTTCCTTTGAGCAGCACAGTTTTTCTTCCAGAATTTAGATGCTCACAGACACATTCTAGAAAAAGCTGTATCCCATTTCTCCACATTCCCATCCTTGGGCATGAAAAGTAACTAAAGGTAATATTCAGTGTTCATAAATGTTAGTTTCATTTCACATAAGCCTGAATGGTACCTGGTAACATTCCATCAGTATAGCCATTAATCGTGTACTTGACCGATGCTGATCTCTGCCAACTCTTGTTTTCATCAAACACACCAAACATCAGCACATATTCCCTGTCAAAATGTTTCTGTGACCCATCCTCATTTAGACTTCCTATGAAGGAAAAACAAAAGGTCTTAATTTGAAGTAGAAATAAAGCAGATTTCACGTTCATGCAGTTGCATTAATGAATATTTAAGGAGCTTGTTTCACCTGTTAGCATGTCCTGGCTGAGCCTGATCAAAACAAAGCCTTAAGAATGCTCATAATGTGATTTTATTTCTGAAAGTACTTTTGGATTGGGTAACCACAAAGTCAAAAGTCTGAAATACTCCAGAGAAGATAAACATCATGCAATTAATTGTCTCAGACAATTTCTGGCAACGTGTTACAGAGATCACCTTAATGAAGGGGAGTGTCAAACTCCTTCTCTTCACAACCAGGTGCTGCCCTCGCTTTTCACACTGGGAGGCAAGGAGAAGAGTGATGGCAGAGTCACCAGCAGTGTGAGCAGCACCTTTTCAAGCACTGCACTGAGGTCATCAGCACCTTTAAAAAGCTTAAAACTGACCACTCAGCAAACAACACTTATACACAAAAGACTTCAACAGACACTGCTGCACTAGATCAGTTACAAGAAACTGTTCTGGTTGATTTTGTGATACAGATGCAATTTCCATCGAGGAAAAATTCATTCTGGACATGCCACACAGAACTGGTATGATTATTACTGATTCTTTCTACAGATTGCTCACATCAAATACTTCCACCTGCTACTTTCAAAACATAGTCTAGTCCTTCTAGATTGCTGGAATTAAAAATGTGGCAACTTGTTGATTATTCTACTTAGGAAAAGAGGCATTGAAAGTATCTTTAATATAATCCTTTTTGTTTATGAGAAGTTACAAAGTTCTGTTTTTCTTCATGAAAGAAGCCTCAGTTCAGTAGAGGACTTTATCTACTTGTCGTGCAAAGAACATTCAGGCAGTGCTTTAACTTAGTTAAAAAGTTAACTAAGTCCACTTAATGTAACCTTACTACCTCTTAAATGTGTCTGACTGTGGGCAGTTTCCCCAAACAGCAGCCAAACATCCACTTCAATGCCTCACAGTCCCCAATACGACAGGAGAGAAAACAGTAAGAACAAAAATTAAAAAACTCATGGGTCAATAAAAATTGTTCAAAGGTAAAGGAAAGAGGGGAAAAAAACAAGCAATACAGAAGAAGTCACTCATCATCTCCCACAAGCTGACTGATGCCCAGTCAGTCTCCCAAAACCAGTCACCTTGGAAGTCAACACCCCTTGTTCTCCCCACACTGCTGCTTCTTCCTCTGCCTCCAGTTTTTATTGGAGAATGATGTTAATGGTAGAAAATAACCCTTTGGCCAATTTGTTTCATCTGTCCAGATGGGTCCCCTCCAACCTCTTGTCCACCCCCACCCTGCTATCTGGGGAGGTCTGAGCGGAAAAAGAGAAAGCCCTGACAGTGTGAAAGCACTGTTCAGCAACAGCTCAAACATGGGTGGGTGTATTGTCAATGCTAATAAACCACAAATACAAAACACAGCACCATATGCGCTACTGCGAAGAAACTTAACTCCTTGCCAGGCAGACCAAATACACAGGTACATTGCACATCTACCAGACACAGACAAAAAACTGTGTTCAGGAATCTTAAAAATATGCAGTGAGCTGTTTGACTGTGCTTTAGCTAGAAACATGGGTTCAAATTGTCTTGAAGGTAGTGGTCATCGCAGCCCATCTCAATTTACCCTACTCAAGCCCACAACGCATGAATTTGAGAAGCCTGAGAAGGAAGTAGTTTTGAAGTATTTGCCCATATTAGCTCAACCAGTATGCCATAAAATGTGTACATACACAGAAACCCAGAGAAAGAAAACCCAAGAAAATTAGGAGAATAACAAGTCCTAGATAATACTAAAAGAACCAATCATCAAAAAAATTCAGGAGGAACATAATTAATACTAATGCCACTCCTTCGAGGTGATATGAGTAGGTGTGCTCTGCAATTAAGCAGCTGTAGGTGAGGAGAGTGTCCTTGTGCAACCCACACTGAACCAGTGCTCTGTTTACTTTCAGAGAAGTTTTGAGGTCCAAGTCCATGCAGTCCACAGTCTACACAAAACTAAACTAACCCAAGCTAAATAAGTCACAGTGCTTTCAATACAAGGATATATAACTTGGGAAAACTTAGGATTTAAGGGACCAGTAAGTAGTTTAAGTAGCTTACATGATGGCATGTTGTTTTAATTGTCCCTCAAACCAGGGATATGTATCTAGTAGCTATGTACAAATGCTACAAGACACCAGTTCTTATTAGTGGAGATGGAATTCAGTGGTTCAGATTGCTAAAATCTATAGTTTCTGATCGCAAGCAAGAACAATTAATCTGTTCAAATTTGGCCATATCTTCAAATGACTAGCAAAAGACACACTGCTCTGCAATTTTAAACCCTTGTTACACATTACACAAGAGAGTGTTCCAGGTTCTTGATCAGACAAGACAATGGGTAAAACAATTGTTTCCTGCCTTATTCTCTGAAACGGCCATTCAATTTAAATGAAATTTTTAAAAAATATTTATTTTAAGAACAGAAAATTTGAGGTAATATATTTAGTAGTTAAGCAACTGAAAATGCAACCAGCACAGGCAACTGTATCTATTTATTAATGCTTTCTGCCCATCCCATAATTATAGGATGACAGCTAGCATTTAAAAAATTTAACATCTAAAAGAATGATGTTAAAAAACATTTGGTTTGCACTGCATGTAAAGATGTGAAAAAGAAAATAATATATCTTTTCTCATTATCATACAACCTTAACTTTGTTAAGGAATGAAAATGTATTACCTTATAGTAGTCTTACAGCATTTCATTACCTTTCTTACAGATCAGCAGTGCTCCAATCAGACCAGAGTTAAAATCCATTGCCATGTTCTCATGAGAATAGTAAGCATAAGTAAGACAAGGAAGGTCAGCTTCTCGTGGACCAACTTCTTCTGATATATCCCACATGTATGTGTAGACTTGCCCTGGCAGTACAGCATCATCTCGTTTTTCTGCAAGTGTTGTTCTATCATCATACAGGGAGCCTGCCAAGAACAGAGGCAGTAAGGTGGCATGAAGACAAAGAGCAATTGAAACACCTGGAATGTCCTTCTACAATCAGTTCCAAAAGCTTGGTTTGTTTCTTGCTTATACTGCAGCTTCAAAGAGATAACTCATGGTTCCACTCACACATTGTTGAGAGTAGCATGGGGAGAGTAGCTATTCCATCACCATCCTGTTTCTGACAGATTCAAGATTTCCTAGAAGTATCATCACTGCCAAAAGGTTGGGCTCTTCATCAGTCTGACTAGGGTTAGGATGGCATGAAGCTTCAGCCTCTGCTCACTGAGGCTCTGCAGAGGAATGCTGCTCACTCTGTCACCTTTTTACCTCTCTCATGAAGTACTCCCTGGGCTGACACTGCCTTGCTGCCTTAGGCCTTTTGTACACTGCATATCCACATATTGAGCAGCAGTGGCTCATGTCTATGCCTGCCATATTCAACAGATCTGCAATATGATAAAGGGGAGACAGAGAACTGAAATTCAAGGTGCAAAAGGCACATTAATTAATAAGAGAGTCAAACTGAACCACTCATCACTTCCAATGAGATGATCCATTAAACTCAATGAGAGGGAGCTGCAAAACTCTTTTTGTATCCACTCAACAAACAAAGCCTTGCATAAATTTGTAAACTGTGAGTCAGAGCTCTGGCTCAGCACCCAAGGCAGGGCAATCCAAGAAGCATGAGCAACCAAACTCACTTTGTGCTAGTGCAGACATTTTACTGTCCATTTGGTCATAGTTTATCAACTCTTTTTGCTAGTCTCATGAGGATGTGGAGCAAAACACCACAAAGCTGAGCTTTAAATGCTGAGTATCAGAACAGCATGATCAGTACTGTTAGGAGACTGTGCCTATGACACTCATATTCCTAGTGTTACATTGATGAATGGGAAAGGAGATAACAAATGGGCAAGAAGTTGCAATCGAGGATCAAGAGATGTTTGTGTTACACATAGCTTCAAGCATTGGTCTGGAGCCCTCTCAACATTTCATGCAGTAGTCTACAAGTAAATGAGCAAAACATGGAGTTTTTACAGTATTTACCTTCTTCATTTTTGCTGTAAACTAGGCCTTGGGGATGAATACTGACTGGCTTATCAGCCATATTTTTAAGGTGAACTACTAAAGTATCTCCCACTTCAGCACGCAGAGTTGGTCCCAGAAGTCCTGTAGTTATTCAAGACAAAGAAAGAGGAAATTATTAGTAAAACAGTATGTTTAGTGAAACAAAGAATTCTCTCCCACATTAGAAGATATTAGCTCTACAAGAACAAGTTACAAAATTAACAGAGAATGTAATAACACTGCAATGAAGATTTACCCATAAAAAAGCATATGGGTATTTAAAAGCCTGCAGTGCATAGTCAGAAATGTTATGAATTATCTATTTGGCAACTAGTAGTTAAAAATCATAGGAAAATAGTAGTTTTAGGAGAAAAAAGTTATTTACAGATAGAGAAACTTTATCAAAAGATTCATCTTGAGGTTAATTGGAAATTTCCAGGAATCTTTCACATACAATAAATAGTTTTAGAAGACAAACATTTTATAGTTTAAGAGTTTAGAGAAAGGCATCCAAACACATTACTGTAGTAGCACTCTGAATACCAGAAGTCACAGAACAAAGAGATCTTTCGATTCCCAAATGTTATTCAAATAAATAATCAGTTCCACACTGCAAATTTCTTGAAGCATTTCTTGCAAATGATTTTGAGAGCTTGTATCCCTACTCCCCAGGTTGCAAGACAAAGCAATTGAAAAACCTGCTAAGACAACTTTTGGCTTGTTAGTCTCTTTTCTTTTAAACTATTTTGTAAATATTTAGCTTTAGGCCTTAGGCTCTTTCCATGTGAATGCACAGTGTCATCACTGTGGCCTCGCCATACAAATCTAAATGCATGTGGTAAATCTCATCAGATGCTGAAAACAAAGGGAACAACTTTGTATGGCGAAACTGATTTGCAGACAGCCACATCCTCTGAAAGCCCAACCTCTCTATGGCCTTTGGAAGCCTCATTCCTGCACTGTAGAGACCTCATCCCCTGTGACTATTTGGTTTATATAAAAATAATGGACACAAAAATACAAGCTTGCTTAGGTTGCCACTGGCTTTAAAACAAGCAACAAATGAAAATACTCAGAACATTTCATTCCTGTTTACCTGCAAACGTATTTGCTGGTTTTTCTTTTTTAAAATCCACTTCATATTCTCTGTAAGAAATTTTCTTAAACACTGGATCTGAATGTTCCAATCTGAAACCAAGAGAGTTACAAAAAAATATTGAAAAGACAATGATTCTCAGAGATGCCACTGTTGTTTAATGGATGTCTCATAAAATGAATCTTGGTAATATGTTTAATCACTTGCACATTTTGCTGAAGGCCAAGTATACAGTCCAACTCTTTGTAGTGTCTTCCCTTCTCCCTCTTACTCTATTGAATCTGTAATGTTCCTGAGCCAGATCATTTCAGGTGGGGCATCCAATATCCACACCTAGGAACAGTTCACCATTGATTTTATTGGTGGTTTATACAGGTCCTTTTGATTCTGGGGTAAAGATGCCTTTGTTTTGTCCAAGACACAGAGGAAGATGTCCCAACCATACTTAACCTAGAAAGCATCTTACACAACACAATGAAATAAACCTGAATTTCTTTTTATTCAGCCCTATGTTTGAACTTTAAGACTCATCAGAAGGGTTCTACAACAGCATTAACATCAAGCTCCCATCACAGGAAGCAAGCACAAAAGTGTTCTCTGACAACAACTAAGGATCTCACAAGAAGTTAAAAAATGAGAAACACTCTAAGTGCCCTTAGTCTTGTTACGTAAACAATTTGGCACCCAGCAGACCACGCAATGTTTTCTTAGAAAATATTTAGGCAAGCAGAAGGAAACCAGCACATGATGATTCTGCAATGGAAATAATGACAAGAAGGGGGCTGAAAGGATAATGGTCCTTCACATTTATTGGTTGATTTACTATAGTATGTATGATGACTGAATCCAACAGTAATTCCACTCGCTTTCTTTGTAATGCCCTTTCAGGCACATTTGACAGTGAGGAGCTGATGGGCTGCTCAAGCAGAGGGAGGCTGAGCAGAGAAAAAAGAGAGAGTTCACTTCAGTGACATCCAGGGTCCATACGGGGGAGATCTCTTTTGGAAGAGATCTCTTGTAAATTCCTCTGAGACCCTCCCTTGCCACAATAGAGTCAGGCAGAAGCAGTTCATATTTCAATTAATTCCCCTCTCCTTAAAGTCACTGATAAAATTTTGTTTAACTCTTTAAGGGGACGGATGAAATCCATAACCTTCATTGGCAAGAGCTGCCCTAATGTGGCACTGTTCAAGAGAATAAGCACGTAAGACTGTGGGGTAGAAGAGGAAATTTATCAGTGCCAATTGTATAGTGAGGAAGAACAAAACACACAGCGAGCTAGCACTTCAGAAATCTTACACTACGCAAGCAGGTCTAGTTACATAACTTTTAGGAACTGCAGCAGCAACACTGCACGATGCACAGATAATACTTTTTCACTTAGCTCTGAAGTGCTTTATAAATAAATATCACTTGTACATGGTAACAAAGCTCTGAGAAGAAAAGACAAACACTCAGAGATGTTAGGTATCGTTTTCTAGCCTGTATGATTGGAAAATAAGGGAAATAGTTCAGGAAGAATCCATTTTCTTTTCAGCCTCTCTTCAGTTATTTCGAACTAAAAGCACCAAAGTATCACATCCTTATACTGCATTTAGACAATCAGCTTCTACTGAAATCAGCACAAGTCACATACTCCACTGCCTTTGGGACTCAAGCCATTAACCCCTCCTCAGTGAATATATTTCTGTTGTGAGGATTTTTGGTTTTCTGTTTCATTTTGGTTTTGTTTAGTTGGTAGTTTTGTTGGGTTTTGTTTGCTTGTTTGTTTGTTTTGGGTTTTAGTTAAATTTCTATAAGCTCTACAAATTTCATTAAACCCATTTAGGATGTGACTTGCTCTAAATACTTAGGCAAGGTAATTCAATAGACATTGCATATTAAATACTGTTGGGTTATTTCAGTGTACTTCAGCTGAGGTTTGAGACAGTCTTGTGAGTCTCTACTGTATGAAAACATCCACAATGTGAATTCCACAAAACAGCAGTTGATGCTTATATTGATGCATCCAGTGCAGAAAAGAATGAAGTTCTAACTAGTAAATTCATATGTCTAGGTCAATACCTAAATGGCATTTGGTTCATATTCCTACATTTAAATCCTGTTTTCTTCTGTCTCGCCAGTTTGACATTGTGCTTTTATTAGTTGTCTTAAATTTTCAAGGGGGTTTCAGAAATCAGAGAACTTTGTTATAATTAAATCCTGAAAAAAAATAGTTGCAAAGTCATAATCTGAACTGAAAACATATTTTCCATATTATCCTGAAATGCAATATACGTTTAGGAAAAAAAAAATTACAAATTAAAAAAAAAAGCAAATCATCCATCTATATATAAATGTATATTTAAAAAAGAAGCGGTATCCAAAAAAAATTAATGTCAGAGAACAAGTAATTTTTAATTCATTTTAATGTTTAATTTTTAGTAATTTTTTCTCCTAATTCAAACAGAATTTGAAATTACATCCAAGTTCTGTAATCTGTAGCATTGCACTTGCAGTGTTTATAATCCTAAGGATAGTAGTAGCAATAAAAATAACACATTTTATATTCTTGATTGGTGGATGCAAGTAGGCTGGCCACTGTGCAATGTTATCTAAAAAAAATGAAATCAGTATTTTTATTTAATGAAGCAGAGCAACGCTTGATCTTAAAACCTTTACTCCTGACAACTCAGAATGCACATTTCACAAAACTCTTGAACAATTCAGAAACCACACAACTAGTTCCAAAGAT
Organism: Lanius collurio; assembly: GCA_020086605.1. NCBI lineage: Eukaryota > Metazoa > Chordata > Aves > Passeriformes > Laniidae > Lanius > Lanius collurio. The sequence continues at coordinate 33,397,082 of JACBWW010000006.1, forward strand.
CATTTGGCTCTGATTTAAGTGAAAGTGATAGCATCCAAACCGGAACATTATTCCTTCAGCAAATTCTAAAGTTTTAAAGTTTTTGAAATCTTACCAAATCATGGGTCAACTTAACATTGCTCAACATCCATGTATACCTAAAATAAATACATTAAAAAACCCCAAGCAACCAGAATTAAACTATGCAAAAATGACAAAAGCAAATCCTGGAAGTTATTTAAAAGAAGTGCTCTGAAAACATAAAAATAATTCTATCCACTAATGAAGCAAATAAAAAGGAACTTTTAATATGTCACTAGCTCTAGTTCAGATCATGCTGTTTAAAGTCAACCAAATTCCTCTAAAATCAACAGATTGGGCTCCAAAGTCCTCCTGGGCTCTGCAATTCCACAAGAGATGGGAGACACAAACCACTTTTCAGTCACAAGGGAGGATTAATTTCATCTTTCTTATCCTGTACTTTGTTACCTGGACTTTTCCTCAGGTTCCGGTTTGTAGGTCCAGCTAGTGATCTGAGCAGCTATATAGTGCTCCCTGACCTTCTCAGCTCCTGCCACATGCTGCTCTGAGTCTGGCCACCATGCACCAAGCAGAAGCACGAGAAAAAGCTGCATGCAGTGCAGTGTCATGGTAGAGATGCCTGTTGAAGCTGCTCTGGAAGACAAGGCAGAAACCACTGCTTTTATTGCTGTTGCTGCTTCTAACTTCCCCTCAGAAATGAAATAATTATGATGCAACAGGGTAACAGCATTTGCTAGGCTCAGGTCATTGCTCTTCACCTCTGCCTCCCCTTACTGACAGGGATCCAACAGAGATAAAAAACTGTTTAAACTACCTTCCTTCCCCTCCTCCACCCCACCTTCAGCAAGAGACAAGCACCAAGGAGAAGCAGCTTCAGCCCCACTAGGTGGTTGGGTCATTGTGTACTGAAGCAGCAGGATACCAGAGGTAGATTATTTAGATTACTTCAATTACAGGATGTTTGACTTGCATGGTTAGATAGAAGGGGGGCATATTTTCTATCTTCCCAGAAAACAGAAAACCAACACAGGGCTGGCACTGATGGAAATTTCCCAGGTAGATGCTACACCCCGTAGAAATCTCACCCACTTTAAAAGCAAAATAGTGATGGATTAGGTATTGGACCCAAAGTGGGTGCAGATCTAAAATCTAGTTCAGATCACCATGTGCTGCATGCTCGTAACAGTAAGGCAGCTGCCTTTCCAAATGTTGCCAGCTTCAGGTTGGTTCCCACTACACTCCCAAATACCTCAGGTAATGGGTAACCAATGGGCTTCTCAGTGGCAGCTACCAGGTCAGCCTGGAGACTTTTAATCTAGTCTTGTCTGCTGACATTTATCTAACAAGAAATGATTAGGAAAATACCTTTTGATAAGATAATTACCAATGTCAACTATATTACCAAAAATGCTTCCCTTCTTTTGCCAGTGCTAAGAAGTTTGTCAAAACAACAAGTAAATTGTTGATCACGTTTCTCACACACTCAATTACTACAAAAAGAAAAAATCCTATTTGCTTTTCAGTGGACAGAAAATAAAACCAACATTTTCAATAATGTTTAGCTAATATTCTTATGAAAACATTACCTAAGTCTCCAAATCAAAATAACTCCACTCCAGAACTAGACAGAAAAGACATTTCATTGGATTACTACAAAAGAAAACCTGATCAATGCTAGGTTTCATACATTTTTTAACAGCAGAATGGCCTAACTGACAGCTTGGTTAATTCTATCCAAACTGTATGGTACCACATAGCCTTAGAAGAAATAGGGAGGATGGCTGGAAAAATAAAAATTGATAAAGACCAATAGCTAAATGCTCCCTACCAAAATTCAGGATCATTTGGTGCATAAACCTGAAATAATCACGCTCACTTAGACAGCATAAGACTACAGACATCCTGGTATATTTCTTTAAACGAGTCTTCCTTTTCTGTTTAATGAACTAAGTGTTTGCATTTGAAATTTCCATTTTAAGTAGATTTATAGTAATTTCTTCTTGTAATAAAAAGCTAAAATACTGCAAGCTAAAAATCAATACCCAGATTACCTGTTTAACCCCCCTGCTTTGTGTCTGTGAGCTGGGAATCATCAAAGCTGACATCAACTGGTTACTTCTCTTTTATCTGTTTCAAGGAATTTGGGAGTCGTATTTTTGTAATTTCTTAGCCAATGAGTTATGCAGTATCACTCTAAAAGTACAAAGAATTTCTTTTATAAGTGTGAATTATAAAGAGTAGTATTAAATTGCATTAGAGATACATTCCTTTAAGCTACACTGATTACTATTTGTTACCTTTCTTTAAACCTTTAAGAACAAGAGCTCGCTTATTTTCTCCTCTTCCCACACTTTAAGTATCAATGTAAAATTGACCTGCTTGAAATTACCTGCATCAGCCTTAGGTTTTTTCTTTTCATTTAAGCTATTCCATCACACTGTATCTTCTAGACTTTGTGAAGTTTCAGTGTTCTGAAAATTATTATTAATAATCCAAAGAGCTTGTTCCCTTCCACCTGACCATTAATTTCTAATATCTGCAATTATAGTCTGTCTGATGTGGTGAAAGTCTAATACATACACAAAATTTATCTTAATTAACATTGGTTGTCTGCAAGCTATTACTATTAGTCTATGACAAGTGCCAACAGAATATATTCTTCAGGCTGGAGTCTCCCAAGACAATGCAACTTTATTGACTATTCATATATTTAGCTGAGATCTTTTTTCTACTTCACGACACTGCACAAGCTGCAAACTTTGTATTTTATCCTCATTGCTTACCCACATGTTCAAATGTAAATTACAAGTCAACAATGTCATCAAAAAATCATGAGGTCAAAAGCCATGTATGGAGGAATGTGGGTCTTGTGCAGGCTAGCAAGACATTCTCTGCAGCTCAATGCTATTCCCAAAACAAAACGTGATATACTGATACTGAAATGCCAAATGAAAACCAAGCATGGAAAGAGAAGCCTAAGCACTACCTTTAAACACTAAGAGCAGGTCTGCATCTTCCAGCTGGGCAGATTATGGTCTTCTGACACCCAGTAATTATGGTCCTGATTTCTTTTTATGCTACATGAGAAAACATACTAAGGGTATACTTGCAGTCCTGCTCCAAAAGCTCACCTGTAAAGTAACTGGCATTGCCAGTCTTCCTCCTAGGCTGGGTGAAACAACCTAGGCTGACTCTGAGTTACCAAGAACAGATCTTGAAAAAGAGATGTAAAGTGGTGATGTGCAACTTCCTGCAAATAACAGATTAGAGTCCACAAGAAACTTGTTTCTACTTCATCAAAAACAATATCCTACGTGCTAGAGAGCAGTTATATCCTGATGCCTGCCATCAGATTTCACAACTGGTGACAGAGAGGGAGCTAGTTCAGAGAAAATTTGTACAATTGTGGAATTAGTTGCTAATAATGCCCTAAGTCTCTCTCTCATTCAAACACACAAATCAATGCACAGTGGCCCAGTGAGCGTACTTTGTTTAGTACAGGGTGAACAGACTTCACAGGCAAACAAGGATTATTGAATCCACAGTGAACACGTGGCTCTGAAGTAGGTAAAAGACAGTGGGGGCACTTACCAAATCTGCCAGGCACAACTGGGAACAGAGGCCATCAGCCGAGTGTCTTCACTTCAGCAAGTGGGCACTAAAGCCAAGAAAGATTAACCTGAGAGACAACTCAGTTTAGAAGCCCAAAGTAGATGTGCTATGCCAAAAAAATATATGAGCAAGCAAAAAGAAAAGATGGCAGAGAAACTGAGTCTTTCTTTCAGAGAACAAGTTACACAAAAGATGTATGTGTTCTGATGACAGCCCAAACAACACCACATTGTGTACACTGTTAGGAGAAGGCAGGCTCTGTGACTTCTGCAGTCATGAACAAACTAAAAGGCAGTAAGGAATGTTGAAGGGCATTTCAGTTTGCCCTGGCACTTCAGGAGTGCTTCAGAAGACAGATAATTATGTTGATTTAAACCTAAATACAGTCACATGTTTTAAACCTGTATTTTCCCTTAGCAGAAAAGCAAATGTCCCTTGTTAGAATTGGGTGTTTCTCCAGTCGATGTTTGCCAAAAACAATTATTCACCAGGACCCAAACCTATGTGTACAGAGATGTTGAATTCAGCAAAGTTACAGAAAAAAAAAGAAATATGTTTATTTCCTAAATACTGTGAAACCTAATTTCAGTGTTTTAATTAATTTGTCTAAAACCACTGGCTTATGGTCTGAAAAAAAAAATCATTTTAAGGACCAAATGAGGATATACAAGCTTCTTCTCTTCAAAAACTGCATTAATGATGTCTGACTTAAAATTTTCGACTGACTCAAAGCCCACTTTTATTTGCCTACATGCTTAATTTTTGCCAGAAAAATTTCAGTTTGACCCAACAAAGAATTTTGGTTCTACTGTTTGTGTTCTCTGTGTTCCAGTTTGTCTTCTTTACTAAGAGATTTCTGTATTTGCCCAGGCTTACAACTGCTATGCACCATGGGAGCAGCTGGCCTCATGTAAAGTCAGTCCAGCAGCATATTCACCTTGGATTTCATTCTGTAGAGAACAACAGCAAGGATATCAGTACAAGAGTTTGCAACTAGGAAGATGTGATTTTTTTTTTAGTCATAAATCCTTGCTGCAACTGAAATTGGACTATCAAAAAAGAATGAGTATCTTCTCAAGTTGTACACACCTACTTCCAACAATAAGTATGATATTGTGGATGAATTAAATTTTTCTTCATTTATAAGGTTGAATTTTCTACATTTCGGTATCTGGTTTGGTTTTTTTTTTTCAAATAGCAGACTTAAAACAGATCTTGCAAGTTACTGGCATAAAAGGCTATTTTCCACTAGACAAGCAGGTATGTTTCAGAAAGAATTGTGAAATCAGTAAGCTTTGAAGATAATAAGACCCTAAATTATAACTGTTGCTACAAACTACATAACAGACAAATTCAAAGCATTCTAGTTCTCTAGCAATGGCTCAGGCTGTTTGTTAGCAAGCTGGTTAAACAAACTCTACTTTCCCACACCTAAAAATGTAGCCACAGAAGGACACCATTGAAATTGCCCTGTTTAACACTATTTCCATACTTCATTACTTGTAGCTTAGGCTTTGATTAGACTTTTAAAATACTAAATACAGAACTGCACTTCCCACAGTTAGTGTTTTTTTATTTTCCAATTTTATTTTTTATTGGAAGCAAGCATTTATTGCTATTTTAAAATTTTTTACTATTATTATACTATTTTTGCATTTGATGTAAATTGAAGATTAGTTAAGTGAAGTTTGACAGTGATGTTTGAAGTTTGGTAATTATTTTGATGGTAATTATTTTACATCTCTGTGAGGTTATTCCCTTTGCATCATAACTCATTCACTGTGCATAATTTCTAGATTCAGTAGAATCAAAATTTCACCCACACCTTCACTGCATGCAGCACCTGTAAATGAGAATGTCCTCAAAGCCAAGATCAAGAAAAAGAAGTCAAGCAAAGAGCCACAAGAACTGTGAGATGTGTAGTAGGAAAGGGAGCAGAGCACAACTTCTCAGCAGCTCTTCTGATGTTGAGACAAAGTTCAGGTAATTAATGAGCAGGTAGGATTTGACAGAAGCTTTAACTGAAGTTATGATGTTTGCATGTTTACAGTAGTTCCTAGAGCAGCAATCTTTGGTTCTATCAGGAATTTTAACATTAATCCCAAAGGAAGAGGAGGATTAAGGCACAGTACAACTGCTGCAAGTGTACCCAGGTCAAATTTGCTTGCAGGTACAGCCACTTTGATAAGCAGCCAAGCAGAGCACCATGTATTAGTCAGTAAAGATTGGCTTTTGTGACACCAGACGTTGCTGTGCAAAAAATGCCATATGGCATTTAATATTATGGTGATGATAAAAGCCATTGGCAAGTTCTCTTCAGTTCTGCTGTGCCTCTTTTTCTGGTAGGGTCAGAGAAAAAGCCTTTTTTTGGTTTATACTTTAAAAAAAAATCACACCACTTGCTTTCATCAACAGCCTGACAAGGAAGAGTGTAGGTTTTTGTAACTTAACTTACTGGAGACTTGTGAAACTAAATCACCTTCCCAAAGGAGGAGAATAAACTCCTTTTAGGGAGAAGACTGTTTCAAAAGATTCTGACCCAGCAAGGGAAAAATATATACATCACTACTGGTTATTTTAAGTTATACTCCCTCTCTTTGCCACCCTTCAACCCCCTCTATTTATTGGGTGGAGGACAGCTGCTTCCTTTGTTTCCAGAAAGCCCAAAACATCTTCGAGATTAGTCTCATAGGAAAATTCCTATGGCATGACTCAGTGGGTGTGGTTTTCAACAGGTTTCAGCCAGCATTACTCTTCACTTACATAGACATTGCTTAAGATACTGTCCAAAAAAGAGGAAGTGAAGACAGATATCAAGAGAAAAGTCAATTTAAGCACAGAACACAGAACCTGATTACATGTTCCCATATAAGTAAGAGCATGGAACACAGGACAGCCAAAACAGGGACAAGCTGTACCCCAACAGGGACCAACCTTCCTACGCAAGACTAAATTCAGTTCATTGCAGACACCCAACTTCTGATTACCTTGCAGAATGCAAGATGGTTGTTCAGGAGACAAAGGTGCTCTCCTGAAAGCCAGTTTAAGTGAATGTAATGACTATAAATATATGCATATATATATATATATATATATATATACAGAGAGAGAGAGAGAAATGATGGACCTTTCCTCCAATTTTCATTAATAAAAACCTTACATTTTATAGGGTAGAAAGGAGTTGCTAAAGCCTGGATGCCTCTACAATATACGAATACACAAACAACTCTGTGTATGTTCATCCCAAAGAGGAAACCATACTATTAGACTGGCAAGTAGTGTAGCTGAAGCAGTCAAATAATCAAGATTGAACCTTGCTCTGCCATAGTAATCATTTCCCTTTACCCTCAAGCTGTAATTTTGTCAATAAGACTGCTCTTTATTACAAGACTGACTACATATGCAATATTCCTCTTTTGTCTCCCCAAATATTCCATCTCTAGTGTTGCTCAAGTTAGTTACAGTTATTTAAGATGTAGTCAAACTTTCCTAACAACACAATCACTTATTTTTTTCATCTTTCAAAATCTTCCTCCAGCTAGAGGAAATGCAACAATTCATAGCAGAGAAAAATACCCCACAAAGCTCTGAAGTGAATTTAATAGGGAGGAGAAAAAATAAAAAATTCACGTTTTTAGGAATCAGCAACAAATCCAAAACTATTAGACTTCTGCTACAAAAGTAGATATCGGTTTCTAACATACACAAAAATAATCTGATGGAAGGAAACTAAAGGAATGATGGAGAAAAAACAATCCCACCTCTTACTGCAGCATCTGTACTGGAATGAAAGTGATTTATTTATATTACACACAGAAATTTTTATTAAAAAGGCTGGTAATGGAACATTTTATTTTAATGCATCAAGTTGATAAAAGATTAGTTACAGAAATTGTGTATAATATTGTATAAGTCACATGGATGGGTTATTTAAAAAAAGATTTGATAATTAGAGGAACACATCTCTTATTTTAGTTACATCGTAAAGTGCCTTGTGTAGTCGTATTCTATCGTTGGAATGACCGCCTGTACAAATTTCAAGAAAATAAGAAGGTACCTGAGTTTCTAATTAAGGAAAATGTATAATAGCTAGAAAACCTGCAAAACAAAGCAGAAGTCACATTCAATGGTCTGCTCAACTGTATTTGTAACACCCAGCTACTTTAGAGTTAAGACTGGGACATTAATATTCCAGAATTCTGGTAATGATATCCAATGCTCGACCAAAAATAGACCTTCCTGTTTAAGCTAATGCAGGGAAACAGAAGTTGTTTTCAAAAAATCTTGCAGACACCACATAAACATGAGCAACCCCACTTATGTTCTTAATATTAGTTATTAACAATGCCAAGGTGAATTGTACCCAGCAAGGCTAACAATCCCTAGCTACCTTCCTGTAGTTGCAGGGAGAGCAGGTTCCTCTCCTCAGTGATTCAGTGGCTCAGAAAAAGAAATCAGTTCCTATTCTGAACCATCCTTTGAAAGAGCTCCTTCCTGTTCAAGAGGGAAAGTACAGAGATTAGCTTTACCAACCCAAGCAGTCTGCCTTGCAGAGAAGAGTTCCCTTGTGTATCACCTTCAAACGCATGTTGGGCCTGAATTTGCAGTCTGGAGCACATTAAATAATTATAATCTAAAGTGCCTGTCCATGTGGGAAAGAGGCAAGCAGGGAAAGGAAAAATTAATAGAAATCACTACTTTCAACTGACTATTAAGTTACATTGGTAATGGATATAAGTAAACCCTACTGTTTTGACATATCAGCCTCATGGACTATTTCTTCAAACAGAAGATCCATGAAAATGAGTAAAGAAATCTCATGTTAAAAATGCTCCAATTTGTTAGGTAAAAACAAAAATAGTACTAAAATAAGCTACTTGCACCTATTGAGGACTAGGAGACTTGAACAAATAAGTTATTTTCCAGTTCAGTTCCAGTTGCTCATTGTACAAATTAAGCAAGTCTCAACTCATACAGTAAATGAGAATTTTACTGATTCAGGACCTTTAGCTGCCCTCCTTACTTGCCTTATAACAGCAAAGAACACTATTTTGAAAGGACACACTTACTTCTAACGTGGAGGTCACTCCAGTCAGAAAGCACAGTATCAATTGCTACAAAGCATAACTAAGATCAGTCAGCTTCCTAGAACAAAATTCTGATTGTGAGGCATTTGATAGTGATGTTCAGAATGGTTTCAATGATTTTCATTGCTTTTTATCAGCAAGGCTATTCTACCAAGATATTGCTCACATGCAGAATACAGAATAGTGGGACCTCTACATCTTTCAGAAATGAATTTCAGATTAAAATCTAATACAAAACTGCTCTACCAAGCAGTGATTACACTCTGGATGGAGGTCTGTGAACCTCCAGTCTCACCCTCCTACACTGGCATCTCTGTTTCATACTCACAGCTACCTCCTTCACACCCTATAAACAAGGGCTCAACCCTGTCCCTTCAAACCTACCTGTTTTCCCCATTGCTCCTGCCATACACCACCTCATGTTCTTCCAGTAACTTAATGGAGTCTGTTTGCACAAAGGAGCTCATCCCAGAACTCCAGCAACTGCTACCCCAAGCAGCTGTTCATTGCTTTCACACACAATTGTATGCCAGTTTATGAACCTTGAGGAAACAGCCCTTACAGTGCAAGAAGTCTCCAAGAATCCATGTAATAATGAAAAAGGATACATGTGAACTCCAAGTTCTCCCCCACCTTCTGCAACAGTCTCAATTATTTTCTTCATGACTTCTGCATGCCTGAAAAACAGATCAGAAAAAAAATATTTTAAGGAAGAGGCAATTCCTCCATTAGCAAGATTAGGTCTCGTGCAAAGTAAATTTGGACCATTAGTTTCAGAAGCCACAAGAGGAAATTTTTAGTTTACGGAGAAAGTAAACCAGCAACAGTAACTGAAAATTAACATTACGTGATGAATGTAACATTATTTAACAGCTCCTTACATTCACAAGGAAAGCAAAAAATGTAGTATGCTACAATGCAGACTGAGTGCCATAATGAGAGTGAATGCATTGTGCTTAACACCAGTATAACCTTTAATTGCTAAATGCCAATAAAGTCCCCAGGTAAGTCCCCAGAAGGTAATACTGACCAGCAGCCAGAAGTCCCCAGATGCTCCCCTGAAGATGATGTCTAAAAATTGCTGTAACATTTTTAGCTGCCTCTGCTGCACTCAAACTTGTAAAACTTGAAGAGGTTTAAAACACTAAAACAATTCATGGTTTCCTAGGAAAGGCAAGTTAAACCAACTCTGCATAAATTAAGAACTATTGCTCTAGGACTAGTTTAGAGTATGGAAACTTTCTCTGGTGCTAACTCGGGTTCCATGGCAAATCAACAGTTTCTAAGCTAGTTTCTTCTCTCTTGTAACTCTGTTATTATAAAGCTCTACAGGGAAGGATAAACATTTCCTCAGGTCACTGAGTTTTTACATTCTCACCAGTGACATCCCTGACCTACTATGAACCATACAATATTTGCGTACAAAGCAAATCCTGGGAATGCAACACAAAATTACAGAATAATCCAGGCTGGAAGAGACTGGTCATCACCTAGTCTAACCCTCCTTGCTCAACAAGCAGTCAACTAAAACAGATCACCCAGGATCTTGTCTGCTCTAGTTTTGAATACTTCTAATGATAAGGACTTCAAATCATTTAATTACCAGATACAATTTGGAAATAGTGTCCTTGTGTTCAAGGCAGTTCTTACATCCCATAAACTAAGGGATGAAGAGCATACCAAATCAGAGCAGAGAACTACTGTATGTTAATTTATATTTATATTATCCTCAACACAAACTCCCAGGCTGTATAACTAAACTTACTTTCATCTATACTTCAATTTTGTTTTAAATACATGATTCTGCAGGTAAATCTTCACCAGTGACATCATTCAGGGCTATGGGCATCCATCTACACAGCACTGCAGGTTAGCGAGCAGCAGTGGTTTAGCATACCTATCCCAAAATAACCAGTGCCAACTGAGAACAGAGATGAGTGGGAAGCAGAGTTTGCATAACTTTCTGACCATGCTTTGATACCAGTACGTCAATCTAAATAGCTGAGCAGCAACTGGCATTTACTAGTTACTCCCACAGTTAATCATGCTGCCAGGGACTGCAAACAAGGAAGGAAGCTGTTGCAAAGTTACCAAGACACATTGTAAACAGGAACATGCAAGTCTGGGGAAACATTAAAGGTCAGCATTTGTCATTTACTGTTGGTCTTTGCAAATCAACCAACCCTCAGAGCTGATTCCAATACTGGATCCCCGTGATGCCCTGTGGAACACATGCCATTTCAGGTGCCAAGGCCAGCTGCTTCTCTGTAGGAACCTGGCCACTGCCCAAACTTAAGTTTTGACCTTATGCATAACTGTGGACTATTTTTTTTACTGGCACAGAATATAGGTCACCATACAGCTATTAGAAGTCTTTAACAGCATACTGGCTCAACTTCATACATCTTAATGACATTTGTTCTTTTCTAAGAACTACCCAGGTACCTGGAATTCTATAACTGACACAGAGTAATGGTCATTCTGTCACTCTCATGGAAAGCTTTGTAGGTGCTCTATAAACCTTGTAAAGTTTCTTTCCTGTTTTCAATTTTCTTCTGTTAGAAAACTTGGCAGAATGAATACAAAACATATGTATACACTACAATGGAAAGAAATAACTTTTGAAGAAATGTAAGCTAAAATATCCTGCTATCTAGAAATCTTTCCCTGCAGATACTTAGAGTACATTAGAAGCAAAAAGAATTCAGAAGCCCATCACTACTTATTCTGAAACAGAGAAAAATAAGCCCTTGGCATCAGTGCAAGCAATTACAATTTAATTGTAAATGTGTTTAGTAGTTAACTTGTTTGATAGTCCCTTCATAACACCCACAGAAAAAGCTGAGAATCATGATTAAAGCAGTTTACAGCAATTAATGAGGAAGTTGACCATGTTCCTTCCAGTACCATAAAAATGCTGACAAGAACTACAACTTACAGAAGAGCTGTAAGATGAACGATTTTCACTAACTACTCAAAATAGAAGCAATCTCAAGCAGCTGACAGTGGCATCCGACTGCCATTTCTTTCCTTTCTCTGATGCCTGACATGAGGATACTCACGTCACACAAAATACATATATCCTGTACATATCCCGCATTACACAATTCTTGTAACATGATGGGAAGCAACAGCAGCTGACATAACAAAACACTGGTAGTTCCCAGCTGAATTAAAGACAAAGCAACAGCTTGGCTATTAGTTTTTACTGAGAAGTTCAGACCTTCTTAGCTGTTAGCCTTAACAATCTGAAAAAAACAGAATAGCTCACCTTGGAGTGTAACAAAACACACTTAAAACCTCCATTTCATATATGCTCTTAGCTTCTTTCCTCATAGTCTCAACACTACCTTTTAAACTCCTTCCAGTGTTCAAGTAGTTGCAGATCCATGAGATCACTTTTTGAGAAAGGCTACAGGCTAGCAGCAAACCTGTCTCACTCCACTATCAATCATCTCTTTCATGCTTAAAACTGAAACAAGCCTCATGATGTGAATCATTCCTTCAAGTGTAGATGAGGATTACATAACAAAGAAACTGACACTTCACTCGTGAAGAGCAAGAAGTGAAAACAGACCAGAGAGCTCTCACTTGTGAAGAGACTCAACCCAGATTCACAGATTAGCAGTGCACTGCTAACACCTCTGCAGAGCAATAACTACAGTTAAACAGATCACATCGCAGCCACAGCCCAAGATAAAACCCACAGTTCTACAAAGTCAGCGAGGGCTGTCATGCCCAAATCTCTCTGCCATCTTGTTTGTTCTGAGAGTGCCCTCCTCATCTGCATTAACAGGAGCTTCTTCCCAAATGATTTACTCGCAATGCTTCCAGCAAACATAAAGCAAATTAAATTCTGGCTTCAGGATTTTTTTCCTCCTTTTTTCCTATTAATCATCTTCTCAGTCAGTCTGTTAAGCCCTCCTACATTTATCCCACTTGATATTCCTTCAAAAACATAAGTTGCACAAAAAAGCTGCATCCATTTTTTGTCCAAAAGCCTTCAGACAGCAAACAATAAGACGGTCAAAGTCACTAATAGGTTGAGGTTAAGACTGGTATGTTCATACAAGGTACAAGAACACTTTACTGAATCAAACCAAAGGTCTTCTTCTGCTTCCTGTCTTACAGTACATGCTCAATAAAGAGGCAACAACGCTCTGTTCAAAGCACTACTAATTTCCAGCAATATGCTGGAAATTACCCAGGGACTTTCTTATTCTGAACCCTTCTAATAACTACACTTTCAACAACCTTGACAAATTTTTATTTCATTAACATAATATTGTTTAAATTAATGCTTAGTTTAGTTAGGTCATGCATGCAGAAATTAATTCTTTCTGGCTTTGAATATGCCAGCAGAATAGCATTCAATGCTGCCAGTTTCACTATTGGAAGAAAACTTAAATCCTATTACTTCACCTTCTGTGTCATACATAGTGAAGGTCAATGATACCCTAAATCCCTGCTCACCTTTTTCCAAAGATAAAGGGTCACAGATTATTCAAGCATTTCTTAGGGGAAAGAGCTTTATAACTTCAGCTATCCCAGACAACTTACCATATCTTTTCCAGTTTTAGTCTACCTTCACCTCAGACTACGGAACAGTTGATCAGAGCTGTACTGCAGCATTCAACATGTGGGTGGTCCCATAGATTAAGAGGCCTTTATGTTGTTTTCTGTCCTATTCTTTATTATTTGCTTTACAGTTGTCCCACTTATGCTTCTTGTATTACTCTTGAGCACCAAGACTGACATTTTCATGTTAGTGCAGACTTAAACCTGATGATTAAAGACCAACAATAAAATTCACAACTCCAAAACTTTTTACTAGACAACTGGAGGAGAAAAAGTTATTTCCCAGTTGTATAACAGCTTCTCTGTTCAATATTGTCCATATCTAAGTCTGACTGCTTGGCAAAAGCAAACGTTGTTGAAAAGCAGTGACTAATGAACTGTGAACTGGAAGAAATGTGATACACAGATTTACAAAGCACGGGAATATATATCCTCATAAGACCAAAATTAGCCATAAAATACCTGTTGCAAAGTTCCCTTGCTCTGTTCTCTAAAGACTGATGAACAAATAAATGCTAAACCAGAAGAACAAATAACTGCTAAACCAGAAGCAAGAATGCTTTAGGTCTGTGAAAACTACCATAAGGTTGTCAATAACAAGCAGATTGTTTAACATTCAGCCAGTGATATGGATATCCAAAGTGTTTAAGTCAAAGGAAATTCAACTTAAAGGGGCAATCTGAACTCTGATTTTTTTAAAACATATGCAATTGTACAAAGTGAATCTTTTTTTAAAAGATAAAAGTCCAAACTTGTATCTCCAAGAACTTCATACTGTCAAGAAGCTGAGGAGTTACACTGTTTCAGATACTGTCTCTGCATCACTAAGACATGTAAAATGATGTTAGGCTACATCTAAGACGAGATGCACCTTCCAAAGATCTAGAAAAAATACCTGTGCAGCAAGTCAAACTACAGGATCCCTATATCTCCAGTGAGAAACATGGAAAATGGAACAGAAAATGCCCTAAAAAAACACGTGTGTTTTGCACTTGTGTTCAACAAACATTTTGGTATGGCAATCCCAGGATCTCTATCAGTGCAAAATTTAAAGGGGAGCAGAAGGTAGTTAACATAAAATAAAAAATTGTTATTTCATGTTCAAATAGCTTTTTCTGCTGCAGAAATATACACTATACTTTTACCCTCCCCAAAAAGGAGATGAAAGGACAAAATTCGGTTTCATGGAGTTCTGGTAGTCTGCCATCTTCTGGAGTCCACAGGGAAGCTACTGATCAGAGAAGACAGTGCTAACTGCAGAACAGTTGCTGCAGTGAGCACTGGAATGAACTCAGAGAACCGCTGATACCTTCCTTTCATACTGCCTCAGAGGCTAACCACCACAGCAGACAACTATGGAAATATGTCCAGAAAACCTGAACAAAATCCTTAACAAGAGCAGTGAAGTGCTTTGCATCTGCAGGCTGAATCAGACCAGAAACAAAGACTTACCTACATGGATGAACTGAGCACATGGGAGGTGGAGGAAGATGAGGATGGTTTTCAATGGTGACTGTTTTCTTGACGTGATCTTGGCTAATATCTTCATACATATGCTCTACTGTTAAAGGCTGCCGCTGCTATAGAGGAACAAGGAACATGAGAACAAAAGCATTATCAACAAAGAATCTTGCTCTTTTCTAACATCAGTAACAGATGATGCACCAAAAATTACAGGCATCTAAAATATAAAAGTTCTAAAGGTACACTGAAAGAACTGAGTATTTTAAAATCTACATGGTATGAAATAGTACTGCAGAGATTTTCCTTTGAGTGGTGAAGTCTATGTATTTGACAATCAACCAGGTTACCATTGAGGGATTTGAGCAGTAAGCCGTACTCAACCTTAACTCAAGAAACCCAGTGATCAAAGTGAAGAACTTTCATATATTCATTTTCTTCTGAAGGTCATGAAAACACATACCTGCTTACTTGACTGAGTTTACAGGTGTTATTGCTAGTTCTACAGTGCTAACAAAAACTCCAGTGGTTTTCTTTGAAATGTGCTCAGTTATCATGGGCAGTTTTCAGTGAAATTGTTCCAACTTCTGGCAAATACCGTAAAAGTCCTGCCTACATTGCTTAATGGTTTTGTCACCATTTTTCCCTTTAAATTTCTACTGTGAAAAAGCAACAAAATAGGCTATTTGATACAGCGAATCTAATTACATAGAAGTAGAAAAAACCCCAACATAGCTATACCTCATCATATCCAAATAACCAGAGCCTTGGAGTTTGGTAATATTTGTCATAAGTGATGTAGAGGTCATAGGTTCTAGTCTGTAGAATAGCATCTTCCCCTCCAACATCAACTTTAGTTTTGTTAGCTTCTACAATCTGTCTTGTGTCAAGTGTTGCCTGGTTCAAGGTAAAAATGACAAGATTAGTATAGCCTTGCTTGGATTCCCTACTTTCCATTCTAAGTAGTTATGTAAAACTGTAAAACCTTAAATAATATTCTTATGTAGGCATAAAACCCCCCAACGTATGGTTTGTTTTTGTTTCTAAATGAGCTCTAACAGTTTCTCCCCCAAAAAGTATTTTTGGTGTTTTTTTTAACTTTTCAAAAGAGGTCCAATTGCTTAATGAAGTAAGCAACTACACTGTTACCCCTCCCTACCTTCTTTCACAAATAGCAGACAATTCCAGTGAAATTCAGAAGGCAAAGGTCTCAGTTTATGCAGATTCATGAAGACCTTAGGACAGTACCACAAATGATGAGACCTTTCTGTTTTCTCTCATGAAACTCTGATGGATTGGTGCAATCTACTGAACCCACAGGCCACTCATCCTCCCCGTGTAAGCCCCAAGAACCACCACAGCATTTTTTAACTTCTCATGAATACAGTGCTGTGTGTAAGCAGAGCAAAAAGGATTAGCAAAACCAAGGAAAATTTCTGTGGGCAAAATCTTTGAGGACCCAAGGGTTCAAGCAGTACTTCTGCAGTAGCTTGGCAGGAGACAAGTCCATAGGAATCCAGGCTCAGTAACCCTGCTACTCATAAGCTTGTTATTTCAGCCATTTGTTATCATTATTTTTACTTTGCTTGTACTTATATTGTAACAGACAAAATTGAGAACTGTTCACTCACATCATCTGTCTCCAATAGCCCACTTTCTTCATACTCTGAAAAGAAGATCCATAAAATTCAGTGTTCAGCTTGTAGCCAGTCATAATATTTGTCATTCATAAAAAACTACTTAAAAAAATCTACATGTATTCAAGTTTTATTGAAGTAGAATAAAATCCCAATCCCCAAACTAGACTATCCATTTTTTAACACAAATTTGACCAAGCCTACAGTAAGTAGGTGATGAGCAGTACTTCAGTGATTTTGTATAGGCAAACTGAATTTAAGTGTAGGTACAAAGCTGCAAGGAAGCTGTGCTAAATCTCTAATTCATACTTTCTTGGACCTGTTCTGATACACAATTTTCCAACCACTAACATTCTCACAGGTTTTTAGAACATGTTAGAGTAAACATGCATCAATGAAACCATACAAAAGATGATAAAGAGCATATGCCTAGTGAAATTTTTCAGCATGCATTCCATGCAAAGAATGAGTGGTGTTTTAGAGTGTACTGCTTTAGTTAAAGACCTGAAAGAAAATATGTCCCACCCAATTTAAGGAAATACCTTCCATGTCTGCAGCTTCTCCTTCATCTTCCTCATCATCATCTTCACAAGATGCTGAACACTCTGGTATTTTTATATTATCCTTTAGAAGTTAAATGGAAAATACTGCTTTAATGACTGTTGCATCTACACAGCCTAACAGCCCCAAAAAATTTAAGGTGTTAAGTCCATCCAACACATTCAGTGAGCCAGAAAGATAATTTCTGCAGTATTAAGGACTACACTGAACTCAAATATTTGCTTATTAACTCATCTTAATTTTAAAATCCTAGTATGACATTAAAAATCAATTTAAGAAGTTTTCCTTTGACTTTGCAATCTGCAATGACTTAATTCCTAAACAAAGAAAAGTGACCATGGTGTTAAACAGTTAAAAGATCCACCTATCTCAGATGCAAGGCAATGACTAAACAGCTAAGACTAAACATGTAGGTTAATATTTTTTTAAGTTCTAAACCACAGTCAATTGTGCAGCAAATTACCTCAAGGGACCCATTAGCATAATTGAGTCCAAGTCCCTGCTTTTTGTGGGACTACATAAAACTCTATCACATGACTAAAAGTGTCACCCAGTTATACAAACTATGAGCCTTGTCCAGCTCCATAATTGTTTTAGAACATGAGAGAGTCACAAAAGGCATCACATTTTGATATCATTCTCCAAAAAAACATAGTCCAACAGAAACAAATACAGCACAATACCACAGTCAATTTTTGGGTCTTGCACAGCATTAGAATCCAACAGACAACTCCAATGAAATTCAGAAGGTGAAGGTCTCAATTTACACAGGTTTCATGAAGACTTTAGGAGAATACTCCAAGTGACTACTACAGTTAGAAGCTCCTCTAATTTTAAGCAGCAGGTGTCTGTTTTTTCATTTAAAAAACCCAAAACTAGTAAGAAACTAAGTTACAAAGTACACTGTCAAACAGAAAATCAGCAGGAAAGAGCTGTCCTCCTGGATTGGACCGGCAAGCAAGTTTATCTACATACAATAGGAATGAAATCCAATGCAAAACACACAACAGCAGTTATGAATCACAGTAACATTCTGCAAGTATTGTGTTTTGCAGAAAAAGTGATCAACTTGAGTAATTCCTTAAGAGTGTTTCCTCCACCCTCACGTTACTGACTTGTAAAAAGCAGTATTTTTATGAGATTCAGCAAAGATATTTGAAACACCTGCACTTCAGAGTTAATCAAACAGATAGCATTTTGAGCTGTTTATAATTACGCAGTAGCATGGGTCAAGCCCATTTTCTTTCCCCTTAATTTTTAGAATCCAAAACTTCTGCTAAGATGGTTTAAAGTCTCACAGGACACAGACAGAACTCCCCTTACCAACTCATCTTTAAAAACATTTTGTGTCTCTGTGACTTTCTCCACGTTTCTGAAACATGTTAGCCAATACATTTGTATTTCAAGTGCTTCCTGAGGACTTAAGTTTCAGGTTTTTGTTGTGCTGCAGTGACTTTTTGGAAACATGCAGAAACGGAGGGCTTCATAAGATGTATACATTAAAAAAGGTAAAGTTCTTCTAAACTGAAGGGCATAAACCTGTCAACCTGGATCAAATGTGTTAAACGTCTGCTTGCAGTAGTTGAAGATCACAAAGTAATATCTTTCATCCCCACATTACTTTTCCATATAAAAATTTCTTCATGCTGCATCTCCAGACATTAATGCCTTGAAACACAAATGTGTGGTATCAGTGTAAACAGAATTTCATTTTCAGTTTGTAGAAGTCTGGCACAGGAGCACACTGGCTGAAGACATTTCAAAAAGACAAATGCCTCAGTAAACACAGAAATAAGGAGATGCACATGCTTAGCCTAATCACAGGCTCTGAGGGTCAATGTACATCTGCAAAACAATTTGTGACAAAGCATATTTTAATCTTTCACTGGGAGTACTAGATTGCCACTAGAAAAACTACTATTCCTTTCAGGTCCTGTAATAAAGCAACAGGAAAATTTAAAAACAAGTACCTTACTGTCTAGTGTGATCTCCTTAACCGCTTCTGTTGCGCTCACTATACCTGTAAATTGAACAAGAAGTCTGTGCTGAAAAAGCTTAGTTCTTTGTTAGAGAATAGCATAGAAACAGCTTGCAAGGATTTCAGAAAGCAGTGTCTCATCTTTCCAAGTCACTTCTCACAACAGCCTTGATAGGTGAGAAGCTGTTCATTTGGTATTGGTAACATGCTTAGTGCTGGACATCCCTAAGCAAACCATATCAGTAACACAGAGCACCACAGCACAGACGTGCCATGCCTTACAAAGCCTGCGATGGAACTCTGCAAATTTGGACTTCTATTTTAAGGTTTTTTGCATAGAAGTGACTTCAGGATAGGCACTCCCATCACAATAATGGAACTCAACTTCATGAAAAAGGCAGGCATTTATGAGTGTGTCTGAGCTTCCTGAAAGCAGTGACAAAGCAAAATGTAGCAGAGCACTCAATGCTTTTAGCTGAGAGGGAGTATAAAACCACCCCAAATCATAGTAGTGTCCTCTCTTGAGTTCCTCCCCATTAGCTTTCTAGTTTTACTGCTGTCATCACACAATACCTTTTGAGATACATGCCAAGATTCTGCTTTGACAGAGTACATTTATCTAATTAACTCTTCAGCTATGGAAACAGATTTTATCTCATTCGACAGCATTTAGAAACCTGGCCAGGTTTAGTCAGAGTGCTACAGCTGTGCTGTACAGTATGGTGCCTAAATCAGTCAACTCTAAAAAGAAAAACCTGGCAGAGAACTCTATTCACAACAGGGATGTATACTGCATACTTAATTCAAGCATATGACATAGCTATTCCAAATTATTTCTTTGGTGTGGGGGCATTTGGTTATGAACTATGACGCATTTAAGAATAGCCAATGTTGAAAAATGTAGGCCTACAGAAACAAATGGCATCATCTCTAACTCTTTTTCTCACCACCCTGGTGAACTATTCAGAGAACTTTCTCCATATTACAGCAAAAAAAAATTACATCAAAGAAAGTAAAAACTGAGAGGAGTACTTTTGGAAATGGTGGAGAAAGCATCATCGAAAGACAGAATTGTATTAACACATGATAGAACATCAAGAAACAGACTAAAACTAATATAGTTGCCAATTAGAAAAAAAACCCAAAAGGATTTACAAGACATTGTGCTAGAAAAGCAAGTGAGATAGATTCACGCAAGCAGTATTTTTTAAACTTCTTTATAAACACAGGCTCATTTGAGGGTTTATTGTAAAAAAAGGGTAATTTCCCACACTCATCTCTGTACTTAACATCTTCTTTGTTTTTAGTATAGCATCCATAACTTAAACTAACACCCCCATGACACGATTTCCTCACTGAGGAATGAGGCACTACACAGCTCATATTTTAAAATAACTTCCTAGAACTTCAGTAAGAGATTACTGAAACAATTGCCTTAATCTCTGAAAAGGAGCCCGTTTCAAGCATATACAGCCACCCAGTTAGACATCATGTACCAATCAGGTGGGTAGCTGATAATGTAACTTATTTCCTCCAGACTAGATACTGGTACACAGACATCCGTACGTAAGAAAGATTTTACTTTCTGAGAGTGGAAACTGAAAATCAGATTACCAAATGCAAAGCCTAAAGCAAGACCTTGAATACCTGCATTGTGAAAAGTGTCTACCCATCCCCCATCACCATCATCTTCTTCTATAATTGCTTCCTGCTCATCTGAGTACTCCATCTGCTTACACCTTTTATAGCACGGCACTACAAAAAATGGCAAACAAAAAGAATGCAGTTCAGTCATTCCTATATAAAACCAGACTGGAGGATGATATTATCCAAAAGGCCTTCTAAAATGTGTCAGTCTATCACAGATCCTTATTTAACAAATCCTAAGGCTGTATTTCAAATGCAAAAGTATGAACTTAAAAAAATATATTGATGTGCTGTATCAGATATTTTATTTCATGTAAAAGTACTATTGCAGTAGCCTTAAAAGTTCGTCTTTCTCTTAAGTATTAGAGCAGTTTCATCCAATTTCTAAAGGATTAGAAAAGAATTAACTTCTCATTTGCTAACAGCTGGAGAGAACCTATTCATTTTCTTCACATTGGTAAACAACTAAGGACAACTCTGCCTGGATTTTCATCAGTTTTACAAACTCATTTGGCTTTAGAATTCTGCTGAAAGTCTGCATCAGCTATTTATGCAATAAATTAAGCATGTTTAATTATAATTTAACATCCAGAAGTTTAGAAGATCAGAATTCATGCGATATTTAGAGTAACTTCTGTCATATGCATTACAGAGCCATTCAAACAGAGATAATGTTTTCAGAAAATAGTCAAAGAAAGACTGATTAAGGCAAAGCAGGCATTTTCCAATAGCATAAATAAGGACTATGTAGAAAATCTCTTTCCTTTTCTATTAATGTGGAAGAAAATGAATCTGCTGCATGAAGTGCAGCATTTGGAAACTGCTCTTTGACCTTTCAGAAAGGGATGAAGGGGGTGTGAAAGTCACAGTGAAGTCATCCAGAGACTTCCAAAATGAGGCCTGCAGAACGACTCCCAGTCTCAGCTACAGCCCACAGCTTTTACTCAGGTGGGAGGCCCATGTGACACCAGTGGTAGTGAACATATTATTTTGGAATGTGATGAAGAAGGATCACAGCAGTGAGGAACCTCAGAAGAGGCAGGAAGAGAAACAAAGCAGATCAACTGGCCATCAAACTATCAGGAGCATCTCAGGAAAATGTCCAACATTACTGTAGCAATTTTCTAATTACTACTGTAGTAACTTCTAATTACTACTGTAGTAACTTCTAATTTCTAATGATAGTGCACTGCAAGACTCCAAAAGCCAGCAAGGAAAATTCAAGCATATAATACAACCTTGTGCAGGCAAAAATCTCCTCAGGCTTTCTTAGTAGTAAAGGTTCACCTAATGGCATTGACACATTTTGATACAAGATCTTTTGGATTTCCCCATGGCTGCCAAGATGTTATCCTTCTTATCCATTAAAAAGGTAGTCACCACATGTACTATATAAATACAATTATGAAGCTGATAAAAAATTAATTCAAGATTGTATTTATGATTATTATTGACATGTATAATGACATTAATCACATACTTGAATTAGAAGTATCAGTGTCACTATGAAAGACATTTCAAGAACTCTTTTAATAGCCTGAGTTTCCAAAGGGAAGAGGAAAATAAACATATTTCTCTTTTAGACACTGAACATGAGTTGAAGCAAAGACAAAGACATTTATAATGTTTAAAGTTCATTTATATTTCATCCAGGCAAGCTTTATTTCTCATATAAAGCTCTACTATAAAGTGGTCTAAGAAAAAGAATTTAGAAGTTATAGAAAAAGCTTCTTTAATACTGCAAAGCCAGAGCATCCGAAGTGTGAGGTATTTGCTTCCCTTATCAATACAGACAATCAGTAGAGTTGACAGCACAGCCAACCATGCTGTCACTTCCAAGAACACTTACATTTAAATTTCAGCCTTACCATTCTTAGTTACCAAAAACTGTTTGTCTGTTGGCAGATAAGCTTTGACTTTTAGCTCTTCTCCTGAAGCCCTGTAAAATGAAGTACACCATTTGAGAATTTGATGACCTGCAAACAGAAGAACCTTTCTATTTTCAGGTTGTGTCAGGAACATTTTATATAATCCTCTTGACCTATTCTCAGAATTGGTTTGCTATGACTTTCGTCTTCCCTATATACATCTGGTATGGTGTTAGAAAGTTTGGTCATCCCTGAACTGTTCTGGGATCAAAACCCTTTTATGCCTCAAAAACTACTTTCACCTTGACACGGCCAAGCAAAGATGGGCTGACAGAATAATCTATTCTATAAAAAATTTTCTAGGATCAGCAACAACAAAGTGGCAAACGTCTGAAGAAAGCAACTTCAGAAAAGCACAAAATAGACCTCTATAAATATAAAATCTGTCCATACTCACTAGTGCTTATGTACTCTTAATTTCACATTTCAAGCATTTGCCTTCACCTTTAGTGGTTTTTGGTTTGAAATAAGAGTAACATTCTAAATAGCCCATTGCAAACTGCTGCCAGACTCAACACCACGTTTTCTCTGAAGGAAGTGGCAAAAGGGCAGGGAGATTCAAACACAGCAATTTTTTCCTTCAGCAATTCATGGTCCAGTACAGAGCCAAGACCCCGATGACACCAACTGCATGGACAATGTTCATTTAGGAGCAGATTAGTTTCATAATGCAAGACATCAGTAAAACATGAGGAAGCACCTTATTTGTACCCTTACTGTACATGAAACAAAGGATTTCCAAACTGCACAAAGTGAACTGCTGTGGGCTAACGAAAACACATTTAACTGACAAAAGCTTGTCAAAGTACACTCTTTACAACTACTTCCTAGCAGTTCAGTAGTATAAGGCCTTTGCTTTTTCAATCACCAAGACAAACCCGAGGAGACAGGCTGCTACTGCAGCTAAGCACTAAAAGCATTCACAGCATGTAACAGCTTATTTCCTCTAAAACCTTAAAAAAACAAACAAAAAAATCCCCAAACAAATCCTCATCTCAATTACTGCTATACAGCAATTAGTAAGCCCTGCCTGATTTCAATATAGAGCCATCATAAAAGTTCTACTGGAAGAGTCCACTTACTGCTCTGAAATGATACAACTGTATAGCTGAATCCAATGGAAACACACCAAATCACAGGTAGTAATGCTAACTTTTTACAATGCTTTCAATTTTACCTACCATTGCCAAGTAGGACAGTGGTGAACTAAGTGATCTCCAGCTGCAACAAACTGTTAAGGCAGGAAAAAAATTACCATTAAATATGGCCCAGGGAAACAATCTCACATTTTTTCTCAGCATTAGTATTTCAGTTCCACATTCCTTGATCAATTAACTGTGTAATTAGCAAACATTTCAATCAGCTTGATGCTTTATTTTAACCCCATTTCTCAGCTAACCATGAAAACACAAAGATTAAATCAACTTCACCCAAAATGCTTACTGAGCACCATAGCAAATTCAGAGTCTCAAAAGCTGTGGTACTATGTGCCAGTCTAGTAAAAACAAAAAAAAGTTTCTGGACCTAGAAATATTGTTTACCTTGTAATAAAGAAATTATTTTTATATGTCACTATTCAAACTTTTACAAAGATAACAAAGTACTTAATGTAAAAAAAATAGTTTAATTTTTTCCTTGTTCAAAACAATTTTGCAGTAAGAAAAGTGAGACCATCAATCCACTGAATCAATCAGTGAGAGAACTGCAACAAAGGAATAAACAACCTATGTTTTATATAATGACCATCACTACAATAGTTAATCACTGACGTTAACTAAAAATGGATTACCACTTACTTAGTACAATGAAAATCTTATAAGTAGCTTTGTTCTCAATAAATAGTTTAAAAAAACATTCACTCTGCTTGTTCTTAGTATCAAAGATGAAGCCTTTTATAATATTGCATTACTATTGCAAAGTGATGCTGTCATGTTAAACTTGCCAGCAATGTCACACTAGACTTGTGCACAAACTCAAGACTCACCCAGCAATGTTCAACCCTCTGGGCTTGTTTATTGTACACATAAATTGAGGAAGGCAAGGCTGCACTTTAGAAAAGCAATTTTTGCAGGCTTTGAAGTAGTCACTTTGGCATATGAGGTGCACAGCTGTTGCCACAGGTACTTTGTGTCTTGAAGTGCCAGTTTATAACACCACCCTCCCTGGCTGTCCAGAAGCTACTGCAGTGTGACATAACAGGCCTGCAGCAGGTCAGAGCCATTTCCTCACCACGTCCTCCAAAGGGAGGCGGATCAGGAAACACCACAGCACGCACTGCACATGGATTAACAGGCTTAATCTCGGCAAAAGTGCTTCCCTTTCTCCTATTTTTCAACAGAAGCTTCTAGCAAAACTGAAATCTACTTAAAAAAACCCAGCAAACCCTCCCAACTCACACAGAAATTTTAAAACTCATTATCTCTTACATGATAAACACAAATGAAACTCCAGAATTATTTAAAATGCTCTGTTCAAGGAATTGGAACTCTGTGATCCCAATGTTGAAATATATTACTAAATATGAAAAAACAGTGTTGTTTGTGGGTCTAACAGATACATAGCCCTAAAACAGCACTTGAAATTTCATCTATGTTTTTTTAACGTTAGGCAGCAAAATTATCTAGTTGGTTTCACTTTCTATTTCTCAAGCACTGATGCTACCTCATACTTGAATCAGTATTGCAATGTGGAGGAAGGAGATAAATTTTTGGATGTCTTATTTCTAGTCCTGGAAAGAATGATTTTAACAATTTCCCCGTATTTACACATATAATTAAGACAGGTGTCATCTTTTGGAGGTATTAACTAGTAAGAACTCATGACAGGCAAGAATTTTTTGAAATTAAATAAAGTACACAGATAAGTGAAAAGAGGGAGTAGGTGCTGAGTGTGATTAATGAGTCATTTCTCTCCTTTTTGTTAATTTATTCATCCTCAAAGGCAAGCCACAGGAACCCCACAAAAATCTATAAACCAGTTAGTGTCTCAGACTAAAAGACAGCTAAAATTACCCAAGAAATCCAAGCTCATTCAAAGACAATATCCTAGTGTCATTATTTTTCTTTAGCAACCATTACTATATAAAGACTGTCAAAGGGACAATCAGCAGATCCATGCTCCAGCTTCATCTAAATTTAACAAAAATTTAATCTTGCTGTATAACCAGTTCCCTTGACTACTGTTTTGAAGGATTCAATTTATTCATCCCAGCAGCATCTAACTTGACACACAGAACATAGACTATTCACACTCCTGGTGGTGGTTAAATGCTGCAAACTCTTTAATCTAATACATGTGGCTCTTGCTACATTCTACAGAAGGTGCCTTTTCTTATAGTACTACTGCAAATTTTTCTTCCATAAATCAAGAAGGGATTAAGTACTGGTAGAACATTTGTCTAGACTTTTTCTGTTATTCTGCTTTATAAATAATAAAGATCATGTATTCTTGTTTAACATATATGAATATTTATACACACGCACATATACGGTTATCAGAACAGGAGAACATCATGTTGCTAAGCCTGTTTTTCAGTGTGGTACTTCTGTGTCAGAGAGAGAGAATAAGTGCTTGCTTGCCAGGCAACACAGCAGAAAAATGCAGGCACCAATATTAGGAAAAATACTTCTGTCCACCTTATCTACCTGCATCAGTCATAATCTGTTCAATTTTTTTTTCCATCTCATCTTACATTTTTTCATTGTTTAATTTTTCCTTCATTCTACCTAACAGTCTTGACATTGTTTTATTAGACCTCTGAAAAGAGAAAGTATTTGCAGATAGTTAACAATTTAATATGACATAAAGTGTAACAGGGAAATTAAAATAGCACAACACACTCAGTGTTCTTATTATCCCAGGAAAAACATCCTGTTTGTTGCTCTTTGCAGTGGAGTTCTTAAAAAAAACACAACTGCTTGGCAGCAATCCAAAATAGAAGCAGCCTAAAGCAGCCTATAGAGAAGAGGGAAAAACAATCATCACTGGATACTTAGTGTGAACAAGTATGTGTAATGATCTTCAAAGAGCCTTGGAAGGAACCAAAACAGAGGTAAGCAAAGACTGTTCCAAAGATAAAAGCTCCCCTTTGAGTTCCTCAGAGGAAAGACTAAAAATCAATATATTCCTCCTTCAGTCCCAAACTCCCATGACAAATGGAGCTGTAGACACAGCTTCTTTACAATCTTTTCGCAGAATAATAAAGATGTGTCCCACATTCAGATGCCTAGTGCCATTACAAGAGAAATTATGTTGATCAACTTCATCTGTAGAGTAAAAAGGCCACTTAGAAATTTCACTTTGTGGAAATTGTTTCAAGAAGCAAAAACTGGCAAAAAGATGATCTGTTTAACACGGTCATTTTGCATTAAAAAAACGCATCATTGCTTTCAAAATAAATAAAGTCTCTAAATACTTACTTCTTCAGGCGTAATTACTCCAGTTTCTTTAAACTTGGACTCCTACAATAAAAAAAAAAGTTTAGAAATTTTGAGAACTGCTGACAAATCAACACACTCCACTTTACTGGAAAGACAAACATCTTCTCCACTTTTGTTTTGCAACTAGTTCTGTCCAGAGATCCACAAATCAGCGTGAAGGCAACCTCTGCCATGGCTGATAGGTAGCTTACATTAGAAAATAAGGAAATAAGACTCCCCAAAATGACTTGTTGCAAAATGTGAGGTATTATGAAAAATTATCACCTATATTAAATAAAAATTCTTTGCTACTGCCAATTATAGCAATAATGAAAAAAAGATGACTGGCTATCAGTATTATGTTTACCAGTAAGAAACAGAAAATCAGCTGGAATCAGTGATTCTAACTGCCAAGGACTCCAGAGCTCTATGTACTGAACAGCACTGCAAAGCATCAGTATGGGGTTTTGCAGTTAAGAAAAGTGATGACATGAAAGACCAAACCAACTCTTCTCTGGGGTAGAAAAAGCTAAATAGAAAGACTTAGTAATAGACTCTTTTAATGTCCATTTCTGTGCCTTCATCATGCACCCCACGGAAACAGCTTCAATTTTTGCATATTGTAGTGGGCGATTTTGTGGATGAAAAAATAGATGGCAAGCAGACACAAGACTTATTCTGCATGGAAAAATGAAGTACTTTGGCATTAAAGGCAACATTTATGAAGCTTAAGGATAACATGTCTTTTATCATATTCAAATCTAGAATAAGTGCATTATGTTTTGATTTCTGGTTGGTTCTTCAGAAAAGCCCCAAGTACCAAGGTATCTTACTATTCCCAGCATTACAGGTATCAAAAATGGCTTTTGAAAAAGAATACAATTTCAACCACGGCATAGCTGACTTCTTGCCCTAAGGAACTACTCTTGCCCTATTTTTATTCTATCAAGACTAAAAGCAGCAACTGAAAATGTCCTGCTTGGAGCCACAACTTCACCTTATTAAATCAGCTGGAAAACATCAAAGAAAAGCAGTTCCAGCTAAACTTGGTTATTCTTGTTCCTTCACCCTGGTGTGTACTATCACTTGTGCTATGGCCAATGAAAGGAGCACACCTGTTTCATACTGGACTGATGACTGCCTTTCTGCCTCATTTCAAAGGAAGATACACTTAAGAACAAGATAAAGATAGGGAAAAGAGTACACATTGTACATACATCATAACATCATTACACGCTAGCTGACTGAAATCAAAGTAATTTGAATTGCTATAAAACTTAGAATCCTTAATAACACATTGTGCAATACCACAATGGAGACAACTTACTAGTTCACCTCAAAATGAACCATGAGCAGTAGGCAACATGCACTAACTTGTGTCTTTGGAATTACAAAAAGAAAACATATAAAATATCCATCCTCTGTTCCCTGAGGGCAAATAGTTCATTTTTCCATCTAAGTAAATTCTTTGGTTGTGTGAGACACAAGTCTAGTTTGTTTCAAAAGTTACCAAGCTGGAGTATTTATTTCAACCCCTTGTAAAGGGAACATATACACATAATATTAACACTTTCCACTTCTGAAAGGTTCTACTCTTGCCTCCTCCCAATAATCCATCTGGACATGAATTCCTCCACTATTACACCAGCTGTGCAACAACCGTATTATGGTAAACAAGTCACTTCACCTTCCTGTGTCACAACTCCACTGCAACCCCCACATTTCACATTGGTGGGGAACTCTAGAAAGGCCCACAATCCACACAAGAGCACCCCACATCCCACAGAGACACAAGTTCAATCAGTAATTGACTGTCACTGCTGTCTGCCCAGAGATGTAAACTGCAGGGTGCAAAGCACATAAAAGGTCAAACCACAAAGCCACAGGCAGAGAGACTGTTGTCATAAACAAGTGCTTTTTCAAAAGCATGCAGAAGTATCAAAATCGGTAGTGAAAAAACAGCTGCCAAGTTAAGCCATCTCATACAAAGTTGGGATTTACACAAAAAATTGTTTGCAAATAAGAGCCAGAGAATGAGATGCAGTGCAACAACTGCAGAAAACCATAATTTGTTTCTATCTAAATATACAATAACAGACATTATAACAGATGTGCTGCTCACCTTTAAAAGGATGCAATGGCTCATTTCTATTATTCTCAACTACTTCAGTGCACAGAAGCTTATATTGATACTGTAATTCTGACACACGAATAAGCTGTGGTATGTAACATCTGCTCACATAACGAAGATTTGGCTAATTTTACTTTTTTGGTTTGGGATTTTTTATGTAAGCTGAAAAAGTTGCCCTTTACCCAAAATAACCATTACAACGCAATTCCGGAAAGCAGGCTCAAGCCTGTCTGAACGTTTGGATTTCAACCTCTGGTCACATAACCAGGTAAAAGTTTCGCGACTTCAAAAGAAAATTGCAACACATTTAAGTCATTCCTTGAGAAGCAGGGACAGCAACACCTGTTCTTCTAAAGGCCCGCCCTTCAAGGTGGATGCTCCCCCCTCCCAGTGGGATGTGAGCGCCAGTCCGGGTTCCCCCCATCCCCTCTGGCCCTCTGCGGAGTGAGGGCCGATGGCTGTGCCCAGCACCGCGCCCTCCGAGACCCGCAGGACGCAGCTCCCCGAGCCCGGCGGACAAGGGCA